>OZ018320.1:224582533-224922533 GCA_963969495.1 Ceratothoa steindachneri
CCTATATAATGATCTAATCTGCGTTTGAATACATTCAAGTTTGGACTGTCTACCGTCTCAGATGGCAAACTATTCCAGTAATCTACCACTCTATTGGTGAAAAAATATTTTCTAACATCCAACTCGCACCTGTTTTCTAATTTTTAAGTGGTGACCCCTAGTAATATTATTACCTTCCAACTCAAATAATTTGCTAAAATCCAACTTATCCATCCCAGAAGAGATTTTAAAAAGCTCAATCATATCTCCCCTCACACATCTTCTCTCAAATGAGAACATATTTAGTACCCTCAGTCTATCTTCATATTCAAGGTGCTTCAGGGAAGGTATTATTTTTGTTGCCCTCCTTTGTACTGACTCTAGCAGGTTGATGTCATGTCTAAAATGTGATCAGCTTGTATACAGTACTCTAAATGTGGCCTGACAAAGGAGGTATATAGTTTAAGGATAACCTCCTTACTCTTGTAGCTAACATTCCTTTTAATGTAACCTAGCACCCTATTTGCTCTATATTTTGCCTCAATACACTGCTTTGAAAACTTCAGTGACCTATCTACTACTACGCCTAAGTCCTTCTCATCCTCAACTGAATTCAGCCAATGCCCATCCATTTCATAGCTAAATTCCCTATTATCCCTTACAATGTTAAGAACCTGCCAACTTTTTTTGCACTTTTATACTCCAATTTATCCTCCCTAGATCTGCTATTCTCCCACTGCTTTTTTGTTTCCTTTTTCCTTACATCTTCCCTCCACCACCATTCTTCTCTGGTTGTGCCTGGCTTCCGAGATGTTTCTCCTAGACATTCTCTTGCTACTTCTCTCATCACTTGTGCGTTCTCTTTCCACCAATCTTGTACTCTCACTACGTCAGTGTTCACTCTGCTGAAGAACTTGGTCTTTAACTCTTGCTTCTTTGTTTCGTCTTTCAGTACTATCCATCGTATCTTCTTCTCGTAGCTACTCTTTCTTTTTCTAGGTCTTCTTAACCACACATCCATCACAAGTAGCCGGTGTTTTGGTGCAATATGGTCCCCTGTTATTACTTTACAGTCTTTAATCTTTACTAGATATGATCTTCGAAACATTGTATAATCTATCTTGGTAGTATGGTATTCGCTCTTGTATGTTATTCTGTGCTCTTGCTTCTTGCGAAAGAAAGTGTTTGCAATGGCGAAGTCCAGTATCATCTCTCCATCTGCATTCATGTTTCCTAAGCCATGACCTCTATGTATCTTTCTTTTCACGTCCCTCATTGTCTGCCCCCACATGTCCATTCAGGTCTGTCTCAAGTACTACTCTCTCTTCTGCAGCTATGCTTCCCATTCCATTTTCTAGCTTCCTCCAAAAATCGTCCTTCTCTTCTTGTGTCGATCCTGTCTGCAGGTCATATGCACTGACCACATTTAAGATTCCTTCCCAACAATATAACCTTACCGTTATCAACCGTTCTCCTTCTCTCTTTACTTCATACACATGTTCCTTCATATCATTCGACACCATTCCTTCCATCTGCTGTTGCAATACTGTAGTATAGTTTGTATCCCTCTCCCCCCTAGCCTTGTTGCCTCTCCACTTGGTCTCTTGTACAAACAGTATGCTTACTTTCCTCATCTCCATCACTTCTCTTCCTCGACCTGTCAATGTCATAACATTCAGTGTCGCCACTCTCAAGGCAACAGGAGCTCGCTTCTTTAGCCGCAAACGCTCATGATGCGGTATTTAAAAAAAAAAAATTAAGAGTTCATCTGGCGACTGCCTACTTGGGCATTAGGCGCCGTATTAAAAACTGCCTAGTACTAGGCTACTTTAAAATCGAATTCAATAACACACACAAAAAACAACCCAAGCACATCAAAAATTAAAAAAAGGTAAAAGGAAATGAGTAGTAAGCAAGCTCCTGCGTCGGGGATGGGGGGGGGGTACCCCCGGCGCAGGAACCTGCGACCTATAAGGGAAAAACAAAACTAAAAAACCTGGTTAAATAATAGGGAGAAGGCCGGCCTTCCCCCAAAAGTCAACAAGTCAATGTGCACGCACTCGTACCGAGTACAAGGGACAGGCGGTAGCGACCCCGCCGATCTCGGTTCCGGGATAGGTAACGTACGCGAAGATCACTCAGAGTGGGACATACGACAAGAATGTGCCGAACAGTCTGGGGGATAACGCAGTCGTAGCAATAGGGCGCAGGCAAGCGCTCCATCAAATAGTGATGCGTCACACGAGTGTGTCCGATTCGGAGACGGCAGAAAGCAACCTGAAGCCGTCGTGGCATTGGAGGATAGGTCCATGGGAACAGTCGCGGCGCAATGGCACGCAGCTTTAAGTTCCCTTCGACCGTCTCCTATCTTCTTTGCCAAGCAGTCCGAAGAGCTGCCCGTATTCCTGCCATGTAGTCGGTGTGAGGAAGAGCGAAACGCTGGTCCGGTCGAAGAGTCCTCGCGGACTCTTTGGCGCGCTCATTTCCCGCCAATCCTACATGTCCAGGAACCCAGCAGAAGATAATCTCGACATCCACCCGGCTCGACAAAACCGTGGCGTCACGGATATCGCGAAACAGGGAATGCGGAGATTCCAATGCCCCGAAAGCACTCACGGCACTTTGTGAGTACTATAGATCACAATCCGGTCTCCGAACCGGGCACGTCGCGTAATCAGCCGTACCGAGTGGTGTATTGCCACCAAATCAACCGTGAAGACAGACACAGCGCCTGGCAGAGCCACGCTGATTTCAAACAGAGGGATACGGCGTGGAAGCCGACCCCCTCTTGGGACTTGGAGCCATCCGTATACACTGGCACGGTTCCAGCGTGGCACGAGGTATGCTCGCTCCAAAAAGGTCGAATGCAATACTCCGGACGCTGTACAAGCTTTGGGAGCATTTCTTTTTTTTTTTTTTAATTTTATAGAGCCCATCTGGCAACTACCCACTTGGGCATAAGTCGCCGAAAAACACGACAACCTAGAGCTAGGCTACTTTAAAATAAAAATATGAAAACTTAACAATCAGGAAGCAATCTCCGGCAGTGGGGGGAGGTACCCCTCACCCCGGTGTAGGAGAGTGCAACCTACAAACAAAACAATAACAAAAAAAGGAACCTTAAATAAAGGGGAGAAACACGGCCTCCCCCCAAAAGTCAACAAGTCAATGTGCACGAATCTGTCCCGAGTACAAGGGACATCCGGTAGCGACCTCACCCATCCCGGTACCGGGACAGGTATCGTGCGCGAAGATCGCCCAGACTGGGACATTCGACAAGAATGTGCCGAACAGTCTGGGGGACGACGCAGTCGTTGCAATAGGGCGCAGGAGAGCGCTCCATCAAATAGCGATGCGTCAAACGAGTGTGTCCGATTCGGAGACGAATGAAAGCAACCTGAAGCCGCCGCGGCATTGGGAGATAGTTTCATGGGAACAGTCGCGGCGCAATGGCACGCAACTTTAAGTTCCCTTCGATCGTATCCCATCTTCTTTGCCAAGCAGTCCGAAGAGCTGCCCGTATTCCTGACATGTAGTCAGTGTGAGGAAGAGCGAAACGCTGGTCCGGTCGCAGAGTCCTCGCGGACTCTTTGGCGCGCTCATTCCCCGCAATTCCTACATGTCCAGGAACCCAGCAGAAGATAATCTCGACATCTGCCCGGCTCGCCAAAACCGTGGCGTCACGGATATCGCGAACCAGGGGATGCGGAGATTCCATTTTTTTTATTTAAGGGGCTATCTGGCGACTGTCGACTTAGGCATAAGTCACCGTAAACAAACAGCCTAGTTCTAGGCTATTTTAAAAAATTGAACAGGAAACAACAGTAACAATAACAAAACTAACAAAAACAACAATTAAACCTGGTTAAATGAAAGGGAGAAGGCCAGCCTCCCCCCAAAAGTCAACAAGTCCACTAGTCAAAGTGCACGCACTTGTCCCGAGTACAAGGGACATGCGGTAGCGACCCCGCCCATCCCGGTACCGGGACAGGTATCGTGCGCGAAGATCACCCAGACTGGGACATTCGACAAGAATGTGCCGAACAGTCTGGGGGACTACGCAGTCGTTGCAATAGGGCGCAAGCGAGCGCTCCATCAAATAGCGATGCGTCACACGAGTGTGTCCGATTCGGAGACGACAGAAAGCAACCTGAAGCCGCCGCGGCATTGGGGGATAGGTCCATGTGAACAGTCGCGGCGCAATGGCACGCAACTTTAAGTTCCCTTCGACCGTCTCCCATCTTCTTTGCCAAGCAGTCCGAAGAGCTGCCCGTATTCCTGCCATGTAGTCGGTGTGAGGAAGAGCGAAACGCTGGTCCGGTCGCAGAGTCCTCGCGGACTCTTTGGCGCCCTCATTCACCGTAATTCCTACATGTCCAGGAACCCACCAGAAGATAATCTCGACATCCACCCGGCTCGCACAAAACAGTGGCGTCACGGATATCGCGAACCAGGGGATGCGGAGATTCCAATGCCCCGAGAGCACTCAGGGCGCTTTGTGAGTCGCTATAGATCACAATCCGGTCTCCGAACCGAGGACGTCGCGTAATCTCCCGTACCGGGTGGTGTATTGCCACCAGCTCGGCCGTAAAGACAGACGCAGCGCCTGGTAGAGCCCCGCTGACTTCAAACAGAGGGGATACCGCGTGGAAGCCGACCTCCTCTTGAGACTTGGAGCCATCCGTATACACTGGCACGGTTCCAGCGTGACACGATGTGTGCTCCAAAAAGGTCGAACGCAATACTACCGGCGCAGTACAAGCTTTGGGAGCAGAGGCGTGGCGAAAAAATAGCCAAATGTGGTACCCTCCAGGGTGGCGTCCTGGGCAGAACCAGGGGCGCCACCGTCCCGAGAGCTATATCTACCTCTCGAAGGAGTTTCCTGGCCCTAAACCCAAAGGGCTTAGGGTATGACTGGCGTCTCTCGGCGGCATAGGCACCATCGAGATCAGCTGCGGATGCTGTGAGAGCTGTTGGCGACTGAGGAAGGCGCCGGGCTCGCACGTACAGGCGAGTGATGCAATGCACGCGGTGCAGAGCGAGTGGCATCTCCCCAGCATCGACCAACAGGCTCTCAATGGGGGAAGTGCGGAAGGCACCGGTCGCAAGGCGAAGGCCGGTGTGGTGGATCGAATCCACCTTCCGCAATAAACGTTCGGCTGCGGACGCATAAAACTCGCATCCGTAGTCGAGCTTCGAACGAACAAAGGATCGATAAAAAAGTAGGGCAGTAGCCCTATCAGCGCTGAACGTCACGGAACGGAGAATGTCCATGGCGCGGGTACAAGAGACCCTAAGGCTGCGAATATGAGCCTCCCAGGTGAGGCGTCGGTCGAATACAAGACCAAGGAAACGGTGCGACTCAACCACATGCAGGCGCACCCCATTAAGAAACAAATCTGGGCCGGGGTGAAGCCGTGGATGGTGGCAGAAGACAACACCTTAGTCTTGGCCAAAGAAAACCGATTTTTAAATTTTTTTTTATGGAGCCCATCTGGCAACTACCCAATTGGGCATAAGTCACCGAAAGACACGACAGCCTAGAACTAGGCTACTTTAAAGTAAAAATATGAAAACTTAACAATGATATAAATTGGAAAAACTTAACAATGGAAGCAATCTCCGGCAGCGGGGGGAGGTCCCCCTCACCCCGGTGCAGGAGAGTGCAACCTACAAACAAAACAATAACAAAAAAAGGAACCTTAAATAAAGAGGAGAAGCCCGGCCCCCCCCCAGAAGTCAACAAGTCAATGTGCACGAATCTGTCCCGAGCACAAGGGACAGGCGGTAGCAACCCCGCCCATCCCGGTACTGGGACAGGTATCGTGCACGAAGATCACCCAGACTGGGACATTCGACAAGAATGTGCCGAACAGTCTGGGGGACGACGCAGTCGTTGCAATAGGGCGCAGGCGAGCGCTCCATCAAATAGCGATGCGTCACACGAGTGTGTCCGATTCGGAGACGACAGAAAGTAACCTGAAGCCGCCGCGGCATTGGGGGATAGGTCCATGGGAACAGTCGCGGCGCAATGGTACGCAACTTTAGGTTCCCTTCGACCGTCTCCCATCTTCTTTGCCAAGCAGTCCGAAGAGCTGCCCGTATTCCTGCCATGTAGTCGGTGTGAGAAAGAGCGAAACGCTGGTCCGGTCGCAGAATCCTCGCGGACTCTTTGGCGCCCTCATCGGCGTGCTCATTCCCCGGGATTCCTACATGTCCAGGAACCCAGCAGAAGATAATCTCGACATCCGCCCGGCTCGCACAAAACAGTGGCGTCAGGGATATCGCGAACCAGGGGATGCGGAGATTCCAATGCCCCGAGAGCACTCAGGGCGCTTTGTGAGTCGCTATAGATCACAATCCGGTCTCCAAACCGGGCACGTCGCGTAATCTCCCGTACCGAGTGATGTATTGCCACCAGCTCGGCCGTGAAGACAGACGTAGCGCCTGGTAGAGCCCCGCTGACTTCAAACAGAGGGGATACGGCGTGGAAGCCGACTCCCTCTTGGGACTTGGAGCCATCCGTATACACTGGCACGGTTTCAGCGTGATACGATGTGTGCTCCAAAAAGGTCGAACACAATACTCCCGGCGTGGTACAAGCTTTGGGAGCAGAGGCGTGGCGACAAATAGCCAAATGTGGTACCCTCCAGGGTGGCGTCCTGGGCAGAACCAGGGGCGCCACCGGCCCGAGAGCTATATCTACCTCTCGAAGGAGTTTCCTGACCCTAAACCCAAAGGGCTTAGGGTATGACTGGCGTCTCTCGGCGGCATAGGCACCATCGAGATCAGCTGTGGAACCAGTGAGAGCTGTTGGTGAATGAGGGAAGCACCAGGCTCGCGCGTACAGGCGGGTGATACACTGCACGCGGCGCAGAGCGAGTGGCATCTCCCCAGCATCGACCAACAGGCTCTCAATGGGGGAAGTGCGGAAGGCACCGGTCGCAAGGAGTAGGCCGGTGTGGTGGATCGAATCCACCTTCCGCAATAAACGCTCGGCTGCGGATGCATAAAACTCGCATCCGTAGTCGAGCTTCGAGCGAACAAAGGATCGATAAAAAAGTAAGGCAGTAGCCCTATCAGCGCCCCAAGCGCTGAACGTCACGGAACGGAGAATGTCCATGGCGCGGGTACAAGAGACCCTAAGGCTGCGAATATGAGCCTCCCAGGTGAGGCGTCGGTCGAATACAAGACCAAGGAAACGGTGCGACTCAACCACATCCAGGCGAACTCCATTAAGAAACAAATCTGGGTCGGGGTGAAGCCGTGGATGGCGGCAGAAGTGCACCACCTTAGTCTTGGCCAAAGAAAACCGAAACCTGTGCGCTTCGGCATAGCGAGAGACGCGGTTCAATGCCTGTTGGAGTCGACGCTCCAGAGTTGGCATCTGGGCCGCGCCAAAAGAGATCGAAAGGTCGTCCACGTAGAGCGTAGCGAGAACATCTTCCGGAAGCACCGAGGTGATGCCGTTGATGCTCAGGGCAAAGAGTGTGACACTGAGGACACTTCCCTGCGGGACACCCTCTTCCTACTCCTTTGGGCCGGAGAGGGCTCCCCCCACCCGTACGCGGAATCGACGATCTCGCAAAAATTCAGATATAAAATTTGGAGGCGTCCCCTCGCCCCCATCGTGTGGAGAGTCTCCATGATACCGTATCGCCATGCGGTATCATAGGCCTTCTCCAGATCGAAAAACACCGTGGCGTAGTGCTGTCTACGAAGGAAAGCCTCGCAGACGGCATTTTCCAGTCGGAGCAGAGCATCCGACGTGGAGTGGAACTTGCGGAAGCCGCACTGTGCGGAAGACAGATGGCCTCCGCTGTCCAGGAAAAAGGCTAATCTAACATTTACCAATTTCTCCATCAACTTGCACACGCAAGAGGTTAGAGAGATTGGGCGGAAACCGGTCGGAGTAGAGTGATCTCTCCCCGGTTTGCGAAAGGCAAGCACAGTAGCGATTCGCCAGGAGTCTGGGAGAAGACCTTCCACCCAGATCCTGTTGAACAAATCTAACAGAAAGGCCATGCCTCGCTCACCTAGATGTCGAAGCATGGCGTACGGAACATCGTCCGGACCATGGGCGGTGTCCGCGCACGAAACGAGAGCGGAACGCAACTCGCTTACAGTAAACTTGTCGTTGAAGGGTTCTCCGCCTCTGGAGGTAAAGTCCAGCCGGCGGCCTTCCGCGACATCACGACGTGCATTGAATGCTGGCGGAGCAGCATCACGGCTAGAGAATGCAGAAAAAGCGGTCGCGAAGGATCCCGCCACGGACGCGGGGTCCGAGATTGCGGTCCCATTCTCCTGGAGAACGGGAGGGGGGTCCTGCGAGAACTTGCCCCGAATCCTTTTGACTCGCTTCCACACCTCAGCTAAAGGGGTCTTCCCGTTAAGTGAAGACACGTATGCCCGCCAAGAAGAGCGGCGGGCGTGCTTCGAAATATACCGGAACCTAGCCCTAGCCCGACGAAATTCAGCGACAGTGAAATCGTTCGGGCGGCGCTTATAGCGCATGTAGGCATAACGCTTCTGTTTGAGGGCCTTCTCACACTCGGCCGACCACCATGGGAGTGGTCGGCGTGCAAAACGGCCAGAAGTCCTAGGAATAGTAGTCAGGCCCACGGCGATGAGGTTGCCGGAGAAGAACTCAACGGCCTCATCTACCGACCTAAACTCCTCGACTGAGATAGAGAATTCAGTCATTTCCTGAACTGCAGGCCACCGCGCCCGCGCCAAGCACCACCGAGGTGGTCTCTCAGGCGGCAGTTGCCCTGAAAATGATATTTGAATGGGAAAGTGATCACTACCATGGAGGTCATCGACCACCCCCCAATCAAAATCAGGCTGTGCATCCGAAGAGCATAAAGATAGGTCAAGGCAAGAAAATGAAGCGGTTCTCGGACAGTGATGCGTAAACTCATCCACGTTTAGGACACCCATCTCAAGCTCTTCGATCAGATCGGCAAGGACTTGTCCCCTGGGATTTATGGAGTAATCTCCACAGAGAGGATGCCTGCCGTTCAGATCTCCAAGCAAGAGATAGGGCCTCGGCAACCGTGCCACGACGCGGCGGAAGTCCCCCGCGTCGAAGTCAGCTGACGGTGGAATGTACGCAGAAATGATAGTATACCTCCTATCCAGGTGCAGCTGCACAGCCACTGCCTGAAAGGAGGTATCTAAAGAGAAAGGAAGAACGGAGACATCATGCCGGGTGTAAACCGCGCATCCCCCAGCCCGGCCATCCCGCGGTGGTGGGGTCGCAAGACCCTTATACCCCGGGAGCGCAGGCAGCGGGCACGCGCCTAGCATGGTCTCCTGCAAAAAAATAGCTAACGGGGAACGGGACGAGGCGAGCCTCCGCAGCAACTCCCAGTTGGCCCGGAGTCCACGGCAATTCCATTGAAGGAATATGCCCTCCAGGCCTAGCTCGAAGGAGACGCAGGGGCCCTCCTCGAATTGAAGACCCTCACGGGAATGGCCGTACGCTTCCCGGCGGCAGAACCCCGGGCACTGTTGGCCGGACAAAGCGCTGGAGGCGCTGTCGCCTTCGAGTACTTATTGGGGGAGGTTGGGCTCGCCATGCGAGTCTTTTCCTCCCTCCGCCTCGAAACCTTAGGCGGGCGCTGCGGCTTCGGAGGCGGGGGAGGCCTCTTTTCGAGGAACCACCGTCTCCGAGCCACTCGCTCCACCTCGGGGCGTGGGCGAAGGAGCCGAAGCTCCTTTGTTGCTGTCCTCCTTTCGGGGGACAGCTTTAGGTTTTTTTTGTTTTTTTTTAATTAAGGGGCTATCTGGCGACTGCCGACTAAGGCATAAGTTGCCGTAAACAAACAGCCTAATTTAGGCTACTTTAAAAAATTAAACAGAAAACAATAAAAAGGAATAACAATAACAATAACAAAGCAATAACAAAACAATTACAAAAACAACAACAACAATTAAATCGCGTTAAATAAAAGGGAGAAGGCCGGCCTCCCCCAAAAAGTCAATAAGTCCACCAGTCAAAGTACACGCACTCATCCCGAGAACAAGGGACAGGCGGTAGCGACCCCGCCCATCCCGGTACCGGGACAGGTGTCGTGCGCGAAGATCACCCAGACTGGGACATTCGACAAGAATGTGCCGAACAGTCTGGGGGACGACGCAGTCGTTGCAATAGGGCGTAGGCGAGCGCTCCATCAGATAGCGATGCGTCACACGAGTGTGTCCGATTCGGAGACGACAGAAAGCAACCTGAAGCCGCCGCGGCATTGGGGGATAGGTCCATGGGAACAGTCGCGGCGCAATGGCACGCAACTTTAAGTTCCCTTCGACCATCTCCCATCTTCTTTGCCAAGCAGTCCGAAGAGCTGCCCGTATTCCTGCCATGTAGTCGGTGTGAGGAAGAGCGAAACGCTGGTCCGGTCGCAGAGTCCTCGCGGACTCTTTGGCGCCCTCATCGGCGCGCTCATTCCCCACAATTCCTACATGTCCAGGAACCCAGCAGAAGATAATCTCGACATCTGCCCGGCTCGCCAAAACCGTGGCGTCACGGATATCGCGAACCAGGGGATGCGGAGATTCCAATGCCCCGAGAGCACTCAGGGCGCTTTGTGAGTCGCTATAGATCACAATCTGGTCTCCGAACCGGGCACGTCGCGTAATCTCCCGTACCGAGTGGTGTATTGCCACCAGCTCGGCCGTGAAGACAGACGCAGCGCCTGGTAGAGCCCCGCTGACTTCAAACAGAGGGGATACGGCGTGGAAGCCGACCCCCTCTTGGGACTTGGAGCCATCCGTTTACACTGGCACGGTACCAGCGTGACACGATGTGTGCTCCAAAAAGGTCGAACGCAATACTCCCGGCGCAGTACAAGCTTTGGGAGCAGAGGCGTGGCGACAAATAGCCAAATGTGGTACCCTCCAGGGTGGCGTCCTGGGCAGAACCAGGGGCGCCACCGTCCCGAGAGCTATATCTACCTCTCGAAGGAGTTTCCTGGCCCTAAACCCAAAGGGCTTAGGGTATGACTGGCGTCTCTCGGCGGCATAGGCACCATCGAGATCAGCTGCGGATGCAGTGAGAGCTGTTGGCGACTGAGGGAGGCGTCGGGCTCGCGCGTACAGGCGAGTGATGCACTGCACGCGGCGCAGAGCGAGTGGCATCTCCCCAGCATCGACCAACAGGCTCTCAATGGGGGAAGTGCGGAAGGCACCGGTCGCAAGGCGAAGGCCGGTGTGGTGGATCGAATCCACCTTCCGCAATAAACGCTCGGCTGCGGATGCATAAAACTCGCATCCGTAGTCGAGCTTCGAGCGAACAAAGGATCGATAAAAAAGTAAGGCGGTAGCCCTATCAGCGCCCCAAGCGCTGAACGTCACGGAACGGAGAATGTCCATGGCGCGGGTACAAGAGACCCTAAGGCTGCGAATATGAGCTTCCCAGGTGAGGCGTCGGTCGAATACAAGACCAAGGAAACGGTGCGACTCAACCACATCCAGGCGCACCCCATTAAGAAACAAATCTGGGTCGGGGTGAAGCCGTGGATGGCGGCAGAAGTGCACCACCTTAGTCTTGGCCAAAGAAAACCGAAACCTGTGCGCTTCGGCATAGTGAGAGACGCGGTTCAATGCCTGTTGGAGTCGACGCTCCAGAGTTGGCATCTGGGCCGCGCCAAAAGAGATCGAAAGGTCGTCCACGTAGAGCGTAGCGAGAACATCTTCCGGCAGCACCGAGGTGATGCCGTTGATGCTCAGGGCAAAGAGTGTGACACTGAGGACACTTCCCTGCGGGACACCCTCTTCCTGCTCCTTTGGGCCGGAGAGGGCTCCCCCCACCCGTACGCGGAATCGACGATCTCGCAAAAATTCAGATATAAAAATTGGGAGGCGTCCCCTCGCCCCTATCGTGTGGAGAGTCTCCATGATACCGCATCGCCATGCGGTATCATAGGCCTTCTCCAGATCAAAAAACACCGTGGCGTAGTGCTGTCTACGAAGGAAAGCCTCGCAGACGGCACTTTCCAGTCGGAGCAGAGCATCCGACGTAGAGTGGAACTTACGGAAGCCGCACTGTGCAGAAGACAGATGGCCTCCGCTGTCCAGGAAATAGGCTAATCTAACATTTACCAATTTCTCCATCAACTTGCACACGCAAGAGGTTAGAGAGATTGGGCGGAAACCGGTCGGAGTAGAGTGATCTCTCCCCGGCTTGCGAAAGGCGAGCACAGTAGCGATTCGCCAGGAGTCTGGGAGAAGACCTTCCACCCAGATCCTGTTGAACAAATCTAACAGAAAGGCCATGCCTCGCTCACCCAGGTGTCGAAGCATGGCGTACGGGACATCGTCCGGACCATGGGCGGTGTCCGCGCACGAAGCGAGAGCGGAACGCAACTCACTCACAGTAAACTTGTCGTTGAAGGGTTCTCCGCCTCTGGAGGTAAAGTCCAGCCGGCGGCTTTCCGCGACATCACGACGTGCATTGAATGCTGGCGGAGCAGCATCACGGCTAGAGAATGCGGAAAAAGCGGTCGCTAAGGATTCCGCCACGGACGCGGGGTCCGAGATTGCGGTCCCATTCTCCTGGAGAACGGGAGGGGGGTCCTGCGAGAACTTGCCCCGAATCCTTTTGACTCGCTTCCACACCTCAGCTAAAGGGGTCTTCCCGTTAAGTGAAGACACGTATGCCCGCCAAGAAGAGCGGCGGGCGTGCTTCGAAATATACCGGAACCTAGCCCTAGCCCGACGAAATTCAGCGACAGTGAAATCGTTCGGGCGGCGCTTATAGCGCATGTAGGCATAACGCTTCTGTTTGAGGGCCGTCTCACACTCGGCCGACCACCATGGGAGTGGTCGGCGTGCAAAACGGCCAGACGTCCTAGGAATAGTAGTCAGGCCTACGGCGATGAGGTTGCCGGAGAAGAACTCAACGGCCTCATCTACCGACCTAAACTCCTCGACTGAGATAGAGAATTCATTTTTTTTTTTTTTTTTTATAGAGCCCATCTGGCAACTACCCACTTGGGCATAAGTCGCCGAAAAACACGACAGCCTAGAATTAGGCTACTTTAAAGTTAAAATATGAAAACTTAACAATCAATATAAATTAGAAAAACTTAACAATCGAAGCAATCTCCGGCAGCGGGGGGAGGTCCCCCTCACCCCGGTGCAGGAGAGTGCAACCTAAAACAAAACAATAATAGAAAAAAAGGAACCTTAAATAAAGGGGAGAAGGCCGGCCTCCCCCAAAAAGTCAAAAAGTCCACCAGTCATGGTGCACGCACTCGTCCCGAGTACAAGGGACAGGCGGTAGCGACCCCGCCCATCCCGGTACCGAGACAGGTATCGTGCGCGAAGATCACCCAGACTGGGACATTCGACAAGAATATGCCGAACAGTCTGGGGGACGACGCAGTCGTTGCAATAGGGCACATGCGAGCGCTCCACCAAGTAACGATGCGTCACACGAGTGTGTCCGATTCGAAGACGACAGAAAGCAACCTGAAGCCGCCGCGGCATTGGGGGATAGGTCCATGGGAACAGTCGCGGCGCAATGGCACGCAACTTTAAGTTCCCCTCGACCGTCTCCCATCTTCTTTGCCAAGCAGTCCGAAGAGCTGCCCGTATTCCTGCCATGTAGTCAGTGTGAGGAAGAGCGAAACGCTGGTCCGGTCGCAGAGTCCTCGCAGACTCTTTGGCGCCCTCATCGGCGCGCTCATTCCCCGCAATTCCTACATGTCCAGGAACCCAGCAGAAGATAATCTCGACATCTGCCCGGCTCGCCAAAACCGTGGCGTCACGGATTTCGCGAACCAGGGGATGCGGAGATTCCAATGCCCCGAGAGCACTCAGGGCGCTTTGTGAGTCGCTATAAATCACAATCCGGTCTCCGAACCGGGCACGTCGCGTAATCTCCCGTACCGAGTGGTGTATTGCCACCAGCTCGGCCGTGAAGACAGACGCAGCGCCTGGTAGAGCCCCGCTGACTTCAAACAGAGGGGATACGGCGTGGAAGCCGACCCCCTCTTGGGACTTGGAGCCATCCGTATACACTGGCACGGTACCAGCGTGACACGATGTGTGCTCCAAAAAGGTCGAACGCAATACTCCCGGCGCAGTACAAGCTTTGGGAGCAGAGGCTTGGCGACAAATAGCCAAATGTGGTACCCTCCAGGGTGGCGTCCTGGGCAGAACCAGGGGCGCCACCGGCCCGAGAGCTATATCTACCTCTCGAAGGAGTTTCCTGGCCCTAAACCCAAAGGGCTTAGGGTATGACTGGCGTCTCTCGGCGGCATAGGCACCATCGAGATCAGCTGCGGATGCAGTGAGAGCTGTTGGCGACTGAGGGAGGCGCCGGGCTCGCGCGTACAGGCGAGTGATGCACTGCACGCGGCGCAGAGCGAGTGGCATCTCCCCAGCATCGACCAACAGGCTCTCAATGGGGGAAGTGCGGAAGGCACCGGTCGCAAGGCGAAGGCCGGTGTGGTGGATCGAATCCACCTTCCGCAATAAACGCTCGGCTGCGGATGCATAAAACTCGCATCCGTAGTCGAGCTTCGAGCGAACAAAGGATCGATAAAAAAGTAAGGCGGTAGCCCTATCAGCGCCCCAAGCGCTGAACGTCACGGAACGGAGAATGTCCATGGCGCGGGTACAAGAGACCCTAAGGCTGCGAATATGAGCCTCCCAGGTGAGGCGTCGGTCGAATACAAGACCAAGGAAACGGTGCGACTCAACCACATCCAGACGCACCCCATTAAGAAACAGATCTGGGTCGGGGTGAAGCCGTGGGTGGCGGCAGAAGTGCACCACCTTAGTCTTGGCCAAAGAAAAGCGAAACCTGTGCGCTTCGGCATAGCGAGAGACGCGGTTCAATGCCTGTTGGAGTCGACGCTCCAGAGTTGGCATCTGGGCCGCGCCAAAAGAGATCGAAAGGTCGTCCACGTAGAGCGTAGCGAGAACATCTTCCGGCAGCACCGAGGTGATGCCGTTGATGCTCAGGGCAAAGAGTGTGACACTGAGGACACTTCCCTGCGGGACACCCTCTTCCTGCTCCTTTGGGCCGGAGAGAGCTCCCCCCACCCGTACGCGGAATCGACGATCTCGCAAAAATTCAGATATAAACATTGGGAGGCGTCCCCTCGCCCCCATCGTGTGGAGAGTCTCCATGATACCGTATCGCCATGCGGTATCATAGGCTTTCTCCAGATCAAAAAACACCGTGGCGTAGTGCTGTCTACGAAGGAAAGCCTCGCAGACGGCATTTTCCAGTCGGAGCAGAGCATCCGACGTGGAGTGGAACTTACGGAAGCCGCACTGTGCAGAAGACAGATGGCCTCCGCTGTCCAGGAAATAGGCTAATCTAACATTTACCAATTTCTCCATCAACTTGCACACGCAAGAGGTTAGAGAGATTGGGCGGAAACCGGTCGGAGTAGAGTGATCTCTCCCCGGCTTGCGAAAGGCGAGCACAGTAGCGATTCGCCAGGAGTCTGGGAGGAGACCTTCCACCCAGATCCTGTTGAACAAATCTAACAGAAAGGCCATGCCTCGCTCACCCAAGTGTCGAAGCATGGCGTACGGGACATCGTCCGGACCATGGGCGGTGTCCGCGCACGAAGCGAGAGCGGAACGCAACTCACTCACAGTAAACTTGTCGTTGAAGGGTTCTCCGCCTCTGGAGGTAAAGTCCAGCCGGCGGCCTTCCGCGACATCACGACGTGCATTGAATGCTGGCGGAGCAGCATCACGGCTAGAGAATGCGGAAAAAGCGGTCGCTAAGGATTCCGCCACGGACGCGGGGTCCGAGATTGCGGTCCCATTCTCCTGGAGAACGGGAGGGGGGTCCTGCGAGAACTTGCCCCGAATCCTTTTGACTCGCTTCCACACCTCAGCTAAAGGGGTCTTCCCGTTAAGTGAAGACACGTATGCCCGCCAAGAAGAGCGGCGGGCGTGCTTCGAAATATACCGGAACCTAGCCCTAGCCCGACGAAATTCAGCGACGGTGAAATCGTTCGGGCGGCGCTTATAGCGCATGTAGGCATAACGCTTCTGTTTGAGGGCCGTCTCACACTCGGCCGACCACCATGGGAGTGGTCGGCGTGCAAAACGGCCAGACGTCCTAGGAATAGTAGTCAGGCCCACGGCGATGAGGTTGCCGGAGAAGAACTCAACGGCCTCATCTACCGACCTAAACTCCTTGACTGAGATAGAGAATTCAGTCATTTCCTGAAATGCAGGCCACCGCGCCCGCGCCAAGCACCACCGAGGTGGTCTCTCAGGCGGCAGTTGCCCTGAAAATGATATTTGAATGGGAAAGTGATCACTACCATGGAGGTCATCGACCACCCCCCAATCAAAATCAGGCTGTGCATCCGAGGAGCACAAAGATAGGTCAAGGCAAGAAAATGAAGCGGTTCTCGGACAGTGATGCGTAAACTCATCCACGTTTAGGACACCCATCTCAAGCTCTTCGATCAGATCGGCAAGGACTTGTCCCCTGGGATTTATGGTGTAATCTCCCCAGAGAGGATGCCTGCCGTTCAGATCTCCAAGCAAGAGATAGGGCCTCGGCAACCGTGCCACGACGCGGCGGAAGTCCCCCGCGTCGAAGTCAGCTGACGGTGGAATGTACGCAGAAATGATAGTATACCTCCTATCCAGGTGCAGCTGCACAGCCACTGCCTGAAAGGAGGTATCTAAAGAGAAAGGAAGAACGGAGACATCATGCCGGGTGTAAACCGCGCATCCCCCAGCCCGGCCGTCCCGCGGTGGTGGGGTCGCAAGACCCTTATACCCCGGGAGGGCAGGCAGGGGGCACGCGCCTAGCATGGTCTCCTGCAAAAAAATAGCTAACGGGGAACGGGACGAGACGAGCCTCCGCAGCTCCTCCCAGTTGGCCCGGAGTCCACGGCAATTCCATTGAAGGAATATGCCCTCCAGGCCTAGCTCGGAGGAGACGCGGGGGCCCTCCTAGAATTGAAGACCCTCACGGGAATGGCCGTACGCTTCCCGGGGGCAGAACCCCGGGCGCTGTTCGGCGGACAAAGCGCTGAAGGCGCTGTCGCATTCGAGGACTTATTGGGGGAGGTTGGGCTCGCCATGCGAGTCTTTTCCTCCCTCCGCCTCGAAACTTTAGGCGGGCGTTGCGACTTCGGAGGCAGGGGGCCCTCTTTTCGAGGAACCACCGTCTCCGAGCCACTCGCTCCACCTCGGGGCGTGGGCAAAGGGGCCGAAGCTCCTTTGTTGCTGTCCTCCTTTCGGGGAACAGCTTTAGGAACCCCGGAAGATGGCCTAGCGACCATCTTCAGGGGTGTTGCCTCCTGTGAGTCTAACGACTCGGTGTAGGCGCGTGGCCGTTTCGCTTTACGCGAAACGGTCACGCTGGGGGAAGAGGGGGGAGCCCTGGTTTTAGCCGGGGCAGGGTATGAACCCTTTTTGCCGCCAGCTTTACCAGGGGAGCGCCCAGGTTGGGTAGAGCCCACAGAAGGGCTCCGAATGGGCGCGGAAACAACCGTGCTCGTTGGCCTGGATGGGCCAGGAGCAGAGGGTGCCTTTCTAACTATTGAGGCATATGACGTCCCAGGCAGAGCCGGGCGCGCCAGGACCAAGTCCTTTGCCTCGCGGAATGAGAGTCGATCCTGGGCCTGAACGGCCAGGATTTCTTTCTCAAGGAGATATGCACCACATTGCTTCGAAGAAGCAGGGTGCGGCTCTCCGCAATTGACACACTTGGCCACACACGATTTGGACTTATCGTGTGCGACCTTGGAGCAATTTACACAGACTTCGGGTGACCCCGATTTTGCACGTCTACATGATCGATTCGTATGGCCGAAGCGGTGGCAGTAATAGCACCGCCGCGGCAGTGGCACGAATGCCTTCACGCGGTAGCGGTACCAACCGGCACGCACCGACTCAGGGAGCTTGTCACAGTCGAACGTGACGAAGAGTGTAGGGGTGGGTCTCGAGGCCCCTCCCTGTTTTCTCATCACACGTTCGACCTTGACCGCCCCATGGTCGGCCAGCTCTAGGGTGATGTCCTCAATGGAGTAGTCAACGAGTTCCCTCGCATAAACTACTCCTTTCACAAAGTTCATGGTAGAGTGCGGCGTCACACTCACCGGGGTGCCATGAAGTGTCCGAAGAGCACTTATCTTGGCCGCCTCGGCGGGATTCGCCGCATTCGCCAGAAGGCTCCCGTCCGAGAAACGGGTTACCTTCGGCTCTCTACCAATTGCACTAGCTAATCCTCTCCTCTGATGGATCATGTTGCCCTTGGACAACATGGTGCCATCAGTGGAGCGAATAACGAGGAAGCGTTTGAAGCCAGCGGGCTCGAAAACGCCAGGTAACCTCTGAATCAGGGGCCCCGATGTCATCGAGGCTCCGCCCTGTGCATTCTTGGTCTTAGTCCTAGTCAGGGGCTCCGCACACGAGGGGGTAGAGGGGCCGGATGTGCCGATCTTGGCTTGGTCGCCTACCAAAGTGGTAGCAGACCCATCCGTCCCCGCAGCCCCCGCGGATGGAGAGGACCCCCGAGTCTTCTTCGTCTTTTGAGTCTTTTTCTTTTTAGGAGAGGAGGGCGGGGAATGAACCCGCTTCTCACCTCCGCCGGCAGAAGCTCCCATGCCAGATGGGCCGGCCTCAGCCAGGTCCCTCTCCGAAATGGAGAAGGTCCTGGTAGTCGTAGGGGCACCTGTCGGAGGAGATCCCTCCCCTCCTTTTACTGCCTCGGAGTCCTCGGCCATTTGAGGGGGACCTTGCATAGGGGCGGATTCGGGTTCGGTGCTTGGCGCCGAGCCCGGATTCCCCCCCATGGAAGGCCCTACCGTCTGAGGCTGGGTCTCCTCAAGGACCATGTCTATCACAGGAGGGGCCTCCAGTTGGCCATCCCCTCCCAGGACATCGCAGGTCCCCTTGGCAGTAATGTCACTAGTCAGGTGGTGTGGGGAGGCACAGGCCTTGACCCCAGCAAGGTTCAAAATTCTTGCCAGCAGGTCTTTTGAGGGAAGCGACCGAAGGGGCCTGGCTTCCCTCTCCCCCCTAAGGGGGTTTGCCCTACCGAGCCGCTTGCACGAGGGGCGGTCGGCAATGGGCTGCCTGCTGGCTTTCTTGGCAGTCCCCTTAGAAAGCAAAGGAGGGACTGCCGCTGGAGATAGGGAGGTGCCCGAAAGCACCTCCAGAGAAGGGGGTGAGGGGGAGTCCCCTACACCCGTAGGCGTAGGAGAGGAGTAAGCCTCCTCTCCGGTTAAAGAATTATGGAGGGTCCCTTGCGCAAGCACAAGGGGGGGGACCTCCATTTTCTCGGTGGAGCTGCCCGAGGGCGGCTCCGTAGATGTTTTTGGGGAAGTTGGGGGTTGGGGTTTTTGTTTTTTTTCATACATGGGCATGGTGACCCTCTTTTGATTACGGGACGCAATAGCTCATCACCTCTCGCAGTTGCCCGCACTGCGAGAGGTGCTTACAAGCCCGGCAGAGCCAGGCGCCGCCATTCGGGACCACCCCTCCCGCCTGGTGGCCTGGCAGTCCTTCGGCATGGCGGCTCCACCTTGGACACGGCGTAAAAAATATAGGTTGTGAAGAGGAGAGGAAAAGGGATGTGAGGAAGATGTGGGTGGGGATGAAGCAGGTTGTTAAAAAAAACCCATCCCGAACCGGAGCTGAGGGGTTAGGGAACAATGTCCCCTCTTCCCCTCAGCCCCGATCCGGGGTGGTTGGCTTGAGAAGAAGGTCAGCATTCTACCCTGTGAAATTAGAGGCTGACCAGAGAAAGTTGTGGGAGAGGTTGTATGAAAAGCGACGAGGTAGGGGAGAAATCGGGCTATCTGAAGGAAGGAAGAGAGGCTAAGCTGGGGCCGGACGGAGCGCTGGATCCCGTCAGCACGGCGGCCAGGATGGCAAATCGCCGCGCCCCTTACGGGGGATAGAGAATTCAGTCATTTCCTGAAATGCAGGCCACCGCGCCCGCGCCAAGCACCACCGAGGTGGTCTCTCAGGCGGCAGTTGCCCTGAAAATGATATTTGAATGGGAAAGTGATCACTACCATGGAGGTCATCGACCACCCCCCAATCAAAATCAGGCTGTGCATCCGAAGAGCACAAAGATAGGTCAAGGCAAGAAAATGAAGCGGTTCTCGGACAGTGATGCGTAAACTCATCCACGTTTAAGACACCCATCTCAAGCTCTTCGATCAGATCGGCAAGGACTTGTCCCCTGGGATTTATGGAGTAATCTCCCCAGAGAGGATGCCTGCCGTTCAGATCTCCAAGCAAGAGATAGGGCCTCGGCAACCGTGCCACGACGCGGCGGAAGTCCCCCGCTTCGAAGTCAGCTGACGGTGGAATGTACGCAGAAATGATAGTATACCTCCTATCCAGGTGCAGCTGCACAGCCACTGCCTGAAAGGAGGTATCTAAAGAGAAAGGAAGAACGGAGACATCATGCCGGGTGTAAACCGCGCATCCCCCAGCCCGGCCATCCCGCGGTGGTGGGGTCGCAAGACCCTTATACCCCGGGAGGGCAGGCAGCGGGCACGCGCCTAGCATGGTCTCCTGCAAAAAAATAGCTAACGGGGAACGGGACGAGACGAGCCTCCGCAGCTCCTCCCAGTTGGCCCGGAGTCCACGGCAATTCCATCGAAGGAATATGCCCTCCAGGCCTAGCTCGGAGGAGACGCGGGGGCCCTCCTCGAATTGAAGACCCTCACGGGAATGGCCGTACGCTTCCCGGGGGCAGAACCCCGGGCGCTGTTGGCCGGACAAAGCGCTGTCGCCTTCGAGGACTTATTGGGGGAGGTTGGGCTCGCCATGCGAGTCTTTTCCTCCCTCCGCCTCGAAACCTTAGGCGGGCGTTGCGGCTTCGGAGGCGGGGGGCCCTCTTTTCGAGGAACCACCGTCTCCGAGCCACTCGCTCCACCTCGGGGCGTGGGCGAAGGAGCCGAAGCTCCTTTGTTGCTGTCCTCCTTTCGGGGAACAGCTTTAGGAACCCCGGAAGATGGCCTAGCGACCATCTTCAGGGGTGTTGCCTCCTGTGAGTCTAACGACTCTGTGGAGGCGCGTGGCCGTTTCGCCTTACGGGAAACGGTCACGCTGGGGGAAGAGGGGGGAGCCCTGGTATTAGCCGGGGCTGGGTGTGAACCCTTTTTGCCGCCAGCTCTACCAGGGGAGCGCCCGGGTGTAGTAGAGCCCGCAGAAGGGCTCCGAATGGGCGCGGAAACAACCGTGCTCGTTGGCCTGGATGGGCCAGGAGCAGAGGGTGCTTTTCTAACTATTGAGGCATATGACGTCCCAGGCAGAGCCGGGCGCGCCAGGACCAAGTCCTTAGCCTCGCGGAATGAGAGTCGATCCTGGGCCTGAATGGCCAGGATTTCTTTCTCAAGGAGATATGCACCACATTGCTTCGAAGAAGCAGGGTGCGGCTCTCCGCAATTGACACACTTGGCCACACACGATTTGGACTTATCGTGTGCGACCTTGGAGCAATTTACACAGACTTCGGGTGACCCCGATTTTGCACGTCTACATGATCGATTCGTGTGGCCGAAGCGGTGACAGTAATAGCACCGCCGCGGCAGTGGCACGAATGCCTTTACGCGGTAGCGGTACCAACCGGCACGCACCGACTCAGGGAGCTTGTCACAGTCGAACGTGACGAAGAGTGTAGGGGTGGGTCTCGAGGCCCCTCCCTGTTTTCTCATCACACGTTCGACCTTGACCGCCCCATGGTCGGCCAGCTCTAGGGTGATGTCTTCTATGGAGTAGTCAACGAGTTCCCTCGCATAAACTACTCCTTTTACAAAGTTCATGGTAGAGTGCGGCGTCACACTCACCGGGGTGCCATGAAGTGTCCGAAGAGCACTTATCTTGGCCGCCTCGGCGGGATTCGCCGCATTCGCCAGAAGGCTCCCGTCCGAGAAACGGGTTACCTTCGGCTCTCTACCAATTGCACTAGCTAATCCTCTCCGCTGATGGATCATGTTGCCCTTGGACAACATGGTGCCATCAGTGGAGCGAATAACGAGGAAGCGTTTGAAGCCAGCGGGCTCGAAAACGCCAGGTAACCTCTGAATGAGGGGCCCCGATGTCATCGAGGCTCCGCCCTGTGCACTCTTGGTCTTAGTCAGGGGCTCCGCACACGAGGGAGTAGAGGGGCCGGATGTGCCGATCTTGGCTTGGTCGCCTACCAAAGTGGCAGCAGACCCATCCGTCCCCGCAGCCCCCGCGGATGGAGAGGAGCCCCGAGTCTTTTTCGTCTTTCTTGTCTTTTTCTTCTTTTTAGGAGAGGAGGGCGGGGAATGAACCCGCTTTTCACCCCCGCCGGTAGAAGCCCCCAGGCCAGATGGACCGGCCTCAGCCAGGTCCTTCTCTGAAATGGAGAAGGTCCCGGTGGGCGCAGGGGATTCATCCGGAGGAGATCCCTCCCCTCCTTGTCCTGCCTGAGAATCCACAGCCGTTTGATGAGGACCTTGCATAGGGGCGGATTCGGGTTCGGTGCTTGGCGCCAAGCCCGGATTCCCCCCCATGGAAGGCCCTACCTTCTGAGGCTGGTTTTCCTCAAGGACCATGTCTATCACAGGAGGAGCCTCCAGTTGGCCATCCCCTCCCAGGACATCGCAGGTCCCCTTGGCAGCGTCATAAGTCTTTAGTGGGGAGGCACAGGCCTTGACCCCGGCAAGGTTTAATATTTTTGCCAGCAGGTCTTTTGAGGGAAGCGACCGAAGGGGCCTGGCTTCCCTCTCCCCCCTAAGGGGGTTTGCCCTACCGAGCCGCTTGTACGAGGGGCGGTCGGCAATGGGCTGCCTGCTGGCTTTCTTGGCAGTCCCCTTAGAAAGCATAGGAGGGACTGCCGCTGGAGATAGGGAGGTGCCCGAAAGCACCTCCAGAGAAGGGGGTGAGGGGGAGTCCCCTACACCCGTAGGCGTAGGAGAGGAGTAAGCCTCCTCTCCGGTTAAAGAGGTATGGAGGGTCCCCTGCGCAAGCACAGGGGGGGGACCTCCATCTTTTCTGTGGAGCTGCACGAGGGCGGCTCCGTTGTTGTTATAGGGGGAATTAAGGGGAGATGTTTTTTTTTTTTCATCATTGGGCATGGTGACCCTCTTTGTTTTACGGGACGCAATCGCTCACCACCTCTTGCAGTAGCCCGCACTGCAAGAGGTGCTTACAGGCCCGGCAGAGCCAGGCGCCGCCATTTGGGACCACCCCTCCCGCCTGGTGGCCTGGCAGTCCTTCGGCATGGCGGCTCCACCTTGAACACGGCGTAAAACGGATAGATTTTGAAGACGAGAGGAAAAGGGATGTGAGGAAGGTATGGGTGGGGATGAAGCAGGTTGTTAAAAGCCAACCACCCCAGACCGGAGCTCAGGGGTTAGGGGACATTGTCCCCTCCCCCCTCAGCCCCGATCCGGGACGATTGGCTGAGAAGAAGGTCAGCTTCTACCCTGTGAAATTAGAGGCTGACCAGAGAAAGTAGTGGGAGAGGTTGTATGAAAAGCGACGAGGTAGGATAGGAATACAGGCTATCTGAAGGAAGGAAGAGAGGCTAAGCTGGGGCCGGACGGGGCGCTGGATCCCGTCAGCACGGCGGCCAGGATGGCAAATCGCCGCGCCCCTTACAGGGGGGGCAGCTTTAGGAACCCCTGAGGATGGCCTAGCGACCATCTTCAGGGGTGTTGCCTCCTGTGAGTCTAACGACTCGGTGGAGGCGCGTGGCCGTTTCACCTTGCGGGAAACGGTCACGCTGGGGGAAGAGCCCTGGTTTTAGCAGGGGCTGTGTATGAACCCTTTTTGCCGCCAGCTTTACCAGGGGAGCGCCCGGGTTGGGTAGAGCCCGCAGAAGGGCTCCGAATGGGCGCGGAAACAACCGTGCTCGTTGGCCTGGATGGGCCAGGAGCAGAGGGTGCCTTTCGAACTACTGAGGCATATGACGTCCCAGGCAGAGCTGGGCGCGCCAGGACCAAGTCCTTAACCTTGCAGAATGATTTTTTTTTTTTTTTTTTTTTTTTATAGAGCCCATCTGGCAACTACCCACTTGGGCATAAGTCGCCGAAAAACACGACAGCCTAGAATTAGGCTACTTTAAAGTTAAAATATGAAAACTTAACAATCAATATAAATTGGAAAAACTTAACAATCGAAGCAATCTCCGGCAGCGGGGGGAGGTCCCCCTCACCCCGGTGCAGGAGAGTGCAACCTAGAACAAAACAATAACAAAAAAAAGGAACCTTAAATAAAGGGGAGAAGGCCGGCCTCCCCCAAAAAGTCAATAAGTCCACCAGTCATGGTGCACGCACTCGTCCCGAGTACAAGGGACAGGCGGTAGCGACCCCGCCCATCCCGGTACCGAGACAGGTATCGTGCGCGAAGATCACCCAGACTGGGACATTCGACAAGAATATGCCGAACAGTCTGGGGGACGACGCAGTCGTTGCAATAGGGCACATGCGAGCGCTCCACCAAGTAACGATGCGTCACACGAGTGTGTCCGATTCGAAGACGACAGAAAGCAACCTGAAGCCGCCGCGGCATTGGGGGATAGGTCCATGGGAACAGTCGCGGCGCAATGGCACGCAACTTTAAGTTCCCCTCGACCGTCTCCCATCTTCTTTGCCAAGCAGTCCGAAGAGCTGCCCGTATTCCTGCCATGTAGTCAGTGTGAGGAAGAGCGAAACGCTGGTCCGGTCGCAGAGTCCTCGCGGACTCTTTGGCGCCCTCATCGGCGCGCTCATTCCCCGCAATTCCTACATGTCCAGGAACCCAGCAGAAGATAATCTCGATATCTGCCCGGCTCGCCAAAACCGTGGCGTCACGGATTTCGCGAACCAGGGGATGCGGAGATTCCAATGCCCCGAGAGCACTCAGGGCGCTTTGTGAGTCGCTATAAATCACAATCCGGTCTCCGAACCGGGCACGTCGCGTAATCTCCCGTACCGAGTGGTGTATTGCCACCAGCTCGGCCGTGAAGACAGACGCAGCGCCTGGTAGAGCCCCGCTGACTTCAAACAGAGGGGATACGGCGTGGAAGCCGACCCCCTCTTGGGACTTGGAGCCATCCGTATACACTGGCACGGTACCAGCATGACACGATGTGTGCTCCAAAAAGGTCGAACGCAATACTCCCGGCGCAGTACAAGCTTTGGGAACAGAGGCGTGGCGACAAATAGCCAAATGTGGTACCCTCCAGGGTGGCGTCCTGGGCAGAACCAGGGGCGCCACCGGCCCGAGAGCTATATCTACCTCTCGAAGGAGTTTCCTGGCCCTAAACCCAAAGGGCTTAGGGTATGACTGGCGTCTCTCGGCGGCATAGGCACCATCGAGATCAGCTGCGGATGCAGTGAGAGCTGTTGGCGACTGAGGGAGGCGCCGGGCTCGCGCGTACAGGCGAGTGATGCACTGCACGCGGCGCAGAGCGAGTGGCATCTCCCCAGCATCGACCAACAGGCTCTCAATGGGGGAAGTGCGGAAGGCACCGGTCGCAAGGCGAAGGCCGGTGTGGTGGATCGAATCCACCTTCCGCAATAAACGCTCGGCTGCGGATGCATAAAACTCGCATCCGTAGTCGAGCTTCGAGCGAACAAAGGATCGATAAAAAAGTAAGGCGGTAGCCCTATCAGCGCCCCAAGCGCTGAACGTCACGGAACGGAGAATGTCCATGGCGCGGGTACAAGAGACCCTAAGGCTGCGAATGTGAGCCTCCCAGGTGAGGCGTCGGTCGAATACAAGGCCAAGGAAACGGTGCGACTCAACCACATCCAGGCGCACCCCATTAAGAAACAAATCTGGGTCGGGGTGAAGCCGTGGATGGCGGCAGAAGTGCACCACCTTAGTCTTGGCCAAAGAAAACCGAAACCTGTGCGCTTCGGCATAGCGAGAGACGCGGTTCAATGCCTGTTGGAGTCGGCATCTGGGCCGCGCCAAAAGAGATCGAAAGGTCGTCCACGTAGAGCGTAGCGAGAACATCTTCCGGCAGCACCGAGGTGATGCCGTTGATGCTCAGGGCAAAGAGTGTGACACTGAGGACACTTCCCTGCGGGACACCCTCTTCCTGCTCCTTTGGGCCGGAGAGGGCTCCCCCCACCCGTACGCGGAATCGACGATCTCGCAAAAATTCAGATATAAACATTGGGAGGCGTCCCCTCGCCCCCATCGTGTGGAGAGTCTCCATGATACCGTATCGCCATGCGGTATCATAGGCCTTCTCCAGATCAAAAAACACCGTGGCGTAGTGCTGTCTACGAAGGAAAGCCTCGCAGACGGCATTTTCCAGTCGTAGCAGAGCATCCGACGTGGAGTGGAACTTACGGAAGCCGCACTGTGCAGAAGACAGATGGCCTCCGCTGTCCAGGAAATAGGCTAATCTAACATTTACCAATTTCTCCATCAACTTGCACACGCAAGAGGTTAGAGAGATTGGGCGGAATCCGGTCGGAGTAGAGTGATCTCTCCCCGGCTTGCGAAAGGCGAGCACAGTAGCGATTCGCCAGGAGTCTGGGAGAAGACCTTCCACCCAGATCCTGTTGAACAAATCTAACAGAAAGGCCATGCCTCGCTCACCCAGGTGTCGAAGCATGGCGTACGGGACATCGTCCGGACCATGGGCGGTGTCCGCGCACGAAGCGAGAGCGGAGCGCAACTCACTCACAGTAAACTTGTCGTTGAAGGGTTCTCCGCCTCTGGAGGTAAAGTCCAGCCGGCGGCCTTCCGCGACATCACGACGTGCATTGAATGCTGGCGGAGCAGCATCACGGCTAGAGAATGCGGAAAAAGCGGTCGCTAAGGATTCCGCCACGGACGCGGGGTCCGAGATTGCGGTCCCATTCTCCTGGAGAACGGGAGGGGGGTCCTGCGAGAACTTGCCCCGAATCCTTTTGACTCGCTTCCACACCTCAGCTAAAGGGGTCTTCCCGTTAAGTGAAGACACGTATGCCCGCCAAGAAGAGCGGCGGGCGTGCTTCGAAATATACCGGAACCTAGCTCTAGCCCGACGAAATTCAGCGACAGTGAAATCGTTCGGGCGGCGCTTATAGCGCATGTAGGCATAACGCTTCTGTTTGAGGGCCGTCTCACACTCGGCCGACCACCATGGGAGTGGTCGGCGTGCAAAACGGCCAGACGTCCTAGGAATAGTAGTCAGGCCCACGGCGATGAGGTTGCCGGAGAAGAACTCAACGGCCTCATCTACCGACCTAAACTCCTCGACTGAGATAGAGAATTCAGTCATTTCCTGAAATGCAGGCCACCGCGCCCGCGCCAAGCACCACCGAGGTGGTCTCTCAGGCGGCAGTTGCCCTGAAAATGATATTTGAATGGGAAAGTGATCACTACCATGGAGGTCATCGACCACCCCCCAATCAAAATCAGGCTGTGCATCCGAAGAGCACAAAGATAGGTCAAGGCAAGAAAATGAAGCGGTTCTCGGACAGTGATGCGTAAACTCATCCACGTTTAGGACACCCATCTCAAGCTCTTCGATCAGATCGGCAAGGACTTGTCCCCTGGGATTTATGGAGTAATCTCCCCAGAGAGGATGCCTGCCGTTCAGATCTCCAAGCAAGAGATAGGGCCTCGGCAACCGTGCCACGACGCGGCGGAAGTCCCCCGCGTCGAAGTCAGCTGACGGTGGAATGTACGCAGAAATGATAGTATACCTCCTATCCAGGTGCAGCTGCACAGCCACTGCCTGAAAGGAGGTATCTAAAGAGAAAGGAAGAACGGAGACATCATGCCGGGTGTAAACCGCGCATCCCCCAGCCCGGCCATCCCGCGGTGGTGGGGTCGCAAGACCCTTATACCCCGGGAGGGCAGGCAGCGGGCACGCGCCTAGCATGGTCTCCTGCAAAAAAATAGCTAACGGGGAACGGGACGAGACGAGCCTCCGCAGCTCCTCCCAGTTGGCCCGGAGTCCACGGCAATTCCATCGAAGGAATATGCCCTCCAGGCCTAGCTCGGAGGAGACGCGGGGGCCCTCCTCGAATTGAAGACCCTCACGAGAATGGCCGTACGCTTCCCGGGGGCAGAACCCCGGGCGCTGTTGGCCGGACAAAGCGCTGAAGGCGCTGTCGCCTTCGAGGACTTATTGGGGGAGGTTGGGCTCGCCATGCGAGTCTTTTCCTCCCTCCGCCTCGAAACCTTAGGCGGGCGTTGCGGCTTCGGAGGCGGGGGGCCCTCTTTTCGAGGAACCACCGTCTCCGAGCCACTCGCTCCACCTCGGGGCGTGGGCGAAGGAGCCGAAGCTCCTTTGTTGCTGTCCTCCTTTCGGGGAACAGCTTTAGGAACCCCGGAAGATGGCCTAGCGACCATCTTCAGGGGTGTTGCCTCCTGTGAGTCTAACGACTCTGTGGAGGCGCGTGGCCGTTTCGCCTTACGGGAAACGGTCACGCTGGGGGAAGAGGGGGGAGCCCTGGTATTAGCCGGGGCTGGGTGTGAACCCTTTTTGCCGCCAGCTCTACCAGGGGAGCGCCCGGGTGTAGTAGAGCCCGCAGAAGGGCTCCGAATGGGCGCGGAAACAACCGTGCTCGTTGGCCTGGATGGGCCAGGAGCAGAGGGTGCTTTTCTAACTATTGAGGCATATGACGTCCCAGGCAGAGCCGGGCGCGCCAGGACCAAGTCCTTAGCCTCGCGGAATGAGAGTCGATCCTGGGCCTGAATGGCCAGGATTTCTTTCTCAAGGAGATATGCACCACATTGCTTCGAAGAAGCAGGGTGCGGCTCTCCGCAATTGACACACTTGGCCACACACGATTTGGACTTATCGTGTGCGACCTTGGAGCAATTTACACAGACTTCGGGTGACCCCGATTTTGCACGTCTACATGATCGATTCGTGTGGCCGAAGCGGTGACAGTAATAGCACCGCCGCGGCAGTGGCACGAATGCCTTTACGCGGTAGCGGTACCAACCGGCACGCACCGACTCAGGGAGCTTGTCACAGTCGAACGTGACGAAGAGTGTAGGGGTGGGTCTCGAGGCCCCTCCCTGTTTTCTCATCACACGTTCGACCTTGACCGCCCCATGGTCGGCCAGCTCTAGGGTGATGTCTTCTATGGAGTAGTCAACGAGTTCCCTCGCATAAACTACTCCTTTTACAAAGTTCATGGTAGAGTGCGGCGTCACACTCACCGGGGTGCCATGAAGTGTCCGAAGAGCACTTATCTTGGCCGCCTCGGCGGGATTCGCCGCATTCGCCAGAAGGCTCCCGTCCGAGAAACGGGTTACCTTCGGCTCTCTACCAATTGCACTAGCTAATCCTCTCCGCTGATGGATCATGTTGCCCTTGGACAACATGGTGCCATCAGTGGAGCGAATAACGAGGAAGCGTTTGAAGCCAGCGGGCTCGAAAACGCCAGGTAACCTCTGAATGAGGGGCCCCGATGTCATCGAGGCTCCGCCCTGTGCACTCTTGGTCTTAGTCAGGGGCTCCGCACACGAGGGAGTAGAGGGGCCGGATGTGCCGATCTTGGCTTGGTCGCCTACCAAAGTGGCAGCAGACCCATCCGTCCCCGCAGCCCCCGCGGATGGAGAGGAGCCCCGAGTCTTTTTCGTCTTTCTTGTCTTTTTCTTCTTTTTAGGAGAGGAGGGCGGGGAATGAACCCGCTTTTCACCCCCGCCGGTAGAAGCCCCCAGGCCAGATGGACCGGCCTCAGCCAGGTCCTTCTCTGAAATGGAGAAGGTCCCGGTGGGCGCAGGGGATTCATCCGGAGGAGATCCCTCCCCTCCTTGTCCTGCCTGAGAATCCACAGCCGTTTGATGAGGACCTTGCATAGGGGCGGATTCGGGTTCGGTGCTTGGCGCCAAGCCCGGATTCCCCCCCATGGAAGGCCCTACCTTCTGAGGCTGGTTTTCC
The DNA here is from genome assembly GCA_963969495.1 of Ceratothoa steindachneri. Classification (NCBI taxonomy): domain Eukaryota; kingdom Metazoa; phylum Arthropoda; class Malacostraca; order Isopoda; family Cymothoidae; genus Ceratothoa; species Ceratothoa steindachneri. Next base: position 224,612,325 of record OZ018320.1, read on the forward strand.
TCAAGGACCATGTCTATCACAGGAGGGGCCTCCAGTTGGCCATCCCCTCCCAGGACATCGCAGGTCCCCTTGGCAGCGTCATAAGTCTTTAGTGGGGAGGCACAGGCCTTGACCCCGGCAAGGTTTAATATTTTTGCCAGCAGGTCTTTTGAGGGAAGCGACCGAAGGGGCCTGGCTTCCCTCTCCCCCCTAAGGGGGTTTGCCCTACCGAGCCGCTTGTACGAGGGGCGGTCGGCAATGGGCTGCCTGCTGGCTTTCTTGGCAGTCCCCTTAGAAAGCATAGGAGGGACTGCCGCTGGAGATAGGGAGGTGCCCGAAAGCACCTCCAGAGAAGGGGGTGAGGGGGAGTCCCCTACACCCGTAGGCGTAGGAGAGGAGTAAGCCTCCTCTCCGGTTAAAGAGGTATGGAGGGTCCCCTGCGCAAGCACAGGGGGGGGACCTCCATCTTTTCTGTGGAGCTGCACGAGGGCGGCTCCGTTGTTGTTATAGGGGGAATTAAGGGGAGATGTTTTTTTTTTTTCATCATTGGGCATGGTGACCCTCTTTGTTTTACGGGACGCAATACCTCACCACCTCTTGCAGTAGCCCGCACTGCAAGAGGTGCTTACAGGCCCGGCAGAGCCAGGCGCCGCCATTTGGGACCACCCCTCCCGCCTGGTGGCCTGGCAGTCCTTCGGCATGGCGGCTCCACCTTGAACACGGCGTAAAACGGATAGATTTTGAAGACGAGAGGAAAAGGGATGTGAGGAAGGTATGGGTGGGGATGAAGCAGGTTGTTAAAAGCCAACCACCCCAGACCGGAGCTCAGGGGTTAGGGGACATTGTCCCCTCCCCCCCTCAGCCCCGATCCGGGACGATTGGCTGAGAAGAAGGTCAGCTTCTACCCTGTGAAATTAGAGGCTGACCAGAGAAAGTTGTGGGAGAGGTTGTATGAAAAGCGACGAGGTAGGATAGGAATACAGGCTATCTGAAGGAAGGAAGAGAGGCTAAGCTGGGGCCGGACGGGGCGCTGGATCCCGTCAGCACGGCGGCCAGGATGGCAAATCGCCGCGCCCCTTACAGGGGGGGCAGCTTTAGGAACCCCTGAGGATGGCCTAGCGACCATCTTCAGGGGTGTTGCCTCCTGTGAGTCTAACGACTCGGTGGAGGCGCGTGGCCGTTTCACCTTGCGGGAAACGGTCACGCTGGGGGAAGAGCCCTGGTTTTAGCAGGGGCTGTGTATGAACCCTTTTTGCCGCCAGCTTTACCAGGGGAGCGCCCGGGTTGGGTAGAGCCCGCAGAAGGGCTCCGAATGGGCGCGGAAACAACCGTGCTCGTTGGCCTGGATGGGCCAGGAGCAGATTTTTTTTTTTTTTTTTTTATAGAGCCCATCTGTCAACTACCCACTTGGGCATAAGTCGCCGAAAAACACGACAGCCTAGAATTAGGCTACTTTAAAGTTAAAATATGAAAACTTAACAATCAATATAAATTTGAAAAACTTAACAATCGAAGCAATCTCCGGCAGCGGGGGGAGGTCCCCCTCACCCCGGTGCAGGAGAGTGCAATCTAAAACAAAACAATAACAAAAAAAGGAACCTTAAATAAAGGGGAGAAGGCCGGCCTCCCCCAAAAAGTCAATAAGTCCACCAGTCATGGTGCACGCACTCGTCCCGAGTACAAGGGACAGGCGGTAGCGACCCCGCCCATCCCGGTACCGAGACAGGTATCGTGCGCGAAGATCACCCAGACTGGGACATTCGACAAGAATATGCCGAACAGTCTGGAGGACGACGCAGTCGTTGCAATAGGGCACATGCGAGCGCTCCACCAAGTAACGATGCGTCACACGAGTGTGTCCGATTCGAAGACGACAGAAAGCAACCTGAAGCCGCCGCGGCATTGGGGGATAGGTCCATGGGAACAGTCGCGGCGCAATGGCACGCAACTTTAAGTTCCCCTCGACCGTCTCCCATCTTCTTTGCCAAGCAGTCCGAAGAGCTGCCCGTATTCCTGCCATGTAGTCGGTGTGAGGAAGAGCGAAACGCTGGTCCGGTCGCAGAGTCCTCGCGGACTCTTTGGCGCCCTCATCGGCGCGCTCATTCCCCGCAATTCCTACATGTCCAGGAACCCAGCAGAAGATAATCTCGACATCTGCCCGGCTCGCCAAAACCGTGGCGTCACGGATTTCGCGAACCAGGGGATGCGGAGATTCCAATGCCCCGAGAGCACTCAGGGCGCTTTGTGAGTCGCTATAAATCACAATCCGGTCTCCGAACCGGGCACGTCGCGTAATCTCCCGTACCGAGTGGTGTATTGCCACCAGCTCGGCCGTGAAGACAGACGCAGCGCCTGGTAGAGCCCCGCTGACTTCAAACAGAGGGGATACGGCGTGGAAGCCGACCCCCTCTTGGGACTTGGAGCCATCCGTATACACTGGCACGGTACCAGCGTGACACGATGTGTGCTCCAAAAAGATCGAACGCAATACTCCCGGCGCAGTACAAGCTTTGGGAGCAGAGGCGTGGCGACAAATAGCCAAATGTGGTACCCTCCAGGGTGGCGTCCTGGGCAGAACCAGGGGCGCCACCGGCCCGAGAGCTATATCTACCTCTCGAAGGAGTTTCCTGGCCCTAAACCCAAAGGGCTTAGGGTATGACTGGCGTCTCTCGGCGGCATAGGCACCATCGAGATCAGCTGCGGATGCAGTGAGAGCTGTTGGCGACTGGGGGAGGCGCCGGGCTCGCGCGTACAGGCGAGTGATGCACTGCACGCGGCGCAGAGCGAGTGGCATCTCCCCAGCATCGACCAACAGGCTCTCAATGGGGGAAGTGCGGAAGGCACCGGTCGCAAGGCGAAGGCCGGTGTGGTGGATCGAATCCACCTTCCGCAATAAACGCTCGGCTGCGGATGCATAAAACTCGCATCCGTAGTCGAGCTTCGAGCGAACAAAGGATCGATAAAAAAGTAAGGCGGTAGCCCTATCAGCGCCCCAAGCGCTGAACGTCACGGAACGGAGAATGTCCATGGCGCGGGTACAAGAGACCCTAAGGCTGCGAATGTGAGCCTCCCAGGTGAGGCGTCGGTCGAATACAAGGCCAAGGAAACGGTGCGACTCAACCACATCCAGGCGCACCCCATTAAGAAACAAATCTGGGTCGGGGTGAAGCCGTGGATGGCGGCAGAAGTGCACCACCTTAGTCTTGGCCAAAGAAAACCGAAACCTGTGCGCTTCGGCATAGCGAGAGACGCGGTTCAATGCCTGTTGGAGTCGGCATCTGGGCCGCGCCAAAAGAGATCGAAAGGTCGTCCACGTAGAGCGTAGCGAGAACATCTTCCGGCAGCACCGAGGTGATGCCGTTGATGCTCAGGGCAAAGAGTGTGACACTGAGGACACTTCCCTGCGGGACACCCTCTTCCTGCTCCTTTGGGACGGAGAGGGCTCCCCCCACCCGTACGCGGAATCGACGATCTCGCAAAAATTCAGATATAAACATTGGGAGGCGTCCCCTCGCCCCCATCGTGTGGAGAGTCTCCATGATACCGTATCGCCATGCGGTATCATAGGCTTTCTCCAGATCAAAAAACACCGTGGCGTAGTGCTGTCTACGAAGGAAAGCCTCGCAGACGGCATTTTCCAGTCGGAGCAGAGCATCCGACGTGGAGTGGAACTTACGGAAGCCGCACTGTGCAGAAGACAGATGGCCTCCGCTGTCCAGGAAATAGGCTAATCTAACATTTACCAATTTCTCCATCAACTTGCACACGCAAGAGGTTAGAGAGATTGGGCGGAAACCGGTCGGAGTAGAGTGATCTCTCCCCGGCTTGCGAAAGGCGAGCACAGTAGCGATTCGCCAGGAGTCTGGGAGGAGACCTTCCACCCAGATCCTGTTGAACAAATCTAATAGAAAGGCCATGCCTCGCTCACCCAGGTGTCGAAGCATGGCGTACGGGACATCGTCCGGACCATGGGCGGTGTCCGCGCACGAAGCGAGAGCGGAACGCAACTCACTCACAGTAAACTTGTCGTTGAAGGGTTCTCCGCCTCTGGAGGTAAAGTCCAGCCGGCGGCCTTCCGCGACATCACGACGTGCATTGAATGCTGGCGGAGCAGCATCACGGCTAGAGAATGCGGAAAAAGCGGTCGCTAAGGATTCCGCCACGGACGCGGGGTCCGAGATTGCGGTCCCATTCTCCTGGAGAACGGGAGGGGGGTCCTGCGAGAACTTGCCCCGAATCCTTTTGACTCGCTTCCACACCTCAGCTAAAGGGGTCTTCCCGTTAAGTGAAGACACGTATGCCCGCCAAGAAGAGCGGCGGGCGTGCTTCGAAATATACCGGAACCTAGCCCTAGCCCGACGAAACTCAGCGACGGTGAAATCGTTCGGGCGGCGCTTATAGCGCATGTAGGCATAACGCTTCTGTTTGAGGGCCGTCTCACACTCGGCCGACCACCATGGGAGTGGTCGGCGTGCAAAACGGCCAGACGTCCTAGGAATAGTAGTCAGGCCCACGGCGATGAGGTTGCCGGAGAAGAACTCGACGGCCTCATCTACCGACCTAAACTCCTTGACTGAGATAGAGAATTCAGTCATTTCCTGAAATGCAGGCCACCGCACCCGCGCCAAGCACCACCGAGGTGGTCTCTCAGGCGGCAGTTGCCCTGAAAATGATATTTGAATGGGAAAGTGATCACTACCATGGAGGTCATCGACCACCCCCCAATCAAAATCAGGCTGTGCATCCGAAGAGCACAAAGATAGGTCAAGGCAAGAAAATGAAGCGGTTCTCGGACAGTGATGCGTAAACTCATCCACGTTTAGGACACCCATCTCAAGCTCTTCGATCAGATCGGCAAGGACTTGTCCCCTGGGATTTATGGTGTAATCTCCCCAGAGAGGATGCCTGCCGTTCAGATCTCCAAGCAAGAGATAGGGCCTCGGCAACCGTGCCACGACGCGGCGGAAGTCCCCCGCGTCGAAGTCAGCTGACGGTGGAATGTACGCAGAAATGATAGTATACCTCCTATCCAGGTGCAGCTGCACAGCCACTGCCTGAAAGGAGGTATCTAAAGAGAAAGGAAGAACGGAGACATCATGCCGGGTGTAAACCGCGCATCCCCCAGCCCGGCCGTCCCGCGGTGGTTGGGTCGCAAGACCCTTATACCCCGGGAGGGCAGGCAGGGGGCACGCGCCTAGCATGGTCTCCTGCAAAAAAATAGCTAACGGGGAACGGGATGAGGCGAGCCTCCGCAGCTCCTCCCAGTTGGCCCGGAGTCCACGGCAATTCCATTGAAGGAATATGCCCTCCAGGCCTAGCTCGGAGGAGACGCGGGGGCCCTCCTCGAATTGAAGACCCTCACGGGAATGGCCGTACGCTTCCCGGGGGCAGAACCCCGGGCGCTGTTGGCCGGACAAAGCGCTGAAGGCGCTGTCGCCTTCGAGGACTTATTGGGGGAGGTTGGGCTCGCCATGCGAGTCTTTTCCTCCCTCCGCCTCGAAACTTTAGGCGGGCGTTGCGGCTTCGGAGGCGGGGGGCCCTCTTTTCGAGGAACCACCGTCTCCGAGCCACTCGCTCCACCTCGGGGCGTGGGCAAAGGGGCCGAAGCTCCTTTGTTGCTGTCCTCCTTTCGGGGAACAGCTTTAGGAACCCCGGAAGATGGCCTAGCGACCATCTTCAGGGGTGTTGCCTCCTGTGAGTCTAACGACTCGGTGGAGGCGCGTGGCCGTTTCGCTTTACGCGAAACGGTCACGCTGGGGGAAGAGGGGGGAGCCCTGGTTTTAGCCGGGGCTGGGTGTGAACCCTTTTTGCCGCCAGCTTTACCAGGGGAGCGCCCAGGTTGGGTAGAGCCCACAGAAGGGCTCCGAATGGGCGCGGAAACAACCGTGCTCGTTGGCCTGGATGGGCCAGGAGCAGAGGGTGCCTTTCTAACTATTGAGGCATATGACGTCCCAGGCAGAGCCGGGCGCGCCAGGACCAAGTCCTTTGCCTCGCGGAATGAGAGTCGATCCTGGGCCTGAACGGCCAGGATTTCTTTCTCAAGGAGATATGCACCACATTGCTTCGAAGAAGCAGGGTGCGGCTCTCCGCAATTGACACACTTGGCCACACACGATTTGGACTTATCGTGTGCGACCTTGGAGCAATTTACACAGACTTCGGGTGACCCCGATTTTGCACGTCTACATGATCGATTCGTATGGCCGAAGCGGTGGCAGTAATAGCACCGCCGCGGCAGTGGCACGAATGCCTTCACGCGGTAGCGGTACCAACCGGCACGCACCGACTCAGGGAGCTTGTCACAGTCGAACGTGACGAAGAGTGTAGGGGTGGGTCTCGAGGCCCCTCCCTGTTTTCTCATCACACGTTCGACCTTGACCGCCCCATGGTCGGCCAGCTCTAGGGTGATGTCCTCAATGGAGTAGTCAACGAGTTCCCTCGCATAAACTACTCCTTTCACAAAGTTCATGGTAGAGTGCGGCGTCACACTCACCGGGGTGCCATGAAGTGTCCGAAGAGCACTTATCTTGGCCGCCTCGGCGGGATTCGCCGCATTCGCCAGAAGGCTCCCGTCCGAGAAACGGGTTACCTTCGGCTCTCTACCAATTGCACTAGCTAATCCTCTCCTCTGATGGATTATGTTGCCCTTGGACAACATGGTGCCATCAGTGGAGCGAATAACGAGGAAGCGTTTGAAGCCAGCGGGCTCGAAAACGCCAGGTAACCTCTGAATGAGGGGCCCCGATGTCATCGAGGCTCCGCCCTGTGCATTTTTGGTCTTAGTCGTAGTCATGGGCTCCGCACACGAGGGGGTAGAGGGGCCGGATGTGCCGATCTTGGCTTGGTCGCCTACCAAAGTGGCAGCAGACCCATCCGTCCCCGCAGCCCCCGCGGATGGAGAGGAGCCCCGAGTCTTCTTCGTCTTTTGAGTCTTTTTCTTTTTAGGAGAGGAGGGCGGGGAATGAACCCGCTTTTCACCTCCGCCGGCAGAAGTCCCCAGGCCAGATGGACCAGCCTCAGCCAGGTCCCTCTCCGAAATGGAGAAGGTCCTGGTTGTCGTAGGAGATCCCTCCCCTCCTTCTACTGCCTCGGAGCCCTCAGCCATTTGAGGAGGACCTTGCATAGGGGCGGATTCGGGTTCGGTGCTTGCCGCCGAGCCCGAATTCCCCCCCATGGAAGGCCCTACCGTCTGGGGCTGGGTCTCCTCAAGGACCATGTCTATCACAGGAGGGGCCTCCAGTTGGCCATCCCCTCCCAGGACATCGCAGGTCCCCTTGGCAGTATTGTCACTAGTCAGGTGGTGTGGGGAGGCACAGGCCTTGACCCCAGCAAGGTTCAAAATTCTTGCCAGCAGGTCTTTTGAGGGAAGCGACCGAAGGGGCCTGGCTTCCCTCTCCCCCCTAAGGGGGTTTGCCCTACCGAGCCGCTTGCACGAGGGGCGGTCGGCAATGGGCTGCCTGCTGGCTTTCTTGGCAGTCCCCTTAGAAAGCAAAGGAGGGACTGCCGCTGGAGATAGGGAGGTGCCCGAAAGCACCTCCAGAGAAGGGGGTGAGGGGGAGTCCCCTACACCCGTAGGCGTAGGAGAGGAGTAAGCCTCCTCTCCGGTTAAAGAATTATGGAGGGTCCCTTGCGCAAGCACAAGGGGGGGGACCTCCATTTTCTCGGTGGAGCTGCCCGAGGGCGGCTCCGTAGATGTTTTTGGGGAAGTTGGGGGTTGGGGTTTTTGTTTTTTTTCATACATGGGCATGGTGACCCTCTTTTGATTACGGGACGCAATAGCTCATCACCTCTCGCAGTTGCCCGCACTGCGAGAGGTGCTTACAAGCCCGGCAGAGCCAGGCGCCGCCATTCGGGACCACCCCTCCCGCCTGGTGGCCTGGCAGTCCTTCGGCATGGCGGCTCCACCTTGGACACGGCGTAAAAAATATAGGTTGTGAAGAGGAGAGGAAAAGGGATGTGAGGAAGATGTGGGTGGGGATGAAGCAGGTTGTTAAAAAAACCCCATCCCGAACCGGAGCTGAGGGGTTAGGGAACAATGTCCCCTCCCCCCCTCAGCCCCGATCCGGGGTGGTTGGCTTGAGAAGAAGGTCAGCATTCTACCCTGTGAAATTAGAGGCTGACCAGAGAAAGTTGTGGGAGAGGTTGTATGAAAAGCGACGAGGTAGGGGAGAAATCGGGCTATCTGAAGGAAGGAAGAGAGGCTAAGCTGGGGCCGGACGGAGCGCTGGATCCCGTCAGCACGGCGGCCAGGATGGCAAATCGCCGCGCCCCTTACGGGGGGCCAGGAGCAGAGGGTGCCTTTCGAACTACTGAGGCATATGACGTCCCAGGCAGAGCTGGGCGCGCCAGGACCAAGTCCTTAACCTTGCAGAATGATTTTTTTTTTTTTTTTTATAGAGCCCATCTGGCAACTACCCACTTGGGCATAAGTCGCCGAAAAACACGACAGCCTAGAATTAGGCTACTTTAAAGTTAAAATATGAAAACTTAACAATCAATATAAATTGGAAAAACTTAACAATCGAAGCAATCTCCGGCAGCGGGGGGAGGTCCCCCTCACCCCGGTGCAGGAGAGTGCAACCTAGAACAAAACAATAACAAAAAAAAGGAACCTTAAATAAAGGGGAGAAGGCCGGCCTCCCCAAAAAGTCAATAAGTCCACCAGTCATGGTGCACGCACTCGTCCCGAGTACAAGGGACAGGCGGTAGCGACCCCGCCCATCCCGGTACCGAGACAGGTATCGTGCGCGAAGATCACCCAGACTGGGACATTCGACAAGAATATGCCGAACAGTCTGGGGGACGACGCAGTCGTTGCAATAGGGCACATGCGAGCGCTCCACCAAGTAACGATGCGTCACACGAGTGTGTCCGATTCGAAGACGACAGAAAGCAACCTGAAGCCGCCGCGGCATTGGGGGATAGGTCCATGGGAACAGTCGCGGCGCAATGGCACGCAACTTTAAGTTCCCCTCGACCGTCTCCCATCTTCTTTGCCAAGCAGTCCGAAGAGCTGCCCGTATTCCTGCCATGTAGTCAGTGTGAGGAAGAGCGAAACGCTGGTCCGGTCGCAGAGTCCTCGCGGACTCTTTGGCGCCCTCATCGGCGCGCTCATTCCCCGCAATTCCTACATGTCCAGGAACCCAGCAGAAGATAATCTCGACATCTGCCCGGCTCGCCAAAACCGTGGCGTCACGGATTTCGCGAACCAGGGGATGCGGAGATTCCAATGCCCCGAGAGCACTCAGGGCGCTTTGTGAGTCGCTATAAATCACAATCCGGTCTCCGAACCGGGCACGTCGCGTAATCTCCCGTACCGAGTGGTGTATTGCCACCAGCTCGGCCGTGAAGACAGACGCAGCGCCTGGTAGAGCCCCGCTGACTTCAAACAGAGGGGATACGGCGTGGAAGCCGACCCCCTCTTGGGACTTGGAGCCATCCGTATACACTGGCACGGTACCAGCATGACACGATGTGTGCTCCAAAAAGGTCGAACGCAATACTCCCGGCGCAGTACAAGCTTTGGGAACAGAGGCGTGGCGACAAATAGCCAAATGTGGTACCCTCCAGGGTGGCGTCCTGGGCAGAACCAGGGGCGCCACCGGCCCGAGAGCTATATCTACCTCTCGAAGGAGTTTCCTGGCCCTAAACCCAAAGGGCTTAGGGTATGACTGGCGTCTCTCGGCGGCATAGGCACCATCGAGATCAGCTGCGGATGCAGTGAGAGCTGTTGGCGACTGAGGGAGGCGCCGGGCTCGCGCGTACAGGCGAGTGATGCACTGCACGCGGCGCAGAGCGAGTGGCATCTCCCCAGCATCGACCAACAGGCTCTCAATGGGGGAAGTGCGGAAGGCACCGGTCGCAAGGCGAAGGCCGGTGTGGTGGATCGAATCCACCTTCCGCAATAAACGCTCGGCTGCGGATGCATAAAACTCGCATCCGTAGTCGAGCTTCGAGCGAACAAAGGATCGATAAAAAAGTAAGGCGGTAGCCCTATCAGCGCCCCAAGCGCTGAACGTCACGGAACGGAGAATGTCCATGGCGCGGGTACAAGAGACCCTAAGGCTGCGAATGTGAGCCTCCCAGGTGAGGCGTCGGTCGAATACAAGGCCAAGGAAACGGTGCGACTCAACCACATCCAGGCGCACCCCATTAAGAAACAAATCTGGGTCGGGGTGAAGCCGTGGATGGCGGCAGAAGTGCACCACCTTAGTCTTGGCCAAAGAAAACCGAAACCTGTGCGCTTCGGCATAGCGAGAGACGCGGTTCAATGCCTGTTGGAGTCGGCATCTGGGCCGCGCCAAAAGAGATCGAAAGGTCGTCCACGTAGAGCGTAGCGAGAACATCTTCCGGCAGCACCGAGGTGATGCCGTTGATGCTCAGGGCAAAGAGTGTGACACTGAGGACACTTCCCTGCGGGACACCCTCTTCCTGCTCCTTTGGGCCGGAGAGGGCTCCCCCCACCCGTACGCGGAATCGACGATCTCGCAAAAATTCAGATATAAACATTGGGAGGCGTCCCCTCGCCCCCATCGTGTGGAGAGTCTCCATGATACCGTATCGCCATGAGGTATCATAGGCCTTCTCCAGATCAAAAAACACCGTGGCGTAGTGCTGTCTACGAAGGAAAGCCTCGCAGACGGCATTTTCCAGTCGTAGCAGAGCATCCGACGTGGAGTGGAACTTACGGAAGCCGCACTGTGCAGAAGACAGATGGCCTCCGCTGTCCAGGAAATAGGCTAATCTAACATTTACCAATTTCTCCATCAACTTGCACACGCAAGAGGTTAGAGAGATTGGGCGGAATCCGGTCGGAGTAGAGTGATCTCTCCCCGGCTTGCGAAAGGCGAGCACAGTAGCGATTCGCCAGGAGTCTGGGAGAAGACCTTCCACCCAGATCCTGTTGAACAAATCTAACAGAAAGGCCATGCCTCGCTCACCCAGGTGTCGAAGCATGGCGTACGGGACATCGTCCGGACCATGGGCGGTGTCCGCGCACGAAGCGAGAGCGGAGCGCAACTCACTCACAGTAAACTTGTCGTTGAAGGGTTCTCCGCCTCTGGAGGTAAAGTCCAGCCGGCGGCCTTCCGCGACATCACGACGTGCATTGAATGCTGGCGGAGCAGCATCACGGCTAGAGAATGCAGAGAAAGCGGTCGCTAAGGATTCCGCCACGGACGCGGGGTCCGAGATTGCGGTCCCATTCTCCTGGAGAACCGGAGGGGGGTCCTGCGAGAACTTGCCCCGAATCCTTTTGACTCGCTTCCACACCTCAGCTAAAGGGGTCTTCCCGTTAAGTGAAGACACGTATGCCCGCTAAGAAGAGCGGCGGGCGTGCTTCGAAATATACCGGAACCTAGCCCTAGCCCGACGAAATTCAGCGACAGTGAAATCGTTCGGGCGGCGCTTATAGCGCATGTAGGCATAACGCTTCTGTTTGAGGGCCGTCTCACACTCGGCCGACCACCATGGAAGTGGTCGGCGTGCAAAACAGCCAGACGTCCTAGGAATAGTAGTCAGGCCCACGGCGATAAGGTTGCCGGAGAACTCAACGGCCTCATCTACCGACCTAAACTCCTCGACTGAGATAGAGAATTCAGTCATTTCCTGAAATGCAGGCCACCGCGCCCGTGCCAAGCACCACCGAGGTGGTCTCTCAGGCGGCAGTTGCCCTGAAAATGATATTTGAATGGGAAAGTGATCACTACCATGGAGGTCATCGACCACCCCCCAATCAAAATCAAGCTGTGCATCCGAAGAGCACAAAGATAGGTCAAGGCAAGAAAATGAAGCGGTTCTCGGACAGTGATGCGTAAACTCATCCACGTTTAGGACACCCATCTCAAGCTCTTCGATCAGATCGGCAAGGACTTGTCCCCTGGGATTTATGGTGTAATCTCCCCAGAGAGGATGCCTGCCGTTCAGATCTCCGAGCAAGAGATAGGGCCTCGGCAACCGTGCCACGACGCGGCGGAAGTCCCCCGCGTCGAAGTCAGCTGACGGTGGAATGTACGCAGAAATGATAGTATACCTCCTATCCAGGTGCAGCTGCACAGCCACTGCCTGTAAGGAGGTATCTAAAGAGAAAGGAAGAACGGAGACATCATGCCGGGTGTAAACCGCGCATCCCCCAGCCCGGCCGTCCCGCGGTGGTGGGGTTGCAAGACCCTTATACCCCGGGAGGGCAGGCAGTGGGCACGCACCTAGCATGGTCTCCTGCAAAAAAATAGCTAACGGGGAACGGGACGAGGCGAGCCTCCGCAGCTCCTCCCAGTTGGCCCGGAGTCCACGGCAATTCCATTGAAGGAATATGCCCTCCAGGCCTAGCTCGGAGGAGACACGGGGGCCCTCCTCGAATTGAGGACCCTCACGGGAATGGCCGTACGCTTCCCGGGGGCAGAACTCCGGGCGCTGTTGGCCGGACAAAGCGCTGGAGGCGCTGTCGCCTTCGAGGACTTATTGGGGGAGGTTGGGCTCGCCATGCGAGTCTTTTCCTCCCTCCGCCTCGAAACCTTAGGCGGGCGCTGCGGCTTCGGAGGCGGGGGGCCCTCTTTTCGAGGAACCACCGTCTCCGAGCCACTCGCTCCACCTCGTGGCGTGGGCGAAGGAGCCGAAGCTCCTTTGTTGCTGTCCTCCTTTCGGGGGACAGCTTTAGGAACCCCCGAAGATGGCCTAGCGACCATCTTCAGGGGTGTTGCCTCCTGTGAGTCTAACGACTCGGTGGAGGCGCGTGGCCGTTTCGCCTTACGGGAAACGGTCACGCTGGGGGAAGAGGGGGGAGCCCTGGTTTTAGCCGGGGCTGGGTGTGAACCCTTTTTGCCGCCAGCTCTACCAGGGGAGCGCCCGGGTGTAGTAGAGCCCGCAGAAGGGCTCCGAATGGGCGCGGAAACAACCGTGCTCGTTGGCCTGGATGGGCCAGGAGCAGAGGGTGCCTTTCGAACTACTGAGGCATATGACGTCCCAGGCAGAGCTGGGCGCGCCAGGACCAAGTCCTTAGCCTCGCGGAATGAGAGTCTATCCTGGGCCTGAACGGCCAGGATTTCTTTCTCCAGGAGATATGCACTACATTGCTTCGAAGAAGCAGGGTGCGGCTCTCCGCAATTGACACACTTGGCCACACACGATTTGGACTTATCGTGTGCGACCTTGGAGCAATTTACACAGACTTCGGGTGACCCCGACTTTGCACGTCTACATGAGCGATTCGTATGGCCGAAGCGGTGACAGTAATAGCACCGCCGCGGCAGTGGCACGAATGCCTTCACGCGGTAGCGGTACCAACCGGCACGCACCGACTCAGGGAGCTTGTCACAGTCGAACGTGACGAAGAGTGTAGGGGTGGGTCTCGAAGCCCCTCCCTGTTTTCTCATCACACGTTCGACCTTGACCGCCCCATGGTCGGCCAGCTCTAGGGTGATGTCTTCAATGGAGTAGTCAACGAGTTCCCTCGCATAAACTACTCCTTTCACAAAGTTCATGGTAGACTGCGGCGTCACACTCACCGGGGTGCCATGAAGTGTCCGAAGAGCACTTATCTTGGCCGCCTCGGCGGGATTCGCCGCATTCGCCAGAAGGCTGCCGTCCGAGAAACGGGTTACCTTCGGCTCTCTACCAATTGCACTAGCCAATCCTCTCCTCTGATGGATCATGTTGCCCTTAGACAACATGGTGCCATCAGTGGAGCGAATAACGAGGAAGCGTTTGAAGCCAGCGGGCTCGAAAACGCCAGGTAACCTCTGAATGAGGGGCCCCGATGTCATCGAGGCTCCGCCCTGTGCATTCTTCGTCTTAGTCTTGGTCAGGAGCTCCGCACACGAGGGGGTAGAGGGGCCGGATTTGCCGATCTTGGCTTGGTCGCCTACCAAAGTGGCAGCAGACCCATCCGTCCCCGCAGCCCCCGCGGATGGAGAGGAGCCCCGAATCTTTTTCGTCCTTTTAGTCTTTTTCTTTTTTGGAGAGGAGGGCGGGGAATGAACCAGCTTCTCACCCCCGCCGGTAGAAGCCCCCAGGCCAGATGGACCGGCCTCAGCCAGGTCCTTCTCTGAAATGGAGAAGGTCCCGGTGGGCGCAGGGGATTCATCCGGAGGAGATCCCTCCCCTCCTTGTCCTGCCTGAGAATCCACAGCCGTTTGATGAGGACCTTGCATAGGGGCGGATTCGGGTTCGGTGCTTGGCGCCAAGCCCGGATTCCCCCCCATGGAAGGCCCTACCGTCTGAGGCTGGTTTTCCTCAAGGACCATGTCTATCACAGGAGGGGCCTCCAGTTGGCCATCCCCTCCCAGGACATCGCAGGTCCCCTTGGCAGCGTCATAAGTCTTTAGTGGGGAGGCACAGGCCTTGACCCCGGCAAGGTTTAATATTTTTGCCAGCAGGTCTTTTTTAGGGAAGCGACCGAAGGGGCCTGGCTTTCCTCTCCCCCCTAAGGGGGTTTGCCCTACCGAGCCGCTTCGATGGGGAGCGGCTGGCTAAGGGCTGCCTGCTGGCTTTCTTGGCAGTCCCCTTGGAAAGAAAAGAGGGGACTGCCGCTGGGAAAAGGGAGGTGCCCGAAAGCACCTCCAGAGAAGGGGGTGAGGGGGAGTCCCCTGCACCCGTAGGTGAAGGAGAGGAGTAAGCCTCCTCTCCGGTTAGAGAAATATGGAGGGTCCCCTGTGCAAGCACAGGGGGGGGGGGACCTCCATTTTTTTGCTGGAGCTGCTCCGTTGTTTTAGGGGGAATTAAGGGGAGATGTTTTTGTTTTGCATCATTGGGCATGGTGACCCCTTTTTTTTAACACGGGATGCAATAGCGCACACCTCTCGCAGTAGCCCGCACTGCGAGAGGTGCTTACAAGCCCGGCAGAGCCAAGCGCCGCCATTTGGGACCACCCCTCCCGCCTGGTGGCCTGGCAGTCCATCGCCATGGCGGCTCCACCTTGAACACGGCGTAAAATATATAGATTGTGAAGAGGAGAGGAAAAGGGATGTGAGGAAGGTATGGGTGGGGATGAAGCAGGTTGTTAAAACCAACCACCCCAGACCGGAGCTCAGGGGTTAGGGAACATTGTCCCCCACCCCCTCAGCCCCGATGCGGGACGGTTGGCTGAAAGGAAGGTCAACATCTACCCTGTGAAATTAGAGGCTGACCAGAGAAAGTTGTGGGAGAGGTTGTGTGAAAAGAGAGGAAACAAGTGTTTTGAAGGAAGGAAGAGAGGCTAAGCTGGGGCCGGACGGAGCGCTGGATCCCGTCAGCACGGCGGCCAGGATGGCAAATCGCCGCGCCCCTTACGGGGGCGCAAGCACAAGGGGGATGGACCTCCATTTTCTCGGTGGAGCTGCCCGAGGGCGGCTCCGTAGATGTTCTTGGGGAAGTTGGTGGTTGGGGTTTTTGTTTTTTTTTCATACATGGGCATGGTGACCCTCTTTTTAATACGGGACACAATAGATCATCACCTCTTGCAGTTGCCCGCACTGCAAGAGGTGCTTACAGGCCTGGCAGAGCCAGGCACCGCCATTTGGGACCACCCCTCCCGCCTGTTGGCCTGGCAGTCCTTCGGCATGGCGGCTCAACCTTGAACACGGCGTAAAAATTAATAGATTTTGAAGAGGAGAGGAAAAGGGATGTGAGGAAGGTATGGGTGGGGATGAAGCAGGTTGTTAAAAGCCAGCCACCCCAGACCGGAGCTTAGGGAATATTGTCCCCTCCCCCCTCAGCCCCGATCCGGGACAGTTGGCTGAGAAGGTCAGCATCTACCCTGTGAAATTAGAGGCTGACCAGAGAAAGTTGTGGGAGAGGTTGTATGAAAAGAGAGGAAACAAGTGTTTTGAAGGAAGGAAGAGTGGCTAAGCTAGGGCCGGACGGAGCGCTGGATCCCGTCAGCACGGCAAATCGCCGCGCCCCTTACGGGGCAATAACGAGGAAGCGTTTGAAGCCAGCGGGCTCGAAAACACCAGGTAACCTCTGAATCAGGGGCCCTGATGTCATCGAGGCTCCGCCCTGTGCACTTTTCGTCTTTGTCATAGTCAGGAGCTCCGTACCCGGGGGGGGGGGGGGGGCAGAGAGGCCAGATGTGCCGGTCTTGGCCTGGTCGCTTGCCAAAGTGGCAGCAGACCCATCTGTCCTCACGGATGGAGATGAGCCCCAAGTCTTCTTCTTCTTTTTAGGAGAGGAGGGCGGGGAATGAACCCGCTTCTCTCAGCCGACAGAAGCCCCTAGGGCAGATGGACCGGCCTCAGCCAGGTCCTGGTGGTCGCAGGTGCACCGGTCACAGGAGATCACTCCCCTCCTTGTGCTACCTCGGAGGCCCCAGCCGTTTGAGGAGGACCTTGCATAGGGGCGGATTCAGGATCGGTGCTTGGCGCCGAGCCCGGATCCCCCCCCATGGAAGGCCCTACCCTCTGAGGCTGGGTTTCCTCAAGGACCATGTCTATCACAGGAGGGGCCTCCAGTTGGCCATCCCCTCCCAGGACCCCTTGGCAGCTTTACCAGTCTTTTGTGGGGAGGCACAGGCCTTGACCCCGGCAAGGTTTAAGATTCTTGCCAGCAGGTCTTTTGAGGGAAGCAACCAAAGGGGCCTGGCTTCCCTCTCCCCCCTAAGGGGGTTTGCCCTACCGAGCCGCTTGCACGAGGGGTGGTCGGCAATGGGCTGCCTGCTGGCTTTCTTGGCAGTCCCCTTAGAAAGCAAAGGAGGGACTGCCACTGGAGATAGGGAGGTGCCCGAAAGCACCTCCAAAGAAGGGGGTGAGGGGGAGTCCCCTACACCCATAGGCGTAGGAGAGGAGTAAGCATCCTCTCCGGTTAAAGAGGTATGGAGGGTCCCCTGCGCAAGCACAGGGGGGATGGCCCTCCATCTTTTCTGTGGAGCTGCACGAGGGCGGCTCCGTTGTTTTAGGGGGAATTAAGGAGATGTTTTTGTTTTGCATCATTGGGCATGGTGACCCTCTTTGTTTTACGGGACGCAATCGCTCACTACCTCTTGCAGTAGCCCGCACTGCAAGAGGTGCTTACAGGCCCGGCAGAGCCAGGCGCCGCCATTCGGGACCACCCCTCCCGCCTGGTGGCCTGGCAGTCCATCGGCATGGCGGCTCCACCTTGGACACGGCGTAAAATTGATAGTATGTGAAGAGAGGGAGGTATGGGTGGGGATGAAGAAGGTTGTTAAAAACCAACCACCCCAGACCGGAGCTCAGGGGTTAGGGAACATTGGCCCCTCCCCCCTCAGCCCCGATCCAGGACAGTTGGCCGCGAAGGTCAGCATCTGCCCTGTGAAATTAGAGGCTGACCAGAGAAAGTTGTGGGAGAGGTTGTATGAAAAGCGACGAGGTAAGGGAGAAATTGGGCTATCTGAAGGAAGGAAGAGAGGCTAACCTGGGGCCGGACGGAGCGCTGGATCCCGTCAGCATGGCAAATCGCCGTGCCCCTTACGGGGGAAGAGGAAAGGAAAAGGGATGTGAGGAAGGTATGGGTGGGGATGAAGCAGGTTGATAAAAACCAACCACCTCAGACCGGAGCTTAGGGAACATTTTCCCCTCCCCCCTCATCCCCGATCCGGGAAGGTTGGCTTGAGAAGAAGGTCAGCATCTAACCTGTGAAATTAGAGGCTGACCAGAGAAAGTTGTGGGAGAGGTTGTATGAAAAGCGACGAGGTAAGGGAGAAATTGGGCTATCTGAAGGAAGGAAGAGAGGCTAACCTGGGGCCGGACGGAGCGCTGGATCCCGTCAGCATGGCAAATCGCTGCGCCCCTTACGGGGGAAGAGGAAAGGAAAAGGGATGTGAGGAAGGTATGGGTGGGGATGAAGCAGGTTGATAAAAACCAACCACCTCAGACCGGAGCTTAGGGAACATTTTCCCCTCCCCCCTCATCCCCGATCCGGGAAGGTTGGCTTGAGAAGAAGGTCAGCATCTAACCTGTGAAATTAGATGCTGACCAGAGAAAGTTGTGGGAGAGGTTGTATGAAAATCGACGAAGTAGGGGAGAAATACAGGCTATCTGAAGGAAGGAAGAGAGGTTAAGCTGGGGCTGGATGGAGCACTGGATCCCGTCAGCACGCCAGCCAGGATGACAAATCGCCGCGCCCCTTACAGGGGCATGGAGAAAAGGGGCCAACGATGGGTTTCTCCTTGGGCATTCGGTCAACGAAAACGGTGGAGATGCCCAGCCTCTTCCACCTTCATGAAAGATCAATTCGGAATCAATCCATAAAACGAGCATAGGTCGGGTATCCATAAGGACCACTGGATAGGTGAAGGAAGAGGGGGAAATAAAGGGCAGTGGAAGAACATAATAGAGGAGAAAAGAAAGAGGGGCATACTAAAAGTCTTGTTGACAGCACTATGGGACCCTTAAAGGGCCCAGGACTGACCCCCCTCACCACGACAAGGCCAGAGCCTCTCTGGGAACAACACCTAAAGAAAAGATCCCAGAGAGGGAGGGTGTATCAGTGTGGTGGAGCGAATGTGAGTGTGTGTAAAAGGGCCATTCTCCCACCCCTTTTCTAAGTACCCTCTCCCTCCCTCTGTAAGAATGTGTGTGTGAATGGGAATGGGTTTGGTTTTTGTTTGTTTGTTTTTTTATTGATTAGCATGTTATTATAAATTTTTTTTCTTATCTTTCCAGGCGCCATAATTTGGAAAGATAAGAGGGCAAGCACTTGTAAATTACCCCTGTAATTGAAGCTATAACTGTTATTATTATTATACCAAAGGCCATTAGTATAGGACAAGGGTTCCAGGCCATGTTCTGTCCTATTTGATTGTGTATAAAAATAGTTTAGCTTTGACGAAGGAGGGCTTATTAGAGCCACACAACTCTAACAAGGTTACCTATCTTAGTCCAAGCTCGGAGGTGCAATTTTGAATACAAAAATTTTGTAAGTAAAGGGACTGTATAACGTGAGCCCATCTTTTGTTGTTTATTGACTGTAGTAACCCAAATTTTATTTGGGTTGTTTGATTCTTATTGTTCCTAAAATCAATTAATAATAATTATAAGTGGGACTTATTTATTTTTTCTGATATATATATATATAGGTTCATTGGGTGCACATTTACCCATCTTTTTGTAAATATTGTATTTTTTTTCGGGTTAGTAAAGGACTGTACATACAATCCGTTTCATTCTCCTTCGATTTCTCACGTCCGGATTAGTGTAGAAAGCGGGTTGGATCGATTGGGGTTAGTCTAAATTTTTCGGCCCGCTACATCAGGATCTATCTCTTCTGTGAAGGGATATAACAAGCGCGGAAAAGAGGACTTATTGAAAGGCATATTACGAGAAGCAGAAGTTGCAGAGAGAAATTTTTTATTATTACCTGTATGAAGTAGAGTATAAAAGGGGGTGCAAACTTGCGCAGCGCAGTCACTGTCTACCGTCAAGACACATACTTGGAGGGCTGGCCTAACGAGGAGGGTAAGCCCGTCGACCCCTGATCCAACCGTCGTTTTAAAAAATGGCTGGCCAGCCTCAGAAATTTACCAGTTGGGAAAGCAAAGACCCTCAAAGATACAAACATAGATGGAAGAATAATGCAGGGTGAAAGAGAATTGGTACAGAAGACCAAGTAGGGGTTAGCTGAAGAAGAAAAAGAATGCCAAACTGGGGCTGGAAAGGGTGCTGAGTCCCATCAGCACAGTGACCAGGAGAGCAAGTCGCCATGCCCCTTACGGGGGAGAAAAACAAGACAGCACTGGCTCACATACGACAGTCAGCTTCCATCCCTTCCAGCTAGGAGGCGTTAGCTGGCAGAAAAACCATGGGCCAGGGTAAAATATTAAAAAAGATATACAAAATATGGGAAAGAAATGGTCCGTCTAAAGTTCACTTTGCCATCCCCATTGGGCTGAGGATGGGGATTGTAGAGAAGAGACCCAAAATGCCCACTTTCTGGTCATGAAGTTGCGGTTATTTTTATAATTCCTCTTATTTTGCAAAATAAATGATCACTTTAGGAGCACAGTGTATTATAATAAAGCTATTATGGTAGTTGATCGACTTTTGGATACCACCACAACACATCTAAGCTAAGTCTGGAAGTTAAAGCTATTGATTTCCCAAGCCACCCTTCCTGTTCCTACAAGTGTAGAGAAGTTCTCAACAAATTCCAGATAAATAAGGATATAAAACAATGCTTGTCTGAGCCTTATATTGAACAATATTAGAGCTAGAAGATGGTGGTACCATGTAGTGTATTAACTATGATATACCAATATACAAAATAAAAAAAGGACACTATCACTGTCAAAAAACTAGTTATAAATATTTATAAATAATGCTTAAAATCTAAACATATTACCATAGAATCATTTTATAATATTTCCTGTCACTTGAACTAAAATTCTATCGTGAATATAAGAATATACATCTGCAGTTTATAAAAATTCTATGTAATATAATTTAGATATAAATTTTAATTTATCTGAATCAAAAAAATAAATTTAATGTAATAATAGTGGAACATCTGTTAAAAAATTTGTATTCATCCCATAAATAATTTTCTTTTCTTAGTATGCGAATAGAAAATTCTTCAAAATATAATTTTATGAAAAAACAAGAATAAACTTATGATATATATATACACGAGTACTATTAGTTTTTTTCCCAATTTATAAAAAGAAAGAAATGCATAAAGTAACGAAGTAAAAAAATTCTGCAATTGGATTAAAGAAAAAATATTAAGTACCTGTTAACTAGTAGTAGTTTGTTTTCTTTACTCATCAATAACATTGTAATGAAATGGAAATAAAAGACTAATAATACTCTGGAGTGAGTCAATTGAATTTTAAAACAATGGCTAGAAATTAGAACTTTCAACAGCTAAATAGGGCAAATGCTAGTCAATTTTTTTTTTTAAAAAGCATTAAATCAGACTAAATTACCTTTTTAGATTCAAGAATACCTCTGGTTGAATTGAAGTGTCGCTTGCTTATGAAAAATCTTTAAAACTTCAAGCTCATGATTTAAATAATAAAAAAAAATATAAAATCATTTGATAAAAGTGTCAAACAAATGTTTAGAATTTTCTTAATTACCTTTTCTTGATCTGCAAATCTTTCTATTGGATTGCATTAAAGAAAAATAAGATTGTCTTTAATATTAATATAAAAAATGCAAAAAAAAGACTGCCAAATTGATTGTTAAAAAAAACAACTAAAACCCCCCACAAAAATACTCAAGAGCTACTGGACTGAATCACTGTGTGAGACAGAAAAGCTTCACTATGAGATCAAATATTTTATAAGAGTTGTGCTCACACACACCTATAAAAAGAGACTACAAATGGAGAAAAACTTAAGCAAAGTACTTCAATAAGACTATAAAAAAATGTACGAAGGGGGGCTAACAAATGAGTTGGCTCCAACCTTCAACAAATGAGACAAAGTATTAATGTATCAACTAATTTTTAAACCAATTTTCACCCCAAATAGATCCATCAGACTCAATTAATGGGAAATGAATAATTTTACAAAAATATATATCAGTAGATGCTACTTGAAAGAAAGATAAATTGACATAGGGAGATTCACTCTGCAGTATAGACAACAGAATAGAGTAATTAAGTGAGCTTAAATCAAGGATGAGTAAAACTGACCGCAAACCTCAAAGACTCCCAATTGTAAGGGTGTAAGGACATTCAAAAGCTCCATAATACATATAATGAGTGCTGGCCCTCAGAACAAGCTCAAACCCTAAGATTGAATACAACATAGTGACAGTAAAATTGAGGAGGGAAGTATCATTGAATGAAGAAATATATATGGCATTCACATTAAAAGTTGAAAATAACTGGAATGATTTTCCCCAAAATGATTATCAGCACACTATACTAATTAATTTTACTTGATCAGGGAGATAAATCAACCTTTAGATTTGTAAAACAGAGTAGCCAAACATACTTAAAAAAATAATGGGTCCAAAGAAAGAGCCCAGAAAAGAAAAATCACTTTTAAAGTTAAATGAAAGTGGAAAAAAACAATGTTTAAAACTTGCCACTTTTTTTTTTAAAAAGAAAGAAAGATTCATAAAAAACTCATGGCCAAATTTTGCTCTATTTTACATTTTTCAAATAGATACCAAGCAAAAAAATGAACTGTACAAATAGAAAATCCTAGTCTAATTTTTCTTTTATACAAGATATACATTTCATATCTCTTCTACACATATAAGAAACATTAATTCTTTATGGATGAACCACCTCCTTATTTACAATTAGAATTGAGCTTTAATACAAATAGAAAAAAAAGCACTTTTTAACGAATCAATCTGAGTTGGTTAACCAGAAGCCCACCCACTTCGTCAAAATGTAAACAAGAGTATGACGGAATATTTAACTGCACCAAATGTATGAAAATACTTCTTAGAGTTGTGAAGAGCTTAAGTTAGATGCTATATGCACTAGAAAAAGCACGCAATCAAAAGAGTGCTACGAAAACATACCTTTCCTTAATGGACAAAATTGAAAGGATAAACACTCCATGGTGACTCCCAACATATGTGCTTTAATATTTGTAAATTACTGCATCCTCTTCCTAGATGAAAAAGGGAGATAAAACCTATGGTTTATTAATGGTGCTACTTTAAGTAATTTAACTAGAATCTTCACTTTTATCTGATTTATTATTATTAATGGAGCTTAACAGTTACATATCACATTAAAAAATACCTGAATGTTGAAAAATAAATTGTTTTGTAAAAATTACAATATTATAATATATATATATATATATATATATATATATATATATATATATATATATATATGTGGCCCAGCATAAACTTCACTAAATTCAAACTTGAATAACTCAGTCAAATGTAATTGGATATAAATGAATTTTTTTATATGACATGAATTCTTAATTATAACTATAGTAGTTTGCTAGAATTAAAAATAATAAAATAGTTACTAAAATATTTGCTTGCTGAATCAAGAAAACTTGCAATATTTGTGCGTAGGAAATATGAAGTCTGTATGCTTAGGCTATAATTAGCCTTATTTTTTTCTCTCTTTTCATTGACATTTAAACTTTAAATTTAAAACTTGTGTTTTCAAACCTCCTATCACATTGGTGTTAAGTTTAAATGATAAAATTATAATAGACGCATGTTTTAAAGAAAAATGTTTGAATAAAAAGAATTTTTTATGAATTTCTTGAGAGAAAATGGACTCGCTAGAAGTGCTTATAATGTACATAATTTAAAAGATGAAAACTACTGGTTCGATAGCTCAAGAGATAGGTAGTGACTGCCATACTAAAATTGCTATGACAAAAAATAAAATGTTTTAAGTAGAACTTGTTTCTACAATGAATTAGGTATTTCCTATTCTTCTATGCAACAGATTTTAAAATGTCAAAAATTAAAAGCTTATAAATGAATGAACATTTCCTGGCATAATATTAATGTAAAGCAATGTAGGAAAGACATGTAAGTTGCTCTACAATACCTAATCATCTCAAGATATAAGAAATTTTGTGTTTATCAATAAAAAAGAAACAGTTAATGGCTCAAAGAAAAAGGACATCCATCTATCCTGCCTTTATCATGAATCTTAAGATTAGCAAAATAACAATGGTTTTTGCGGGAGTGTCATGGAATGATAAAATGAGGATCCATTTTATTGATACACAAAAATCCAAAGTTAATTCAGAAAATTACATCGAACTACTATGTATTGGCCTACTTTTTGATTGCCATCAGCTCTATCTAAAGGAGACTTCATTTTCCAGCAAGATGGCGCATACTCTCATACTAGCAAAACAAGACAGAAATTTTAGAAGAAAATTGTCCTCATTTTATCAAAAAGGATGAATGGCCTCCTCAAAGTGAAATGTGTGAGTAAGAGAATATTCTTATCTTTGTTGTGTCTAATTCTACATTTAGTTTTCATGTTTATTTTTTGTAGTCTAACTGTTTGTATTCTTTTTATCAAAATTAGTTCCACGCACATACCTTAGGCTTATACATAGTGTATATTTATCCAGATATATATTTCTATGTTATATCTAATTATATATCTTTAGATCTTATATAAGATTATATATATAAATGTCTTTTTCAGTACTCTAACTGCGGATGAGATAGCAACACTTATTGAAGCAGATGCTGGGCCTTCCACTGGTGAATTGTTACGATGATCTAACCGATGAAGATTCAGGTACTGAAGATCAAGTATGTATTAACAATTTGCCTAGTAGCGAGTTATATGCAGATGCTGAGATCAGTAATTTAGAGACCTCTGTAGATGATGAAAGTTCAGGACTAAAGTAAAATTAGGTTGCTATAGAAGGAAACTTTACAACTGGCATAAAGCAGACATAATTGCAACATGTTTCGATGAATGTAAACCAATAATGACAGCTCACGATGATAAAACTCCGGTTGAGCTTTACAAGCTTATTTTTTTTAATGATAAAATCATAAATATGCTTGTGCCTTTTCCTAATACATATGCTGCCCAATGGAACTGTATCAACAAAAAGTGCATAACAACGGGTGAAATATATTTTCTTGGGCTTATGATTCCATGTTTTGGGAAATTCAGAAGGATACTCACAATAATCTTGTTTCCAATGCATTATCCAGAGATCGATTTGAATTAATTATGGCTAATTTACACGCTTGTAATAACCTTGAATTTGATAAGCAAGATAAATTTTCCAAAGCGTCACCTTTGCTTCAACAACTAAATAATCAATTTCTAGCCCATGGCCCTCATGATGAGTGCCATAGTATCGATGAGGAAATGGTTCCATACTATGGAAAGTATGGATGTAAACAATTCACTGTGCAAAACCCATTAGATATGGGTATAAAATGTGGGTATGAGCTACCAAACATGGTTATATCATATGGATGGACCCATATCAGGGAGCAGGATGTACACCAAACACACAAGGACTGGGGACTTGGGGCTAGTATCATCCTTCAATATGCAGATTTTCTTGATCAAAAGGACAGATTTCTGTATTCCTTCTACTTTGACAACTTTGTCACTGGGTTACCCTTACTTCAAGAGATAGCCAGTCGTGGGATTAGGGCAACTGGAACTATTCAAGAAAATCAATCTGGAATGCACCATACTCTATACATCAAGCATTAAAAAACAGCCTTGTGGATTGTATGATATTACATCAAACAGCCAGTCTGTTCACCCAGCTCACTCTGCAAAATGATATTCTCAAGCCCAGAAGAAAAGAAGTTATTGATCAGCCAAATATGATTTACATGTATAATCAGAATATGGGGAGAGGTAACCGTGCCAATCAAAACATGAGCCTATACAGAGTTGCAATAAGAGGAAAGAAGTGGTATATTCCACTCATAACACACTGTATAGACATTGCCGAGCAAAATACGTGGCAGAATCATAAGAGCAGGTGGATAACTTGATCACCTGGCTTTTCATCACTAGGCAGCCAATGGACTCCTAGAAAGATATGGTCAAAATGAAAGAACAGCAATAGGAAGGCCATTGTGCCATGAGAATGCAGACACTTGCTATGATCACCTGGATCATGCTGTTGTTCAAGATAAACAAACTCGGTGCAGAGATATCCATACAAAATGCACAACACGTTGCCGAAAGTGTGATGTTGCCTTGCATGTAAAATATTTTGCTCAATATCATACTAAATAAGTATTACAATATATATATATATATATATATATATATATATATATATATATATATATATATATATATATATATATATATATATATATATATATATATATATATATATATATGGATTCATATATATATATATGTGTGTATAAAGTACTGTAATACTCTGATGCAGAAGGAGAGGTGTTTTACAATATATTGTGGAACATTCTAAATTAGTTTATGACCCACAACCTAACATCCTACATTTAGGACACCAATTTTTGTAGAATCTATGGAATTAAAATTATTTGTACCCGCTTCAGTGTTTTACTAGGACCCATTTTACAAAAAAATATTATGTCAGTTCTGAAAAGTTAAGAAAAAAATAAATCTGGCATATCTGGGTTAAGGAAAAATTCTTCTTGCATGGGATAACATAACCCTATCTGATATAAAAAATATATATATTTTTTCCTTTAAAACATAATTAAGGGCTCTATGTGGCCAAGAAGGTGGACATATTGATAATTTCTTTCAAAAAAGGTATATTGATTATTTTTTTTTACATTATCCTTTGTTATGAGCAATCAATCGACAAGCAAATTTTTGTGACCAATTTATTTTTTTAATTGTAGCAATACTATTATAGTTATATCGTTGAAATTTTCAGAGATAATAAAGAATATATATAAGTTGTATACAAATTTTCATTTATATCCAATTACATTTGACTGAGTTATTCAAGTTTGAATTTAGTGAATTTTTCGCTGGGCCACCTGATATATATATATACATATATATATATATATAATTTTTTAGAAAAAATAGCTTTTGACTTTTTCTTGTACACAACTTTTACATGAATCAGAGAGAATCATGGTACTCATCCTTAGGCTACTTACCAATTAAATCATGCACCTACACTTTAGTAAATGCAAAATAAACACTATAAAAGTTCCCTTATTTTAATACTTAACCCTAAAACCAAGAGAATAAGAAAAACAAGTTAATGGGTAAAATGCAACTTTGCCCAGTTTTCAATTTTAGTCCACATTAAAACTAGATTAAGAGTAAAAAATGTGTTAGAATATTGCTCTGAACAAACGCACATGCACACACAAGTAGATGAAATCCATGTATAAACCAGTCACATTCCCTTTCCAGGGGTGATCGTGTTTGCATTGAAACTTTTGTCTCAAATCTCTCCTATTTCGTTCCATGCCGGTAGAAGGGAAAAGGAGATTACATTCACATATATATATATTTTTTTTTGCTTTAATGACCATAGTAATTGAAGGCCATTAAATATTTAAACACCCATAAAAGTTCGACTAGGGAACACTCATTGAGATAAAAGTATTATGCATTCATTTCAACTCCCCCAAGTAAAAGTTTTGAGATAAAAAATGTAGTGAAAAAAAAAAGAAAAGAAAAAGAACTACCTGAGTCTTGAGGATATGAGAGTTATGGCTTATTACTTCTTGCCCATCCGGTTGATATAAATACATGTCTACAAAAATGCCTGCCTACCAAACATTCTAAAATAGACACTATTCATTCATATAAAATAGATGCCAACTCTTGTACTGATATACACAGCCTACTTACTACAACTGCTAAAAAAAAAAGTGAGGCAAGATAAATAAAATACACAGTAGACCATTCAATTCCTCCCCTAAATAGATATAATCAGGAGCCATACAGTATAAAATTACCCCAGGAATTCTCATAGTGTAAGCATGCGGATATTAACAACTACCAAACAAGTTTTCCACTAAAGATTAAATCTGAGAGGAAACAACATATAGAGTTGTTGAATTACCCATGGAATCTTGCCGGCCTGCATGATTATTAAAATAAAAACAAACAATGAGAGCATCACTGCCAGATATTTATTTTTTTACACCAGGGGGCAGGTCATGTAATCTCACTGCCTCATTATGCAAGAAGGCAGCCCCGCTTGTGGAGTGTGTGTAAGAAAATAGGCATTTTATACTAAGAGTGTCATAGGAAGCTAAGGGAAAATAAGGAAAGATATTTGGGGAAGCAAACACACAGAGGTAAACAAGGAGAAGCAGATAATTAGTTATTTAAAAGTAACAAGCCAAAAACAAACAGGAGAATCTTGTATAGAAATCTTCTAAAAGAGTTTTGCAAAGAAATTGATGAGGTTTGAGAAAGTATGAATGTAAGGAAGGTACAAAACTGGAGTAGTCTAAAGGAAGCTGGCTACTTAGAGCACTAAGAACCAGGTCTTACAACCCTCCTTAACAAACACAACCTATAAAGGGGGGGAAATTCCATGTGAGAATCACTAAAGTGAGTAAACAAGGTATGGATTATTGAGGTTGAATACTTGAGTATGAAATAAGAACAGTTAGCATAAATACTTAGTCAACTTGGCTGCCACAATCCACTGATGGGGACAGTGGGGAAGAGGTCAAAGGACTCTTGAGTCAAACCATTGGATGAATTTCATGGAATAAATTTAGGTTAAGTAAAATTTTGTCTAGTTTGCCCCCCAAAAAACAAAACCCTGTGATCTTACAAAGAGCCTTGGAAACTCTACCTGCCCAATATTGTGAAAGGACAGGTGGTGAGTGCAGTTTCATGGACACATTAGAAGAATGAAAAACAGTAGTAGAGAATTCATTTGGACTAAGGAGGAAGGATAGTGCTGGGCTTTTGACTTTAGGTGAAACTAAAGTGGCTGGAATGGAAGGGACGGGATGGGTGAGTACTTTATCTAGTCAATTTCACTTAGCATCTAAATGTGTTATTCCAAGAGGAGGGAAGAATTGATTCGCTTCTGAGCAAGAGTGGAAGGAATTAGAAGAAGTATTGTGTCAAGTTGTGCTTAAGCACTTCTAATCTCAAATGATGACAGGGGGGGGGGGGTGTATGTGTGAATGAATAGATTTTGAATTTTGAAATGGATTTACCGGGTATTTCAAAAGTCCTGTTACACTCATTATGCCACTCTCAACAAAGGACACAATAGTAGTTGTGATTCAGTTAGACACATTTTTTACTGTTTAATATATAAAATGTGTTTAAATTGAAATATTAATCAATGTGGCCACCTGCAATTGATGGAGGACTTCAACTCATTGACATTGTTGTGGTGGATCTTGCAGGCCTTGGCTTCAAAATGTACCATGTTGTAGATGATGGGATTGAGGAGGCCAGGTGACTGCAGCACCCCAAACTATTTTGACCAGTTCATGTTCGACCCCAACCATTCTTGTATGGTCTTATCCGTGTGGGCCAGGAACCAACCTGCTGAAAGATGTAGTCCGCCTTCTTCACATTCTCACCCAGGGTAGTACTTTCATGGCCAAAGTGTCATTGTAATTGGCTGCGAACCAGTCCAGTGGCATCTTCTCGCCATTCAAAGCCACAACACTGATCATCATAGCGGAGGCCAGGCGCTTGGTCATGGATATGTAGTGAACCTTGGAGACATACTAGCCAAAGCTTACCATGTGGTCGTTTGTTGATGACTGAACCAAGGGTGAAGGTTTAAAAAAAAAGAATTCATTTGTCATGACTCTTCTTCAAGTCGTTGAGAAGGCAACAACAGAGCTCCCAACATTGTTCTTGAATACAGTCGGTGAGCAGAGGCCTTTCCACACGCCTCAAGCTATTGCCACCCTCCTTCTTGACGGCCCTGGGCAATGTGGCCACCAAGATATTCTTCCTCTTTGCGAGTGTAGTCATGGTGAGCTTTGGAGCACTTTCAAAGTCATTTAGCTCAGGGGTGTGGCTCACCCAAGTGTTCAATGCACAGTGTATCAGACTGGTACACTCTTTCCTTACCCTTGCCTTCAACAACCTATCAGACATACACCTGAAATACAGGCCCAAGTGGCATTTACACACAACTCTTTCCAAATGTCTGGAAATATGACCACATAATCCAACCTCAAGGCAAACAAACCAAATATGGACCCTGCATTATACCACCCTATCTTCCAACACTGTACCACTTCCAAAATCAGAGGATAGTACTCACTCAACCTCCTCTCAACACAAATTTTGCCCAATGCACTCAACAACTACCACACATATTACCTAGCTTATACAATAGAGCTTCAACCAATACCCCACCAAGTAGGAGAAGCAAACTTTTGACATATCAGATGCATTCTCACCAACAAAATACTTAACACCCCAATGGAGACCAACTAGGAAAGGTGGCTTGTTAACTTCCACACAGGTTGACATACACAATAAAGTATAGCAAAATATCACAACCCCACCACATATACAGCAGAGTCCCACAATGATCTTACCACCCCACACTCTCTTCTTCCCTGAGAATCCATGGCAACCCAAACATTAAATTCAACAAGTAGTCCAAAACATCACTATATTCTCCCAACACTCAAATTAACAAGCAACAGCTAGATATTCGCATATATTACCAGATTCAAACTCTGGGTGCAAAAGAACCATTTGACTCACATTCAAAATCCTTTGTCACTCTCCATGTCTTCCGCCTGGATCGCAGAAGTCACCCCCACATCACATTACCATACACCTCACCTTAAACAAAACACTCAAAAGTGTTCATCATCAAAGACTCATTTCCAATGCCATAACATACAAGATAAAAAATTGACACACTTCAAGCATTTACAGACACCTGATTCAAGCAATCTATCTCCCAAACCTACAACATCCTTAACACTAGAAGCATGATCTATGCCACCATTCAAGACAAAGCATACGCAAAACACTGAGGAACTTCAAGAAATTGTACTACCACACAACCAGGCTTCTATTATTCACATACAAGAGCAAGCCATCCTATAGCTAATGCAAAACACCTCTTTAAATAGTTTACGTACAGAGCGAAAGACCTTTGATAGAACCCGGTCCAGTTTGCAGTTTTGAGGATGCTGGTCATAAAGATCAACCTTATATGGGTGAAACTTGCACCTCAGCAAGAAGCCAATGTGGTCACCACCTATAAATATACTATAAACAAGAAGAACAGTGAGATCGCACTTGGGATAACCAGAAACCAGATAGAAATCAGGATATATTCACAACCTGTAAAACATTTGTGCAGCTTAGATAAAACTTAAGATACACACAGGTTCTTTGGTGAGTCCTGTCTATTTAGCGGTGGAAAAGAAAACAGCTGCCCCAGGGGCAAATGAAATAATAAATGGATCACAAAGAGTAATCAAGAATAAATGAAAATGAGTAATAATTTAATGTTGGGTAAGGCCTATTTACATGAAGCAGTTGTTTGTTCTGACATATGAGAATAATTAGAATCAGGAAAAGGCTGAGTTCTGGTGAGGGGGTGATGGTGGGGTCAGAGAACTGCCTGGTAAAGTGAAGAATGGTAAATCTAATCCAATGCACTTAAAAAATAAATAAATAAAAAGTGATCCCTTCTAGCAATTGCTAAATAATTGTATAATAATAAATTAATTAGGTACCTAAGATGGGATAGACCTTTAGGTTGCATAAATATATAAAGGCAGTGTCAGTCTAATGCTGTATCCAGAATTTATAAGTATATTGAAAGTACAAACCTTGTAACAGACTCATCTACAAAAAAATAATTGAGCCTAAATGATTTTCAATTAAAAAAATGTAACTCACAACAATTAAATTCCAAATTTAACCCTTTTGAAAAATCAATTTAAATACAGTCAATGTATCCAAAGCCAGTTCCTAAACATTATTTATAATAATGAATTAACTGCCAATCTCAGAATATAATTTTTATACTTTGATATTAAATGCAAAAATGTGCCAGTGTTTGTTTTATTGTATGACTCAAGATAGCATGAAAAATTAAATACCAGAACTTTTTTTAGGGGAGACAGCGCTGACTGCTGATTGATTCATAGGAAAGGTGCCCTAGGAAGCGGTAGAGGGATGAGCACAAACGTGCAATTATATATATATCAAAGGGAGAAGGAGAGCTAGAGAGAGAAAGGAAACAAAATTGTTGCAGGGAACTGGGGCTTTTGGCAAAGGATCAAATGAAAGCAGCAGCAATGACTGCGATACGAGAAGGGGTTTAATGCAAAGATGTTTGGTGAGAGGCCAAGTTTGCCAGGGAGCTAGCCTTTGTGCAATAATAATCTCCTGTAGATGTGGAAGGAGGAGGGACTGGGTATACTGGGCCGGAGGATGAGTAATTTGGTTAGCTGCTTAATTGCCAGACACCTCAATATGGGAGGGCACCCAGCAGAAGGTGACAAGCTTAGTGTGTGGAGTTGAAAGCTTATGCAGGAGTAATCAGATGATGGGTTGGAAGTAATGGTAGAAAGCAAAATTCACGCTCTTGGAATCTGTGTACATTACAAATTCATAGTAAGGGAGTAGGTAAGTAAACATCAGAACTATTCTTCATAAATTTTCTGCTCAAACAGGTCTTTCTGAAATATTTCCATTATATGAAAACCAGCAATAACCTCAGCACTAAAATGACATATGTTTACATGAGAATCTAATTTTTTTGGATGGGTGCAAGTGTGATTACAAGTTTCTGTATATTTTTGCTCAAAAACTTCTTATAACATCAAATGCAAATTGAAAAATGCGCCGAAGCATTCATGATTCCACTCAAATTTCATCAAGAAGTCAAAGTTGTTCATATGGGAGCATTTCTAAACTGCACTTCTTTGGTAATCATCAAATTAATTTGTATTTCTATGAACTTTAGAAGAAGTCTTATTTATATTCAAGGATTTACAGGGTGGAAACACAAAGTGTAGACTGCTTCTTACAAATTTTATGAATCAAATTGTAAATTATTAAGAAAAGTTGTTAAAAAGATGACTGAAATATGTGAAACAAATGTGTACTTGTATAGAAGCAGGAAGACCACTTACTGGTAATATTTATAAAATGTTGACTATCTGCTCAGTCTTTTTCAACATTTTGTAAATATCACCTGCGGTCTTCCTGCTTCTTCACATTTTTAAACATTTGTTTTTATTAATTTACAATTTGATTTATAAAATTTAATAAATCTTGAAAGAATCTGCAAGAAAATAACTGTGTGGACACATTTCCAATTTGTAAAGAGCAGTCAACACTTTGACTTCCCACCCTGAAAAATTACCAGCATACGTGACTTATTCAAAAGTTCATAAAAATACATATAAATGAATTTGATGATTACCAAAGAAGTGCAGTTCAAAAATACTCCCATATGAACAACTTTGACTGCTTTGTGAAATATGAGTGGAATCAAGATTGCTTTGGTGAACAGTGAAGACCCCAACCATTATCAAGAACATAAACAAGATCAGGAAAAATCCAAGGAATGCTGACAATTTTCCTTGAAGGCCAAAGTGAGCATGTGACCATGCAAAAATGCTGAAAGATGATCTAAAACTTCATCAATTCAAGATACTAAATGACAACTGCATTCCAACCACACCAAAAAGGGGAGAGTCAAAAGAATTCAGATGCTTCTCCAACCACTTTGATGATTTGCATCCTCCAGTTCTGCAGATGGATGAAAAGTTGTTCACTGTTCAGGCCACCCATAAAACACAGGATGATCATGTCTGTGGACAAAATAAAAGTGAGATTCCAGTTGAAGAGCCATCTTTCAGGAGATAGAAGCCAGCTTCAGTGATGGTGTGGCTCGGCATAATATAAATGGGCCAATAAACACCTTCTTCATTGAAGAGGGGGTATAGATCAATCAACATGTTTATTTGGACATGTTGAAGGAGAAGGTAATCCCCTGAGTGGATACCACCATAGGAAATGCTGGTGTAACACAGCAAAGAAATGTCAAGAAGATTAGACTGGAACCAGGCAAATTTTAAAGGGTTTTGGTCAAAAGAACTTTGACCTCTCAGTTCTCCATATTTGAACCCCATGAATTTGGCATGTGGTCAATGGTTGAGCAGAAGGCCTGTACTAAATTTCAAAGTGTAAAAGTTCGGAAATGCAAACTGAAAAAATGTTGGCAAGAAATATAAGCCAAAACTCTCCACCCAACTTGCACTCAGGGCATACCTAGATTTCATGTTGTCATTGATGCAAAAAGGCAGTTACAATGAATATTAGTTACATCATCTTATAGCATATAATTTTTCATTTTGTTTTAGTCTAATTTTATCTGATATTGTCTTGTGTTCTGAAAATAATTAAATTATCTACACTTCATGTTTCAACACAGTAAAAATGAAAGCAGCCAATGTATAA
This sequence comes from Ceratothoa steindachneri, assembly GCA_963969495.1. Lineage (NCBI taxonomy): Eukaryota > Metazoa > Arthropoda > Malacostraca > Isopoda > Cymothoidae > Ceratothoa > Ceratothoa steindachneri. The sequence continues at coordinate 224,646,078 of OZ018320.1, forward strand.
ATTTGGATAATTGTGAGAATAATTTAAACATGATTAGATGATTTTAGTCATCAGAATACAAAATACTAATATTTTTAGGTAACTAACTCATCCTAGTCCAATATAAACATCACTCAAAAGAATGTTTATTTCAGTCTTTGTTATTTTAAATGAACAAATCAGGTAATTTGTAGGTAAAATGGATTGGTGTTCAGAAGTGAGAATAATGAGGCAATGCAAATGGGAATACCCAATGAAAAAAAGGGAAGGGAAGTCTGCGATGAATGTGTTTTTATTTTTTATTTATTAATGTCATTAACCCCACTTTTTTTTGGCAAGGTCCAGTGATTGGCAATGAAAATAACAAAGATCACTATGACAACCACTGGCAAACCCAAGGGAAGGAAAGGACAGGAAGAATGCCAGTCGTCTTGCCACTAACCCATGCACAACCTTTTGTAGCTCAAGTGAGAGCCATCTGTACCACACTAAGTGAGTGTCAACTGAAACCACTTTGGCCAGTTTGGTACAAAGGTGATATATTGTGTGTATGAAGGAAAGAGATGTAATTAGCTGTGAATCATGGTGTCCCCCAATGAAGATACTGGCATGCATGTGGAAGGCTCGGAAACCATTTGAGATTGGTAGGAGATTCCTAAAATGGCAAAATTATTTTCTGTCACTCCCTGGAAATTAATCTCTGGTTTGAGAACCTAGTATATTTCCCACTGGACATGGGATCCATTTATTTCCTTTTCCACCAGGCTTGCGATCTATTGCCTTTTCCACTAGAATATGAGAGAGATTTAAAATATCATAACTTGGGAAAACAAATGACCAGAACCTCTCCAAAGGGAGTTGGACCAATGTGGGGTATATAAATAGAAAATAAACCAATAACAATCAGGAATTGAGCAGCCTGCACTACAAACCATCAAATTGAAATGTGGCATACCTCCCCCCCCCCCAAACACACACAAAAAATCACTAAATAAGGCATAAGCACTGTGTGTGAGAAGATAGATATCAAAGGGAAAAGGAGACAAATAAAGAAGGCAAAGGAAAAGTGGGAACTTTCATTGGCAAAAATATCTGCTGGCATTTATGAACACCATAGTCTTTAGGCAATATAATGATGATTAGATATCAAATAAGCAATCTCTCAGTCTCCCTCAATTTGGATGCCAACCTAGCCGTCTGGCATCAATGTGACTAAGATGACCTATCAAAAATTCCGTTGGCATATTTAATTGCTTGCTATATTATTTTTAAATACCCCCTCCCCCTCGCCGCCGCAAAATGAACTACTACAAACTCCAATATGAAATAAAAGATGTTGAAAAATAGAGAAGAAGAATGAGGCCTTACTGAGAAATAAAAGTCCTCAAAAGGGCTACAGGGTATCCCAATGGATAGACCATGTTCAATTACAGCAAAGTAAGCCACATCCAGTGTGATAATTCACCAGATGGAGCCTCAGTTAGGGCCAACTTCACCGTGGCAGCCATAGTTCAGATCTATTAAATTGTAGGGCCCTACTGAGAAATAAAAGTCCTCAAAAGGAGTGTGTAGATCAGTGATAAAATCCCTAACCAAATGATTTTTTAATCCTTAAATCAAGAAAGTGATAAAATTATGCATTTCAATACAAATCAAAACCTAAATAGTAGATATATATTTTAGAAAACTAGTTTTAATAAATCTTAAATGGGAGACAATGAAAAGAATTTTATGCTATTGTCTGACATGACCAATGTATGTGGGTTAAATGACATATGTAGTTTTATCAATTAACAAGTGCCTAGTCTCTTGTAATTACTAAAAAAAAAAGAGGAAACTGCATAAAGGTATCATGCAAACTAATTTCAAAACGCACCTTTTTATAGATACTCAGTAAACTTGAGGAAATTTGTCCATTATAGTATCAGTGAAGCTGTATAATCTATTTCCCACTTTGCTTGGGACTTAACTACAAGCACCAATTTTTCCCAGGTAGGATCCATGGCAAAGTACTTTGGCCCTTCACCCAAATAATCATGTTTCTAACATAATCAGGTTGAATTCTAAATTAGACAACTGAGTAATCTGTGATACCAAGACACCCTCCCCCCTTTTAATAATAGAGGTTTGGCTTTTCCCTAATGCAGGTAAACCTTACATACAAGAGAGAACTAGTGTAATTAATTTATCATAATGCTTGGCATGGAATGTAAAGTGATGTGATGTGATTCATGACAAACATATCTTTAGATACCTGATCTGACTGACTGGAGTTTGAGTAGGAATAGAAATGGTTAGTGAGTAAAGAAAAAGATGATGAAACAGATGTGGTAAGCATTCCACTAAGGAAATATAACCATGGATGATACAAGCAAAAGTAATGAATGGAATAAATGTAAAATACAAAGTCAGTTTCATACACTCATTAATAGCTAATAAAGTCCTCAATGACTAACAAAAAACCAAAAATATAATCAAAACATATCCAGAAGTACCGAGATCTAGACATACAAGTATATTGAATTTCTTTCAAAAAATACAGGCTTGGATTTTTATCCATCTAGTTGTTACTACCTTTCGCGTTAAAAAGAATAAATTAACATAAATTAGCAAATTACTACTATGAGATCAAACATTATGATTGCCATCCCAGGTCATTTCTTTCTAACACACACAACAAACATCTTTTTCACCAAGCAAAGAAATAAAAGCGAAACTCATTCTAAAAATGACAACATCTATAGAGTGGTGGTTTTACTTTCTATAAAAGTTATTTAAACAGAGCAGAATTGCTTCCATAGAAACACTCAACAGAGGCCAAATAAAAAGCTTCTATAGAAACACATTCAACAGAACCCAAATTAACAGCTGCCTTTTAAAATAATGGGAAAAAAACCCCCAAGAAAAACCCAGCAAAATTTAACTTTTAATAATTTGCATCCGTAGATTCACTAAAAATAAAAAAAAAGGTGTGTGGATGGATTGTTGCAAACCAATTAAAATTAAACGGTGGAAAATGAAAAAAGCGATGGAGGAAAAAGGGTTACATCTTGTAACAATATTTACACTAAAAAATACATATCTATAAAAAGTGATGATGGAAACAAAATTCAAATACAGAAATAATATTTTACTAAAAAAGATGAGAAATTATATCTACACTTTTAATTAGTTTTAAAACTAGAAAAAGAATTTGTTAAACTACCACAACATTTACTAAAATACTATTTTTTTATTACTTTAGCATGTGGTGAGCAAATCAGTCACATTATATTATATATACATATATATATATATATATATATATATAAACTTTAACCTTTTTGATTTACAGAGTATATATAACCATATTATATATACTGAGCAGTTTAAATAAGTTGAAATATATAGACTATATGAAAACAAGTGGCAAATTCACACAGGCACATACAAACTTAAAAGTAGAAGAAATGTAGAAAAATATATAGACAACAGTGCTACAAAAAAAGTATAATCCTTAATTCATTTCCTTCAAGACATTTTTTCATTTTGAAATGTATCTGAATGGAGCATCGCAGGCAAAATACCCCCCTACCTCACTGTGACCTTGACTCCAGCATGTAAAGGATTTTTGGATCCTCACCCTCTTGACCAACCCTGTGTCTCCTGAGTGGCAAAGTACAAAGGAACACAAAAATGATCCCACCTCTTTTAATTGTGCACACAGGCCCCTTCAAGATCTTCCTCATCCCTGACAAAGCTTCACACTGAGCTTGCTTCTCATCTGACTTGACTCCACACCACAAATTGAATCGGGGGACACACATACAGCACCGACTTTGACTGGTGGGAAGCCCCAGGGGGTGAGAAGGGAAGGCTGCCGGAAGATCCCCCAATGACTGGGGGAGGAAGGAGAATGGGAGCAGACTGAGGGACTGATTTGGGGGGCTGCTGTTTTGATTGTTGCTGCTTCGGCAAGGAGGGGCAGATGAGGGAGGTGTGGCCTTCACTTAAAATTTCTTGACCTAAACACAGCGGGGGTCATACAGCTGAGGGTTGCTGAAGAGCACTTGTGATTCGCTGCCAAAGCTCCTTCTTGCAACATTTTGATCTACAGGAAAAGAAAAAAAAGACCAATAAAATACACTCATTTCAGTTATTTAAACCTAAGGAGCCAAAACTTAGCAAGGGCATCTCGGCCATAAAATTTGTAAGGAGGGTATTGAAGATGGAAAAAGTGAAAGTGTGAAAGATATATATAGCCACAGATCCACCTACGGGCATTGAGGCCGAGATGACTTACAATCTTCCAGATATCAAGTGCAGTATGGTTGTCTATTCTGCACCTGATGCCCCCTTTGGGGTCACAGTTATTGCAGAGCTAAATTGCCATAAAACAGTACAGTAGAACTTCTGAGATATGATTTTTTTTTTTTTTTTTTTAATTAAGGAGCTATCTGGCGACTGCCGACTTAGGCATTAGTCGCCGTAAACAAACAGCCTAGTTCTAGGCTACTTTAAAAATTAAACAGGAAACAATAAAAAGAAATAACAATAACAATAAAGAAGCAATAACAAAAACAATAACAACAACAACAACAAACCGGGTTAAATGAAAGGGAGAAGGCCAGCCTCCCCCAAAAAGTCAATAAGTCCACTAGTCATGGTGCACGCACTCGTCCCGAGTACAAGGGACAGGCGGTAGCGACCCCGCCCATCCCGGTACCGGGACAGGTATCGTGCGCGAAGATCACCCAGACTGGGACATTCGACAAGAATGTGCCGAACAGTCTGGGGGACGACGCAGTCGTTGCAATAGGGCGCAGGCGAGCGCTCCATCAAGTAGCGATGCGTCACACGAGTGTGTCCGATTCGAAGACGACAGAAAGCAACCTGAAGCCGCCGCAGCATTGGGGGATAGGTCCATGGGAACAGTCGCGGCGCAATGGCACGCAACTTTAAGTTCCCCTCGACCGTCTCCCATCTTCTTTGCCAAGCAGTCCGAAGAGCTGCCCGTATTCCTGCCATGTAGTCAGTGTGAGGAAGAGCGAAACGCTGGTCCGGTCGCAGAGTCCTCGCGGACTTCTGAGATATGAACTTTGGCTGGTTCATATCTCTGGAAGAACAGAACTTTGGCTGGTTCATATCTCTGGAAGAAATTAATTTCCCAGGAAGTATTTTTGTAGGTAAACATTTCCAGTAAATACCAGTCTTGTCAGCATTATAGATTTGATCTGATGTCAGATTATGTTGTTCAATCAGATTTCTAAATGTCAGGCGGTAATTCTTTGCTGCATTATTATCTGCAGAGAGCACCTCACCAGCAATTTTTAGCTCTCTTATTCCGTGGCGAGATTTAAAACTCCTTAACCACCCTTGGCTGAATGTCAATTCAGTTTTTATGTTCTTTTCTTCATAGAGGAATCTAGCTTTTGCAATTAGTATTGGTCCTGAGATGAATTCCTTGGGTTGCCTTTTTGTGATAACATTAGAATTTCTTTGAATATTTCTGCTGCAATATTTTTCATTATTTCCTTTGCAGACTCTTGAGGATTCTTCATTTTTCACTCATCTTCAAAGATGTTCTTTTTTTTCTTTTCACATTTGAATCCATAGTAAGGGCATGACTGAAGATGCCTTCCTCTTTTCACCTCCTTGATATGGCAAGACAGTCGAGCGACATCCGGCTTGAGAGGCAGCGGCAGCCAACCATGACTCTCACTCGCAACTGAGAAAAGACCATCCTGAAGCGAGGGTTGTTGGGACTAGCGCCTCCCAAAAAGTGGTTGGAACCCACGCATTCCAGTTCACTGAGTCTCGGACCATAAGGAATTCCTCATAGAGAGCGGGCCAGACTTCCTTTCCCTTTTCCTCCTCCCTGATACTGGTACTGTTTATAAATATTATTTACTTGATCCGATACCCATTTTCATGGGGCGGGGGCATTCATATTGCTGCATTGGTCAGTATATCTTGTAAGGCCCTACATATATATTTATTTGTACTTGTAAATATATATATTTTTGGAGGGGTGACTGAATTCTATTTTTGCATTGGCCAATATTTATATATTGTGAGGCTGTAAATATATTTACTTTTGTTGTAAGGCTGTATATATTTTTGTTTGTATTTATATATTACTGCATGCATTTGGGGTTTGCTGTTTGTCCTTTTTTCTATCTGTTCTCCGTCTTTGAAATAAGTTTAAGGGAAAACAAGGTGGCAGCCGCCCAATCCTAATGGATTCTCACTGGCAGCAGTGATAAAACGGGGTTGCCTGAAAAAGGACATAAGGGGCGTGGGAAACACTTAATAAAAATGGGGAAAAGCAAAAGATTAAAACAAAACAGCACAACACACACTTAAATTACAGGCATACAGCACACATCTAAAAACAAGGGCGGCGCGGGCAAATAAACAAATGACATGTGCCAGCCGCACGGGAGGGCGCAAGACAAAACAATAAATGTAAACAAAAATGGAGAGACAATTTATAAAAGGGATAAAACGCTACTTTGTAATAGAAATGTAAGGAGGGAGGAGGGCCGAAGGGAGTCCTCTGCTAAAAGAAAGTGAAGTCAAGCAGGGAAGGCAACTCCAGAAGGGATAGGAAAGCAGGAATTTCAGAGAAGCAAAGCGGGGACAAGTTACTAAGATGTGAGCCACAGACTGAATCTCAATAGGCATGGGTGAGTCACATATGCCCAATTCGCAACAGGCAAAGAGCAACCTCCCAAGACCGGAGTCACTGAGAGCTAGAGGACCATGGACGGACAGAGCGTTTAATAAGGGGCAGCTTAGAAGGACGGGAACGAATCCCACTCTCTGTCAAAACGAAAGATATACACCCTGATTACGTGGTAGGAATCCCTAAAGGGCAGAGGAGTGGCTTTCGGGATCTCAAGGGCGGCCGAACGGCATCCTCGTTGCCTGGGACACCAAGAGAACGCCACCCTGTAATGAGAGGCATTTCTGACCAGCCAGGAACGAATCCACAAAACCAAAGGGTGGGGGGACGTAAAAGAACGAACCGCCCCCAAAGCAGACTGGGAATCACGAAAAACAATAAAAACCGAAGAATTTAGGGATAAAATCAAATTAAAAGCCACAAGAATGGCTGTCAACTCTGCAGTAAAAATGGATGCTACAACATCCGGGCCAAAAGAACTCCGTGGAGGACACTGCAGCCGCGTCAACAGGGAGACGTCAGTATAGATCGAACGCTGGGGTACATGAGAACACGCATGTTCAAGAAACAGTTATTTTAATAGACGGGGATCAGTAGACCCTTTCTCGAAATGCCCCAAAAAGTAGTACAGACCTCAGGAGGGCGAAAGTTCCAAAACAGAGACGGCGGGAATGGGAGGGCCAACACCCAGGGAGGCAAGATGGTCCCCAGCGTGGGTAGAGATGGCGGCCGATCAAAAGATGCCGAAGAGGACGGGGCAAAAAGGCACTCATGGACTGGGGATGAAGGGTATTGCTGAACACGAAACGGGGATTGTAGGCACACCTGCAACCGGTGATATCACAAGAGAAGCACGCCACCTTCCACAAAGAGGTCAGGGATAGGCGAGGTACAAAAGGTTCCACTACTAAGACGGGCCCCAAGCGAACGAACAGAGTCAAGTAACTTCAAGGCCACACCTGGCAACCGTAATCCAGCCGGGATTGAACCAGTGGCGAATAAAGCGACCACAAGGTGTGCCATCACCACCCCAAGCGGTGTGGGATAAAACCTGAAGCAAATCCATAGCCTTCGAACGAGAAGCCCTCAAGCGACACAAATCGGGTACACAAGTGAGCTTGCTATCAAGCGTTAAACCCAAGAATTTAATAATAAGAGGGAAGGGGGGCCAAAGACACCACGACCACGATGAAAATGCATGGCCTTCGTTTTGGTGACAGCTGTAATCGACGGGCAGCAGAAGGCAAGCGGGGAGATGAACAAAACAATGCCAAGTCATCCACGAAGAGAGAAGCCAAAACGCCGTCCCGAAGAGTGGGCACCAGACTATTAATGGCAACGGCGAAACATGTCACACTTAAAACGCACCCTTGGGGAACACCCTCCTCTGGAACCTGCAAGCTTGAGAAAGCATCCCCAATACGGACATTAAAATTACGTGACGATAAAAATTCTTGAATAAAAACCGTTAAAAAGCCCCTCATACCCCAATCATATAACTGACATAAAACACCATATCTCCAGGTGGTATCATAGGCCTTCTGAATGTCGAAGAACACCGCTGGTAGGATAGCTACCAGCGCTACTGACTGAAGCAAAATGGTCATCCAAAGCTTCGCTGAACAACCGGCCATCCGACACAAGCGAGCCTGCGATATCCATAGTGGGGATGGCATGACGAGCGTAGCGACCACGGATCTTATTGACCCGCTTCCAAACACGAGTCAACGACGTGGCCAAGACTCATGGCGGGCACGACGGAGGGTCCTTTGGAGGATGGCATGAGCCCGGTTCCGATTGACCCTATTCGAGACGGTCGGTTTCCGCCTATAACGGGAATGGGCCAACTGATAGGCAGAAATAGCCAACGCGCAATCTCTCGACCACCAAGGGACGGTGGAGCGCCCCGCAACAGGGCACTTCCGCGGAACAAAGCACTCAGCAGCCTCGAAAATATGAGACCATTGAATCAACGGTATAGAAGGAACCCAGGAAGGCATCAATAAAGGAAGCCTCCCGGAACTCAACGAGGAGGGAGGGATAAAGCACTCAGCAGCCTCGAAAATATGAGACCATTGAATCAACGGTATAGAAGGAACCCAGGAAGGCATCAATAAAGGAAGCCTCCCGGAACTCAACGAGGAGGGAGGGATAATCACTCCCGGAAAGGTCGTCCCAAATCGACCACCGGAAATCGAGGAAACAGTCGGGCGAACATAAAGACAAGTCTACAGCACTAAAAGAATCCGTTTGAACATGGTAAGAAGTAAAATCGCCGGAATTTAAAAGACAAAGGGAATCAGATAATAAGAGGACCTCAACCACTCCACCCCGGGGATTACGGGCAGTATCACCCCAAGATGGGTGGCGAGCATTAAAATCACCAAGAAATAAAAACCGAGTAGGTAACTGACCTGTGAGCTCTAAAAGATCAGACCGACTCAAATTAAAATCTAGTGAGATGTACACAGAACACAGTTAAAAGCTTGAAAATAAAAACCCTGGCAGCAACAGCCTGCAAGGTAGTACGGATGGGAAGTGGCGCAGAAAATAGCGAAGATGAAATTGAAAGAGAAGCACCACCATGGGACACGCAGGATGGAATTAAACACTGGGAAGTGCGAAAGCACCAGGAAGGGGCGAGTCCCAAGCTTATTTTCTTGCAAATAGACCACCAAGGGCCGAACTCTAGAAAGCAAGAGTTGGAGCTCCTCCCACTTGGGGAGAGCCCCTTGGCAATTCCACTGTAGGATGACAGACATTACTGTCGTCTCGACACCAACGTCGGGATTCTTGTGATGGAAACCGTCGAATGTTCTCGACGACTAGAAGAGCCAGCAGGGACAAGGGCCAAATCTTGAAGTGCCGGGGACGCACCGGGCACAAACTTGGCAACGTGAAAGGCGGGAGGCGACAGCTGAGAGCCAGACTGAACCCCCAACGTGGACTGCTCATGGCCCGGAGGGAAGGAAAGATCGAACAGAGACGGGCGACAACTAAGATGCGAAGAAAATGGAACAGGGGTCGAACATGGATAGAAGATGAGAAGGAAACAGGGTCAGAAGGTAAGGAGGAAATTGGGTCAGATGGAGAGGAGGGAACAGGGTCAGAAGGAGATGAAGGAACATGGGTAGCAGAAAGGGAGACGGAAATGGGGTAGGAGACATCGAAGACTGATCAGAGGTAAGGGGATGGGAAGAAGGAACCGGGGTAGGAGGCAATGAAGACAGAACCGGGTGAACCTCCGCTCTCACAATGACATCGGTGATGCTAACGGGGGAAGAGAAAGCATCAAAACGGAGGGCGCCCCAACAGCCGACTCGGGGACCAAACCAGCGTCATCAGAGGCAGTGCGCTTGGACTCTGAACAGGGTGAGGAGGTACCCTCCCGTTTGTGCTGGGGCAAAGGAACGGTAGGAACAGGAACAGAGGGGAAAGACGCCTGGAGGAAGTGCCGGATGTCCTCCAGCGTCTCAGCTCGGTCGATCTGACGGTCCGCGAAAGAGGGAAGATCATGAGAAGAGACCAAAGGCAAAGGAGAGGGCCCAACGGAGGGACCGAGGGCAAAGGAGAGACTGCGAGAAGACAAAGGAGGACGGCGGGAACCCGCCTCCCACAGAACGTCAGAGAAGAGACGGCCGGAGGGGCAAGCTGCCCCCGCACCCTACGACGGGCCTCACGAAAGTGAAGACCCCAAGAGCGCCACTCCGGGTCAGGTACCCACCAACCAACACAGGCAGACCCAGCCATGGGGTCGCGCCACCTGACGGACAGCTCTGATACACCGAGATCGCCAAACAAACATAGATGGAAGGACGATGGAGGATGAAAGAGAATTGGTACAGAAGACGAAGTAGGGGTTAGCAGAAGGAGAAAAAGGATGCCAAGCTGGGGCCGGACGGGGCGCTCGAGTACCGTTAGCACGGTAGCCAGGAGAGCAAATCGCCGTGCCCTTTATGGGCATCTTTGAAATAAACTAACTATTAGACCAACCACGCATTATTCTCCCCTCAAACACCCAGGTGGCTCTCTTGGAGTGGTAGGTGGTGTGAGAGCAGAGATCTAGAACCTGCCGCCACAGCATATTTTTTTTTTACAACAAAATTCATAGCAAATAATAGTGATGAGATGCTACATGCTTATCATCTTGTACAATCAGGGTTCATCAGTGGACAGAAGGCTCACTCCCCCCCCCCCACCCGCGGGGGTGGGGGGTGGCAATACATGAATAGCTTTAGAAGTCAATGCCAGAAGTAGGAAATAAGGAAATTTGAGTGAAGGGCATATTGGGTTAGCAAGTCTCAAAACCTGATCCAAGCTCTTTCAATTCATGCATGGGCTTATTATACAAGACAGCTCCCCACATGGGCGATATTTCTAGCTAGCTGCGATTCTTACACATTTTATTTTTTAATTATTCTTTCCAATTTCTTTGGGGTTTCCATCTTACCTCCTAAGTGTTTGGAGCAACTCGTTGAACTGGACCAGTCCTCCAGGAGTCATCTGGAATGCCTGCCTCGCCGCCCGCACGATTGACACAAATTCATCATAATCCGTCGGACTTATGTAGTAAATTTTAAGATGGGTGCACTGGATGAACCTGTAAACAAGAGAATAGGCATAACCACTCAAATGAAGAAAGGAAGGGATGCAGAAAATGGCCAAAACTTGGGTAATCTAATGGGACATATGCACTCTTCCTAAGAGGAAAAGTTGAAAAGACCAGCTGGCTCTCACAGATCATTAGGAGCAAACACTTCCTTCCCTGATGAATTGAACAAAATTGATTCTTCCTTTAAAACATTTTGGTTCCAAAAATTGCCACCTTTATATAGAAAATTCTATCTGGTAATTTTTCAACAGTTTATAATTAGTTAGGTCTGTTGTCCCAGTAACTAAGGAAGTAATTGTTGCATTACATCCTATAGTTTACTGCCTAATCTCAATTACCTCAATGCTATCAAAGATTTAATAGTGCTTATTAAGTCAATGCTTGAGAAAGTTTGTGATGTGATCTAACTTGTTTACTAACTTACAATTAGGCATTTGCAAAAGTTGAGTCACCTTTTATGAATATCTCATCATCTTGTAGAAACTAACAAAGGCACACCTGCTCAAACTAAAAAAAATAAACCTAACTTTAGGATAGTCAAAAAAAAAGAAAACAAAGCAACACAGAGAAATGACATCACAAAAAAAAGAAAAGAAGAAGCAGGCTTGGGAATGTCTGCTTCTCTCAGGGACCTAAGCAAGTCACAAAATGTTAATTTAAATAGTACGGAGGAAGTACACTTTGAAAAACACAATCACACAGCAGTCCAGAGGGCAGGAACCTACCCACAGCATGAGGGATAAAGAGTGTGCATGGAGCATACAGTCTGGGGAACCAAGCAGTCTTCACAGAAAGCCTGACTGTGGGTGTGTATGCGCACGCTCATCCTTTATCATCTTGTGATGTGGGGCATGAATCTCAACATCTACCCAGCTCGTAGCAACCCTGGCATCACAGATAGCGCAGATTAGGGCTATGGAGATTCCAATGCCCCAAGAGCACACAGGATGCTTTGGGAGTCAGTAGAGAAGGGCTACAGAAGGAATAGGGTGTGGAAGCCAACCCCCTTGGAGCCATCCATGTACACTGGCACAGATCTAGGGCGGCATGAGGTGTACTCCCAAAAGGTTGAACACAAAGCTCCCAGGGGCGAGGAAGCTTTGGGAGCAGAGGCATGGCGACAAATAGGCAAAGGTGGTACCCTCCAGGGTGGCGGCCTGGGCAGAACCATCGTTCCGAAAGCTACACCGAACTCTCGATGGAGTTTCCTAGCCCTAAACCAAAAGGACTTAGGGTGTGACTGGCCTGGCAGACAACGAGGCAGTACAGCCTGATGCACCAAAAAATGCCTCTGGGGCGATGGTCAGCTCATTAGGTGGAGGGAAGGGGTTATTGGAGCAAAGTAAATCTTCCCATTAATCATGCCCCAACACCCAAAGGGAGGCTAAAGGAGTTGGAAAAAGCTAGGAGCAGGAAAGAATATGGGGCTGCATGGCAAGATTAGGTGTTAGGGGTGGGCAGGAGAGGAGCCTACTGGGATGACATCTTGGTCACCCTTGGTGACCTTCTACATGGGCATAAGCAGCTGTAAAAATGCTAGCCTATAAATTAGGCTATGTTAAAATACAGCCCCCTCCCCCCACAAAAAAAGCAAATAAAAAACCCCAACAAACAAAAATAAGCCAAATAAAATAAAAGCATCCAAAAAGAATGAGGCACGCTGCAGCGTCGGGGAAGCCCCCCTCCCCCCGGAACTGGAGCATGTGCCCAACAACAATGGGTCAAATAAAATGTGGAGGTCACCCTCCTCCAGAAAGTCCATGAGTCCACAGGTCTGGATGCACGAACCCAGCCCAAGCCAAGGGATAAGTACTAGCAACCTCAATCAGCATCCTGGTCCTGGGACAGGACATGTGCGCTAAGATCCTCCAGACTCGGATAACAACAAGAATGTGTAGTACCACCGTTGAGGTCCACAAGGAGTCAGATGGAGTGCGTATTCAGTCACGCACCATTCAGGCAGCAAGCAAGAGCGACTATCACAGAGACTGCAAATCAGTCTAAAAAACAAACAGACAATTCAGTGAAGGTGTGGGCAGGCTCCCATACTCTCAGGCGCAGTGGGGCTCTGCTGGGTAAAAGTGAGACAGAACCATAACTGCAGTTATAGCAGTGTAATGGGCAGTCAGCTGGCCTAACTCATTGCCCAAATGACCCTCCAAGTCTCAGTGGACTTTAGTGCTCCCTGGGATGAGAGGCCCTCTAAGAGCTCTGCAATAGGAATATTTCTAAAGTCTCGGGCGATGTTGAGCTGGCAGAGGTTGGGGAGGAGATGCTGGGCCTTGGTGATGGCACAACCTATTATTTGGCAAAAGGTGAAGATGCAATCTGTGAGCTGTTGAATGAGACATCAAAAGTAAAGAAGACATTTCCCAAATCAATTAATAAAGGAGAAGGTGAAATAAGCACTCGCGGTTTAATGATAAGGATACGCTCAGTTATGTTAGGTGGACAATGGTGAGAGTGGGTGGAGGCTTCTGAAAGCAAAGGGAAGTAGAAGGGATTCTTTTAATAAAATTTCAAAATCCCTTAGGCAGCCAGCTACAAGGCCTTAGAAACATAATCTTAGCTTTGAGCAACTTTAAAATTAAAAAAAGGAAAATAAGAATAAAAACTGAAAGGACACAACTAGAAACAATGAAAAACAAAAAAAGGGCACCCAGGTACTCATAGGATACCTGCCTCCTTCAAAGACCTAAGCAAGCTAGCAACATTTAAATAGTATAGAATAGTGCATTGAAAATTTAAAAGCTGCGTATAAATAGTATAGAAGAGGCCTTCTTCCTCCCAAAACACCCGTCCTTTGCGCAGAAACCTTCCCCTAATACGAGCAACAAGCAATAGCGATCTCGCTCATCCACTGTTGGGACAAGTGCTGTGCACGAAGCTCCCCAAAGGAGAATGTAGATATGAAAGAGCAACGATTTTCTAAGTATGACCTGACCTCTTACAAGGAGTGGCATAAGTCAATATTTTTTGTCAACCCAAATTACTCAAGACAGGAATGTGTATAAAAAGTCCCTCCTAAAATCAAGTTTCTAATCAGAAAAATTCCCAAGTACTATCTTGACTCCCTTTCCCCGTATGGGACAAGCACCCGGACAAATATTGTCAGAAGGACTGTGAGGAAGACTTACATTTGCTGGCACTTCTGGACGAGAGGCTGGAGGATGGGGGAGCGAAGGTGCTGGTGGTAGAGGGCGGGTGAGTTCCTGGAGAGGTAGGAGGCAACCTCAACAGCCAAGTCATAGAGCACGAAGGGTGACACAACACTGTTCACTGAACACAGGCAAAACTGGTGTAGGTACTGGGTTCCTGAAACCAAATTGGACCACAACAGCATTATAGTTACATTGCAAGGTGATAAAAACAATGAAGGCATTTAAAAAAATTAATTAAATAGCGCTCATCTGGCAACTGTACCAAGGGCATAGGGCGCAGTAATTAAATTTCAGCCTAATTAATACTAAGCTATATGAAAATACAAAACACAATAAAAAGAAAGAACCCCCCTTCCCTGAGCCAACAAAAATACAACCAAGCGAGAAGAAAGAGGCAAGCTCCGGTGTCTAGATGAGGCCTGCCTCCCCACAGCGCCGGGTCATGACCTACACCAAAGAGTCAAATGAAATGGAGCCCAGCCTCCTCCAAAAAGTCAGATAGTCCACTAGTCTGTGTGCACGAATCTGTCCTAAGTACAAGGGATAAGCGGTAGCGACATCAAATGGCACCATGTCATTCAAAGATGAGAGAAAGCGAGCTGAAGCCATTGCAGCATTGAGAGCTAAGTCTACATGGTGCAATGGCATGCAACTTTAAGATTCCTTAAGCCATCTCCATCTTTTTTGCCAGGCAGCCCTGATTTCTGCCATGTAGTCAGATCTGAAAGAGCTTTGGCGGCCCCATTCTCACATGTCCAGGAACCCAGCAGAAGATAATCTTAACATCCACCTGGCTTGCAGAAACTTGTAAAGATTCCAATGCCCAGAGGGCACTCAGAGCGCTTTGTGAGATCAAAATCACATCTACAAATGGGGCAAGACTTGTTATCTCCTGTAAGGAGCAGTGTATTGCAAAACCAGCTCAGCCTTGAAAACAGATACAGGGCTTGGTAGAACTCCACTGACTTCAAACAGAGGGAATACGGCGTAGAAGCCGACTCCCTCCTGAGACTTCCGTGTATAGTCAGATTCAGTGGGCCATGAAGTGTACTCCAGAAAGGCCAACTACGGTGCATGGACGGTTTAGGAGCAGAGGAGTGGCGACAAATAGTCAAAGGTAGTGTTCTGGGCAGAACCAGAGGTGTCACCGGTCCGAGAACTACACCAAGCTGTTGAAGGAATTGCCTAGCTTTAAAGCCAAAGGGCTTAGGGTATGACAGGTGTTTCTGGGCAGCATAGGCACAGATGCTTTGAGAGAGTGAGGGGGGCACCAGGCTGGTGTGTACAGGCGCATAATGCACTGTCTACAACACCCCAATAGTCAAGCTTCGAATGAACAAAGGGATCAGTAGAAAAGCAAGACAGTAGCCCCCTATTAACACCCTAGGTGTTGAATGTCACAGAACAAAGAATCTCCATGCTGATGGTACAAGATTCTCTAAGGCTGCGAATATAAACCTCCCACCAGGTGAGGCATTGGTTGCAAAAAACAACAACAAACAAACAAGGAAATGGAGCGACTCAACCATTTCCAGGGGAGACCTATTTAGGAACAACCCCACATCAGGGTGGAGCCATGGATGGCGGCAGAAGTGCAACATTTTAGCCTTGACCAAGGAAAACTGAAATATGTGCACTCCAGCAGAGCGAGAGATGCAGTTCAATGCCTGTTTGAGTCAGTGCTCCAGAGCGGGAATCTGGGCCACACACACAAAAAATCTGACATGGAGTGGAACTTGCATAAGATGCACTGTGCAGAAGACAGATGGCCTCCCCCTTCCAGGAAAAGGCCAGTCTAATATTTACCAATTTCTCCATCAACTTTCACACACACAAGGTTAGAAATTGGACTAAACCAGCTGGGGTAGAGTGATCTCCCCAGTTTGCGAAAAGCAAGCACAGTAGCTTTTTGCCAGCAGTCTGGGAGGATACCATTTGTCCAGATACTGTTGAACAGATCAAACAGAAATGCCATGCCTCACTCACCTAGGTGTTGTTGAAGCATGGCATACAGAACGTCTGGAACAGGGACAGTGTCTGTGCATGAACAGAGAGTGGTAGGCAACTCACTCAATGTAAACCTGTCTTTGAAGGGTTCTCTGCCTCTGTAGGTAAAGTCCAGTCAGCAGCAGTTTGCATGTTTAGTGTGCATCAGAGCTGGATGCTGAAACGCTGTGTTCCTTTCTAAATAATGATTCAACAGACTAGGGAAAAGAAATGTGCAAACAGACTAACTTATAATTTAGTATTAAAAAAACCCAACAATAATTGCAAAAGAAATAAAATTAAATATGAATAATTTGTTGTTTTTCTGAATGAACTATCCAGGAATAACTCCAAAAGAACTAGGATTACCATGGGGGCAGAAATCTATTTCTTAATGTAAATAATGTGCAAAATATACATTTTCTTTTAGGGCACTACCCTTGTGACCTAACTTATAATTTAGTATTAAAAAAAACAACAATAATTGCAAAAGAAATAAAATTAAATATGAATAATTTGTTGTTTTTCTGAATGAACTATCCAGGAATAACTCCAAAAGAACTAGGATTACCATGGGGGCAGAAATCTATTTCTTAATGTAAATAATGTGCAAAATATGCATTTTCTTTTAGGGCACTACCCTCGTGACCGTTTGCAGGGGGTATGCATTGTCACTGAAATTATAGGGCAGTATAATTTTAGATTATTTTAAATTAAAACCACCAACCTCACAATACCAAACCAAAAGGATAATTTTTTTCATCTTGGTAACTGCCTGCTGGGCATGAATTGCTGCAATATAAGTTATCCTAATAATTAGGCTATAATAAAAAAGAAAAAGGAAACGACAAAAGCGACAACAAAAAAAAACAAGAAAAGGCAAAGGAGACTTACCCAGTTTCTTGGCGACTCCCAGCAGCCATTTGACATCCTCTCCATAGGGAGGATTTCGGGCATACTTTGCATGCGGTCGGTCATCCTGGACCCGCCTTGCCAAGGTTTCCATGGCTAGCATGCCTACACGGTATGCACTCATCAAGTAGGTCATCAGGCCAGAATTATTGTTCACCAATTGCTGTTGATTCCCAACCAAAGGACCACGCACCTGCCCCCCCCCCACCAAAATAAAAATAAAAAAATGAGTGGGGCTGAGTGATGGTAGTGGACTTGACCTCTTAAAAAAAAAAAAATGAGCCAAAATATTAAAGGCTGACTAAGAGGCAAATCTAAAACGTTAATGAAAAGAAAATCTAACCAGGAAAAAACAAAAACATGTAAGGGAGATAAAGTTGATTGCATACAAAATGGTCTGAAAAAGAAAGTGAACTGAGTGAATAAAGTGGGAAAGAAGCAAATAAATCAGTGGGACCAAAGATTAATGAGGATTCTGATGGGAACCGAAAAACAATTTCGGAAGGAAGTAAAAAGGGTGAGGAACCGGAAGAATAGCTGTGTGAACATCAAAGACAAAAATGACAGGGCACTTGTGAACATTGGAGGAAGTCATAAGTATAATATGAGATACTTTGATAAGTTATATAATATGGGTATGGAAGGGATAAGCATCAAGAGTTTGTTAGTGCTTTGAGAGGTTTAAAAAATAGAGGGCAGATAAAGTAAATGATATAGTGGCTGAGATCCTAAAAAGTCAAATTGATTATGTTATGGAATGGGTCTGGTGGCTATGTTGTAAGGCATCCAAAAGGAAAGAGTACCGGGGCAAAGTAATAATAGCATGGAGTCGTATCTTCAGCTCATTCCATAAATTCTCAATAAAGGAACTTATATTGAGACACAAAACTTTCCTGAGCAAATATCCTCCACTGAGCAGCTTATTATGTTTTACAGCAAAAAAAACCAAAACAAAACTAATTTTTTTTATTTGCTCAGCTTTATGTGTATTAAGATGTTTTTTTATTTTTTTAGGAGCCCATCTGGCGACTGTCCACTTGGGCATAAGTCGCCACAATCACTAGCACTAGGCTACTTTAAAATATGAATAACTGATAAAAATGGGAAAAACGTAAGAATTAGGAAGCAATCTCCGGCGTCGGGGACAGGTCCCCTCACCCCGGCGCAGGAGCGTGCAACCTACAAAGAAAACAATAACAACAAAAAACCCTATTTAAATAAAGGGAAGAAGCCCGACCTCCCCCCAAAAGTCAACAAGTCCACAAGTTAATGTGCACAAAGATAGCGATGCGTCACACGTGTGCCCAATTCGGACACGACAGAAAGCGACCTGAAGCCGTCCGGGCATTGGGGAAGAGGTCCATAGGAACAGTCGCGGCGCAATGGCAAATGGCATTCAACTTTAAGTTCCCTTCGACCGTCTCCCATCTTCTTTGCCAAGCAGTCCGAAGAGCTGCCCGTATTCCTGCCATGTAGTCGGTGTGAGGAAGAGCAAAACGCTGGTCTGGTCGCAGAGTCCTCGCGGACTCTTTGGCGCCCTCATTCCCCGCAATTCCTACATGTCCAGGAACCCAGCAGAAGATAATATCGACATCCGACGCTCGCCAAAAACCGTGGCGTCACGGATATCGCGAACCAGGGGATGCAGAGATTCCAATGCCCCGAGAGCACTCAGGGCGCTTTGTGAGTCGCTATAGATCACAATCCGGTCTCCGAACCGGGCACGTCGCGTAATCTCCCGTACCGAGTGGTGTATTGCTTCCAGCTCGGCCGTTAAGACATGTATTAAGATGAGGAAGAGTGAATATATATATTGAGAGGGAGTATTTTTTTGTTTCAGCATGGTGTGGGAGGGTTCAAGACTATAAGGCTAATCACCTCACTTTGCAATATGATTTCCAACCCTGCCTCTGCCTATCTTCTTTATTCCAGTTGATCTAGTTTTCTCAAGCTTTTATCCTAATCACACTAATAACATGCATTTAATCGCTTTCTTCTAACACGTTTTTAGCCAACTATCATATAAAAACTTTGAATAGAAAAAATAGTAAGTGAGAGTTGATGAAACTTTTATAGCAATATGAAAATAAATATAAGCAAGTGATGATAAAATCTCATAACTGTAGAGTGCAACCACTGTGAAGAAATTAAACTTCAAACTTCAATGAATATTTGTTGGGTTTTTTACCACAAAAATTATTAAAAGAAAAATGTTAATGGACATAAAGGCTCGGCAAATCACAAAAAATATGCCAATCAGAAAAATATATGCTGATTGATTGGTACATCACTAATTCTTCTGAGTGTTTTTTTTTGTCTGCATAGGTGAGTGGTGTGGATGAATTTTCTGTATATTGTGGTGTATCTCCTTCAGTTGTTTGAATGTGAAATTTGATAGTACTTTAAGCGTGTTGGTTTTAGTTATGTTTAGTTATGTGGGTGTCTAGTGTGATTTCAGCAGGTTTTATTTAAGGGAAATTATTTGGGCTGATTTTTTGCTTTGATGCCATTTTATGTGAGTACTCTAATGTGTTTAACATATACCTTAAACACCTAAGCAATGCAAATATTCAAACACTCTCGGCTAAACAACACAATCTGTACAATCTAGAAAAAAACGCACACATCATATTGATAATCAAGCCAAGCAAACCCAACCCAACTTTTACCACACCATCTCACTAGTGTGCACACTATCCAAAACACTAAACACCCCCTCCCTAATATACCAAAAAATAAGTCCAATATACACCTATCTCAAACACAACCGTTTCCAAAAGACCACTTAGCCACGACCTTCCTCACTGACCTCACACTTGATGGCTAAAATACATGCACAAAAACCTGAACCCAACCACACTTAGTAGCCATGACAAAAAATGGCTAAGGAGGCGAAGTGATACACAAATTATGTACCCAGCCACTTCTCCAATGGAGCGAGCCATACTGTTACACTTATGTTTCAACTTATTCACACATGATACTCACAGTCACAATCCCCAACACCTACTCAGATGAGATCTCAATCACTGCACAACACTCATCAGTCCATACAGCAAGGTGAGCACACACCAACAAACATAGCCACTCACACCAATCTCTTTGTGCTTCCATCTTCAACATACACAACAGTTCCACTCCCTATCTCGAAACCTGTTTAAGATGTATATATACAGGGTGGGGTGGGTAATTTGCCACCGAATTTCCCGCATGGGTGTTGTCTGAAGTCCATTCTCTCATCTTCCTATCATAATAGACTCAGTTGTGCATCATCTGTGAAGGAAGCAATAGCATGGGTGAATTCAATCCTCCAAAAACTTAGAAAAGGTAAGATGTGTTGCTTGGAATTTACACTGGAAGCTCCAATGCAAAGATATGTGAGTGCTTGGGTGCCATTCTGGGTCAGGCTGTGATTACGAGGGTTTTTCAGCGGCCCGGAAACCTCACTCTAATCATTCTGATCAGAAAAGAAGCCACATATTTGTCGTAGAGATCCAAGTCATCATTGACAATGATTCCAGCAAGTCAAGAGGGTCTAGGGCCAGGGACAAGGAGTGTCAGAATCTCTCATCAGGAAATTAGTGGACGAGGAAACCTGCCACCTCTCACACAAGATAGGAAAGGGTGAGCTTCTCTCACTGATCGAGGACAAATGGGAGGGGAGGTGCAGTGAAGCTTGTGAACAAACTGAAGCATCCCCTCAAGCCTGCCATGCTTTGGTTCGCCTCAGACGAGAATTTCTGCCACCAGGTGGTGAGCTCGCAAAACAACCACTGGTTGGAGATGTACTGAGAGTCATAAAACTAAGTTCTCGGACCACATCGTGGTGTTCCGGATGATTATCGATTTATCCCAAACACCATGAGGGTCACGTTATGCCCCCGGTTATCTTCCTGTAGGAGGGCCTCAAAATCAATACAGAGGGGCACATCAAGTGTCTGGAGGATTTGGTGTTGCCATAATCCAAGAGGTGGCTGCTAGGAAAGGAAGGCCGTACTCTTACCACACTAGCAGGAGGACCATTTCTTTGACCACATATCTCTGAACAACTGGCCTACCGATTCTCCAGACTGAAACCCCCTGAACCACCGAGGTGGACCTTAGGTCCAAAGTCACCACAGTTTTCACACAGTTAAACAGAGATCGAAGAGAAGGCCTGCAGCAGGTTCCAACATCAACAACTTCACTGAATAAAATGAATAGTACAACATTTCACCTCTTTATCATGTAACTTTGATAAAAATATATATATAAATGATGTGGAGCAGGGTCCCTCACTTTCTGAGTCACAAAAGGTTGGTACATAAGAACACAATATCTGTAACTACCAGCCCTCTGGTAAATTCAGTGATTCTCATTCTTATCTTTATGTTTAATTAGTAAAATTTTTATTTTCAACTGTGTAAATGAAGCTGGTATATCCAACGAGGGCATTTTGTTAGATTCACTAAAGCATAAGGGGGAGAAAAGAAAAGATAAGAAAAAAATGAACAAAAGAGGACAAACCTGAGGTTGCGACTGAGAAGTTGGAGTGAGTTGTGCCTGGTGCTGGACAAGCGAGGTTGCTGGAGTCCTCACAAAGGGCAGAAGGGCGGCAGCGGGGTGGCCCGGGGAAGGGCCCCCGCTCAGAAACCCGGTGGGGGGGAGTGGCCCCGTGTAGGGCAGAGAATAGTAACCCTGAAGAGGAGATATCAGTAATTAATCTATTGTTCACTTACCAAGATCTTGACACAAGAATAAGAAAGATCCCACTAGCAAAACGACTCTCATTCTCAGCAACTAATCAACCTCCCCTTACAACACCTGAGTGACAACAGAAAATTGAATTGAGAAGCTTCCCCTGAACTTTAGAAGTAGGCCAAAAAGCATAAAATGAATAGAGGGCAGAAACCGAGGACAGGTCAGAGAAAGAAAACAAAGGCAGGAATAACCTGTAGACACCAGAAGAAACACTTTGGTAAGACTACAAAAATGAATGGTGGATAGACAAATAAAGGGATAAAAAAGACGCTTGAAGGGGTTCATCATCTTACATACATACTTATGAGGTAGGATCATTAAGAAGTGGCTAAACAATTGAGAACCTCAGTTTCTGATCATGTAATAATGCTATGGGCCAGAAGAACCCTACCTAACATATAACCAAGCTTCATGTAATGACAGTAACACCAATATAAATGTTGTGGTCCCTGGCTTAAGGCCCTGCCACTCAGCCAGCAGATTTCTAGAACTTCACACCTCTACCGAGGAGGGGATGGGGGGGCTTCTGGCTTCCAGAAATCAAGTAATCAGTCTATCTCCTGATTTTGTTTAGGCTGTATGAGTGTTACACATGATATAAAAAAGACTTTTACTGTGTCCGGTTCTTGGTGAAAATGGGTGAAGATTTCAGTGTTGGTTATACTGATGTGGTGTTAGTAAGTGTTTAGCTTTGGCTGGTGGTAGCATCAGAGTCTTGCCAGAGTGAACCCTGCGGGGAGGACGGGGAAATAGAAGTTTCTCCTGGATTGATATCCGGTGGAATGAGGTTAAGGAGGAAGGAAGGAAGAAAGGATCAAGAGATTAGATGGTTTAATGTGGATTTTTTTAGTCATCTGTGCTTGGGAACCATTACAAAACAAATGCATAAGGAGCTGGGGTAGGGACAGGTAGCTCACAGGTACTGGGTATCCTGCCTTACCTGTTGAGGTGGGTGAGGAGATGCCTGTATCAAAGAAGCGCCTTGTGGCAGGGAAGTCGGCGCGGACCCAGGGGGCAAATTTGGGGGAGTGAGCGGGGACTGATTCACTCCCTGCAGAGGAGAGGGACCCATTCCCTGTTGACCGGACACAGCGCTGTTTGATCCCTGCAGGAATTAATTATGGATTCAAAAAATGAAAACTAACGAAGGCACCCATGCAAGGAGGTAGTTGTAAATCAGTGTCGAAGATACATAGCGCTAGATGGCAGAAGAGGAGACTATTTGGGGCAGTAGGAAAAGGCATGTAATGCTCCTGATCCCCACCCCCTCACATATATTTCATAACAAACTCTCATTGTGGATTGCAAGAATCAAGGGGCCTGAGGGCCAATTAAAATTATAGAAAAGGACCAAATTATGAAAAAAGGATTGGCATTTTTATACATAAGGGGCAAATTATAGGAAAAGGAAAGATCATACAAATGACTAAATAAAAAAAGGGACAAATTATAGGAAACAGGACATATACAAAAATGACAATAGAAAAAGAACTGATTATGCAAAAAGGGAAAAATCATAGGGAAAGGACTTGTCACACAAAAAGGACAAATGATAGGGAAGGGTTGATTATGGAAAAGGAGTGATAATACAATAAGGACATCTAGAAAATTAGCCAATCATACAAAAAAGAAAAAGATCACTTCTAAAAAGGAAAAATTATGGTGACAGGGGGATTATACATGAAGAAATAATCAATGAAAAAGGACTGATAATACAGAGAGAGCATTGGAAAAGGACTAGTAATACAGAGATCATAAAAAGGAAAAACAGGAAATAACTGACCATACAAAAATGAAAAATTATATGAAACGGGATACTATCATTGATCCTACCAAACACACTTTATAATAAAAAGAACCAATCATACAAAAATGAAAAAGGACCCCCATACGATCAAACAAAACAGGCGAATATGAAGATGAGTGATCAAATAAAAGACAAATAGGAAGTGACTGATCAAACAAAATCCGAATAGAAAATGAGTGATAAAACAAAACACAAATTGGAAATGACTGATCAAGCAAAACAGACTAATAGAAAGATGACCAATCCTACAAAAAGGTTGATCATAGAAAAAAATAGTTATCAAGAAAGGAGGATCATTCCTACAAGAAGGTTGTCAAGGTAAAATTTGATGCTAGGGGTGAGGGAGAGGCACACTTACCTGAGGGAGAGTTGATGGAATGGAAACGGGGGGATAATACTGGAGGGACTGGAGAGGCGGGGGAGGGAGAAGAGCTTGAGAAACACTCCCCTGAGCCCCAGTGAATGGTACACCCGGTGGCTGAATAAACATCTGAAAAAAAAGAAGGTAAAACCACTTGGCTGGCATAACATAGCCAAACAAACCACTAACATAGAATAAAAAAAAAGAGGCTCATCTGGCGACTGCCCACTAGGGCAGAAGTCACTGTACTCACACTCACTCACATAGAAAACGCATTTCTAGTCCATTATTATCATTATTACTTAAAATTAAGAAACAAAAACCAACGAGAGGACCTTAAATGGTAAATGTAGACAAGAGTAAAAATAATGAAAGATATAAAGCCACAAGTTCTGCAAACAAGAAATGTGTGGTTCAGGGTTGGCAAAACCCCCCCAATAAAACCCGGGTTTTCAAAATACAAACGCTACAAGCATTAGAATAACATAGAAAAAGAATAGCTATCTCTATTTTTATAATATTAATAATTAATTAGTTTAATAATTATATTATAGTAAGAACAGATCACTGATCGAGAATTGTGTGTAACCATCATAGCCATAACCTGTAGAAGGAGAGATGAATTATGAGTCAGTATCAGAGAAAACACCTTAATTTGATACATATTTGTTGAAATTATAAACATAAATATGCATTTTGAATAAAATAATAAGTAGCATTCATTTCTTGACCCTCCCCCCCGCTGGATTTTTTTTCAAATTTCACTTGAAAAAGCCCTCCAAACCCCAGGAATAAAACCCACGTTTTTTTTATTTGCCAACCCTGCTGTGGTTGGGAGGTGCTTCACTGCGGATCTTCAAGGTACTGGGTGTAGTAATCCACACATGGTTTGTCAGCAAATGTCATTCTGGTTTTTATGTGCATTTCATAATCTGGTTGGGGGATCCAGTTACGATGCGAGGGACAAATGGCCCAAATTACTGTGAAGGTGACTCCCCACGTTTGATGGAACATCTGTAAAGTGGTGAAAAAGTGTGGAAGACATATAGCCACAGACCACCCACCTGCTGGCGTTAGAGCTGTCAAACATCCAGATGCCCATCGCAGCACAGTTACCCATCCATGCCATGGGGCTATAAAACCTCCCAAACAGATATCCCTTCTACATCACACACAATTTGCACCAGTAATGGTCTGATGCATCATCAATCAAAACTAAACACACACTAACAAACATCTGAAC
The DNA here is from genome assembly GCA_963969495.1 of Ceratothoa steindachneri. NCBI lineage: Eukaryota > Metazoa > Arthropoda > Malacostraca > Isopoda > Cymothoidae > Ceratothoa > Ceratothoa steindachneri. The sequence goes on from OZ018320.1 coordinate 224,671,546, forward strand.
CCACTGTCACAAGGAACCCCACATAGTTCCAACACATTTTAACGGCACTCCTGCATATCCTGCACTCACACACAATTAAGGGAAAGCCTGCAGACCACAAAGTCCAGATCTCTCAAAGAGACCTGTCAGGTTGGCTGAGTTCGCAGAGGCACCTAGACAACAAGGTTAAGACAATTATAAAGCCAATGTAATAAAGGGGGGGAGGGCTTTACTTTGTAGGTGTGGAGTAGAAATGATTACCATTTTACTATCCATTAAAACCTAGTGCGAACTAACATCTTAAAATACGATCTAAACCATGGGTTAGTGCAGAGTATGGGAAAAATACCCTGCTTAACTTTCCTAGGGTTTTCCCCATTGCCAGGTCTTAGCTCAAAGATGCCCCCACTACCATGACCAAAGACTGGTACTCAAAAAATAACACAACTATTCTCCACACTGAATACCGAGAAAGAAGTAAGCACTCACCTGGACGGGAAGCTGCGGGTTGATACAGGAGACACTCGCTGGCAAACTTTGAATGTAGTTATAACCCAGAGGGTACGGAAGACCGGGAATGCCGTAACTGACAGACTGGGCGGGGGTTCCAATAGGATAAGTAGGTACCCCACTGGTCGCGTGGATCGTCGTCACACTGACCCCAACGGAAACCTGGCAGAAGGAAAAAGCTAGTAATGAAGCTGCATTTGACTTGATTTAAAGGGGACACACTAATAATTCCCCTTAAATCTATGCGGGGCATGTTGTAAAAGACGACTAAGTTGATAAGGGTTCACTGGCAGGAAGCTGCACCACTGCCGGTGGCTTTATCCTGAGTGTGAAACGCAATGATGATAATGGCTGGATCCTGTCCAGTCCGTCACTTAATCATCAGCATCAATGAGTGAATCAAGTGGGTGTATGAAATGAGTGTGCGCATGTGGGGGAGGAGGGGGCAATGTAAGTGGTCTTGGCCACCGATTGACATACTTACATCCTTAACTTGTGTTGTGAGTTAGAGTAGGAAGAGAGAAAAGGAAAGAAGGGGTGATGAGGGATAGAGTACATGCAGTATTCAATGATGGTGTGTTACACAGTGAAGTGGGTATGGCAGAGGTTAGAGGTGTATGGGAGATGACAGGATATGCGTGAGTTAGATTGGTGTAACCCAGGTGGAGGCAGGCCAGCACCAATTCTTAAGGGTGGGAGCATACGCGTAGGAAGATTTAATTTCCTTGCCTAACTTGGCATTAGAGAATAACTCCTTGAGGATGCTAATGAGACCTCGCACGTTACGTCCGTAGATTAATTCGAAAGGAGCAAATCCAAGCGTATGGTGTGGAATCTCCCTGAATGCAAATAGTGCCATGGGCAAGAAGCGATGAGCAGTGGCAGGAAGAGGCCCAGTTACCAAGATGAGGTGTAATGGGGTGAAAATTGGTGAGAGGTGATGTTTGCTAAGCAACTGGCTATTGTGCATTAAGGATCTCCATGTCTGGAAGGATACCTGGGCAGGCTGAGCTGGAATCAGCTTGGTAAGCTGCTTCAATGCTAGGAACCCCAAAGTGGGAGGGCACCAGACAGAAGGTGACAAGCTTATTGTGCGAGGTTGAGGGCAAGAGAAATTACAAGGAAAAGAAGTACCCTAGTAGACCTTGCGGTCGATTCAAAGAGGGTACCTTGGGCGTAACAGTTGAGCAGGCGCAGTCCTCAAAAGTCAATTGACGCCCTTGAACAACATTCGCACAGCAGTTGAAGTGCCCAAACGGCTTTTTTTCAAGACTTTGTCTAGTCTCGACTTGAACTACTCAACAGAATTGCTGTTGACAACTTCCACTGGAAGTGCTTTCCATGTACCACAGATGCTGTATGTGAAAGATTTCTCACACAGATCACGGTGGTAACATTTCAGCTTAAGTTTGTAGCAGTGGTCTGTTCTCGCTAGGCTGAAAAATATCCCTTTAATCTACATTGTCGAAGCCTCAAAGCATTTAAAACACTGATAAGCTGACCACACAGCCTCCCGGTCCCCAACAAGAACAAATCTAATTCCTGTAACCTATCTTCATAACTCTTGTGTCTGATAAAGGAATCAGTTTGGTTGCCCTGGTTTGCACATGTTCCAATCTCATAATGTCTTTTTGAAATGAAGGACTCCAAAATTGTACGGCATACTCCAAGTGCGGCGGGACAAGGGAGTTGTACAAACAAAGTACAATCTCTTTGTTCCGATATCCAAACTGTCGCTTTATGTAGCCTAACATCCTTTGGATTTTTTCTCCGCCTCAATACACTACTTTGAGAACTTGAGGTCACTAGTATGAACAGGCACTCATTCAACACCACCCATTGCCGTCTGCCACTTAGCCAGTTTGATGGGTATGTGTCATGTGGAAAAGAGAGTAAAGTGCTCAATGTCTTAAAAACGGACATAGCAGATAATTGCTGGTCTATTGAGAGAACCAAGAAAGGAAAGAAGAGCTTGTGCAGGAAGGAGTGGGATCAGGTGAAGATCAAGGTAGGAGGAGTAAAGAGGGTGGGGAGTGCTGGGTGAGGAGAGGCATGATGTAAGTTTAGTTGAGATTGCAAGGGTGAAACTGAGCATAATTGGTTTATGGTCGTAGGAGATATGAATGGACGAATAGGTCAAAGAATGAGAGAGGGGAAAACTGTATCTTTTGGTACACTCAGAGAGAATAAAAATATAGAGGGGGTACTAGGATTCTGTGCTGAAGTTGTTCTTTCAGCACAAGGATATGCACAAGTAGACATGGCAGAGGTGGAGAAGCTAATAGTATGATTTATCTGTGCCTAGTAGGCAGGAATATGCAGGGGGATGTATTTGAAGTGAAATCTTTTAAAGAGGCATGAGTATGGGACTATCTGATCACATGAATGTAAGGTTAGACTGATAACTGCATGGATGAGAAGACGTGAGGAAGCCACAATTAGAGAAAAAGGGGAGAATATGCAATAATGCTTGAGAGTAGAAGAGAAGATATAAGTGCAATTATGGAGAGAGAACAAATGTGGAATGAATTTAAACAAGTGATAGTACATAGGTAGTGTAAGGGCTGTGTGGGTGTGCTAGAACTGGAAAAAGGAAACAGAATGATAATGTGAAGCCTGAAGTGGAAAGCAGCAAAAAGGTGGCTTACAAGATACAGGTAAAGGCTAAATAGTGCAGATGAGAATTACAGGGTGATCTGGTTGAATATATACAATGATATGAAAAGGAAAGTGAAACAATTGATTAAACAGAGCAGGAAAGCAGTGAAGTATTTGGGAGGAAGATGAATGAGGAACAGCTGTGAACATCAACAAGAATGGCAGGGTACTTGTTAAAAATGTTAAAAGTAGATGGCGTGAATACTTTGAGTTATAAGACATGGTTAAGAGATGTCTTTGGTGTGAAGAAGGTTGTGAACAAGTGTGTAAGAGATATCTATGGTGTGAAAAAGGTTGTGAATGAGTGGTTGAGATGTTTATAGTGTGAAGAAGGTTGTGAATGAGTGGCTAAGAGATGTCTATGGTGTGAAAAAGGTTCCAAATGAGTGATTAACACATTCAAGGCCATGAGCATGACTCAGCTTTCCCTTGAAATACCAAAGACACTTTCCCACAAAGCGCTCAGTAGCATTCCTGCTTCCACATGAGATTTATGTGTCACTCTAGGTGAGTACTTTTCTATCCTGTGATGAAATAAAATTCATGTTACACATGTGTCTCACTTGGTATTTGAGGCAAAAAATGTCTGCCCTAAAACTAACTAGTGCACCGGTGCACCAAGTAGTCATGGCCACATATGTGTTATATGGTTTTTGAAGCTTTTATTCTTGGCCTGTACAACGCACTAGCACACCAGTGGCGCATGCTTTAAACATTGAATAATGCAGATTCTGAAGTGGATAGACATGTTCAAGCATGCTTGCAAACCTCTTGTGATTGTACAGATGTTTCTGATTGTAGAGATGTGACATAAATTTGGGCTTTATATTATTATAACCTATTTATTCATATGTCTAATATAATCTATTACAACAATATGCCCTCTGCATCCTTACTAAGTTGCTATTGTTACCAGGTTATATATATATATATATATATATATATATATATATATATATATATATATATATATATATATATATATATATATATATATATATATATATATAAATATATATTCCACACACCACCTGCTGAGTGAGGTTTTATAAAGTGTAGAAGTCAAAGAACACTCGCATTTTATACTACTAATTGCAATTGTTTCAAATAAATAAAAGTCCAGGAAAATTACATTTATGTCTAATTCTTTTCAGCATTTTTCAAATTGTAATTCTAATTACTTTATATTTTTCTTTCATTCACCAGACCAAACATAGATGTATCGCAATTTTACAATGGAGCTCAAAGTTCTGGTTCTGAAGAAACTGACACAGAATATGCTCCAGATAGTGAAGAAATCGATTTGTCAAGTGACACTGATATATCAGAAGAAGGACTCGATTCTGATGATAATGAAAACAGCAGTTCTGATTTGGACAATGCAAGATTAGGTCAGTCTAATAATATTATTGCTGGTGTCTAATAATAATGTTGGTCAGTATAGTGCTTGAAATGATGTGCAAGCTACTGCAACACGATTTCATTGTAGTGCAAGTGAATCCACTAATTATAATCTGCAGCCAGCAGCTGGTTATGATAAAATAAATCCTATTGATGTATATAAATTGTTCGTTGATGATGAAGTTATAGACTTGGTCATAAAGGAAACAAATTACTTTGCTGAAAAGCACATTTCAAGAACACAAAGTTCTAACTTGAGGAATTGGAAGTCCGTAACATCCAAATGTATCAAAGAATTTCTTGGAATTGTAATTTTGATGGGCTTGAATAAGCAACCAACTCATGATAGTTATTGGTCTTGTAGTAAAATGTATGGAGTAAAACTAATTCAAGAGACTATGTCAAGAAACCAGCTTGAAGAAATTTTGCGATTTCTTCATTTGGTTGATAATAATCTGATTGACCCAACAGATAGGCTTGCTAAAATACGACCGCTTATAACAATAATGTCTCAGAACTTTGAAAAGTACACTCCCAGTGGAAAGGTCGTTATAGATGAAACTCTTGTGCATCACAGAGGAAGAACTTTGCTACGGCAGTACATTCCTGATAAGAAACACAAATATGGTCTTAAATTTTACAAAATTTGCTCAATTGAAGGATATACATGGCGATTTATGATATACAGAGGAAAAGGTGACACAGCTCCAGGATTTTTGCATGCTAACTACATAATGCTCAGTCTGATAGAGGACTCTTTCATGAAGGCCGAAATTTATATATAAATAATTTTTATAGCTCTGTCAATTTATCAAGAACTTTGCTTCAGAAATCTACTTACACATGTGGAATAGTAAGAAAAAATAGAAAGCATTTGGCACAAGAAGTCATTACAAAGAAACTGAAAAAAGGAGAAACATTTGCCAAACAAACACAAGTGGAAGGACAAATGCAATGTCCTAATGCTAACAACTGATCCTACCCATACTCTTGCAAAGGTAGCCACTGGCAAGCAAAGTCGTGGAGTTGAAATCGAAAAGCTTCAGTGTGTGCTAGATTATAATGCTGCCAAAAAAGGAGTTGACATCAGTGATCAAATGACTGCTTACTATTCCACTTTCAGAAAAACCCGAAAGTGGTATAAAAAGGCAGTATTTGAGCTACTGTTCAGTACTTCCATCATAAATGCCTACATTTTATTCAACAAATACCATGCTGACAAACCTATTTCCATCAAGAAGTTCCGAGAGTCTTTACTTCTTTCCCTTCTTACTGACCGACCAAGTGAAGACATAGGTATTGGAATAAAAAAGCTGATGTTGGTGGCATATGGTCGAAACATGTACTAACTGAGGCTGAAGGAAAAGCTTGAGCTGTTCGCAAGTGATGCCGAGGATGCTATGATATCATTGCAAAAAATGAAGGATATAAAGTAGCAGCTTCAAAAGCTACAAGTCAAAACTTTTTGCGGTGCATGTGATGAAAAGCCTTTTTTTTGTCCATCTTATTTTGAGCGTGTTCATGCAGAACAGTAAACATGCAGAAACTAATATTTTGTGCAGTATTGGTTAAATTCAGTCTTTTTTAGTTTTATTTTGGAGAAAAGATAATTTTAAATTAGCATACTTTTAAAATATTTATACCTGAAATAGGTTGTAAATGAGTGGTTAAGAGATGTCTATGGTGTGAAAAAGGTTGTGATTGAGATGTTTTTGGTGTGAAGAAGATTGTGAATGAGTGGTTATGAGCTGTTTATGGAGTGAAAAAGGTTGTGAATGAGTGGTTAAGATGTTTATGGTATGAAGAAGGTTGTGAATGAGTGGTTAAGATGTTTATGATGAGAAAAAGTTGTGAATGAGTGGTTAAGAAATATTTATAATGTGAAGAGGGTTGTGCATTAGTCATTAAGAAGGTTGTGAATGAGTGGTTGATATGTCTATGGTGTGAAAAAGATTGTGAATGAATTGTTAAGATATGTTTCTGGTGGGAAGAAGTGGTTAAGAGATATTTATGGTGAGAAGGTTATGAATGAGTGGTTGAGATGTTTATGGTGTGAAGAAGGTTGTGAATGAGTGGTTAACAGATGTTTATGGTGTGAAGGTTGTGAATGAGCAGTTAAGAGATATCTATGGTGTAAAAAAGGTTGTGAATGAGTGGTTAAGAGATGTCTATGGTGTGAAAAAGGTTGTGAATGAGTGGTTAAGAGATGTCTATGGTGTAAAAATGTGAATGAGTGGTTAAGATATGCTTATTATGTGAAGAAGGTTGTTAATGAGTGGTTGAAATGTTTATTGGTGATGAAGGTTGTGAATGAATGGTTAAGTGTGTCTATGGCATGAAGGTTGTGACAGTGTTATGATGGGGTATAGACAACTAAGAAAATCGATTGCAATGCATAGACTTGTAAAGAGAATATAGTGAGTGTCAAGTGTGTGGGAAGGTGTGGAACACCACGTAATAATGGTTGATTATCTGATTGAGTGTTTGTGGTTGATAAAAAAGTGGGTGGGTAAGGGCGAATAGTTTTAGTACCATTGAAGCGCACCAATCCCACTCAAGGCTCCTGGCATTCACACAGCAAAGTAACAAGTGAAGTACGAACTCAGGACTGTAAAGTTGAGATAACCTCCATTCACTTGGTAAGGCGATATAATCCAAGCAATTTCGACCTTTGCATAAGAATCCAATTCTTCAGAATAATGTTTCTTCTCTTCTTATGCGTCCACTTATTGCACCTTAATCAAGTGATGCCTGATACTATGTCCTTTATTGCTTGGCCAGGACATCCACACTAATATTATCATGTCTAAATACAATAAAATCATACCTCTCTTTACATTAAATTATCACTTTAAATTAACACTTTATGTCACTCCCCTTTCTGGCAGCCATCTTGTTTTATGTTATATCAGTCTTTTTATATCCACTTATTTAATTTATTTATTGACAACTTTATAACTAACAAGGACGTCGGAAGGAGAAGGAGAATATACACACCCTGGAGGAACCAATACAACCAACATGGTGCCAGCCTTACGTTGTGCGGGCAATTAAAAGATCCAGCACAAAGAAAGGAGTGGCAATCCGCCTCCAGGTATAATAATCATGAGTACATCCAAGCACCAGATTCTTGAGTGGTGGATGGCGAGAATACTCGGTTATCACGGAACAGGTCAAGGCTAGTGCCCTCCCTCTGGCGCGGTCGAGAGGCGTTACCATGCTAACGTTATCTTGTGGGAACTTACCGGCGGGTGCAAGTGAGAGACATTTTCCAGCGCGGACATCTGCGGCTGTTGCTGGTTTCCGACCAAGGAGTTAGCAGAGGTCGCCACGATGGGGGGTAGAGTCGGGGGTAGCGGGGGCGCCGGCAGACTCAGGTTACCAACAGACACCTCTACCTGGGGTGGGGGCTGCAGCAACTCCTGAACCTGCTGCTGCTGCTGCGGGGTCGGCACTTCCACCAGCTGCCTTTGGGACCCTCTAAGCGTGCCCTGCCTCGCTTGGTGTCGGTTGCGGGTCTCGAACAGCTCGTACCAGCACCGAGCCACTGAAAACAACACTTCGGGGTACACGCCGCCTCCCTTGGCTGCACCTTCCACGGCCAGGCAGGCGCCCTCCAGCATGTTGTTGCTCAGCTCCTTGCACTGTAGGGGAGGGAAGAGAGACCATTGGGAAGGGAAGAGACATCTTCCTTAGGGTAGGGGAAAAAAGAGAGAGAGAGAAAAAAAAAGAAGAGAATAGTGACCTTTGATAGGCCCTTGTGGCTTTTGTCATCCGTGAAATTATGTTATGTTATACAACCGTGCTAGTATCAGTACTGAAACCCCCATAATTAGGGTTTCAGTACTGATACTAGCACGGTGGTATAACATAACATAATTTCACGGATGACAAAAGCCACAAGGGCCTATCAAAGGTCATCCGCATCCGTCAAAACCCACCCACAAAAAGACCATTGCCAGGGGAAGACAAAATTAAGGTACCCCACAATATAATATAACGGATGACAAAAGCCACAAAGGCCAAACATTTGTCATCCGAGTCCAACAGCCTCTTTTTTAAGGCACCCAAACTCCCAAGAAAACTACATCCAGAGGATTGCGCCCACAAACAAGGGTATCACCAATCAAGGCTTGTCAAGAACTAAATCATGCAGCTATAGATATATACAAAACTTAGGAACCATCACAACCTTCCCTCCCCATAAACTCATCCAACCTACTTTTAAATACATTTAAATTTGGACTACCTACTACCCTCCGCGGTAATTTGTTCCAGAAGTCTACCACTCTATTGGTGAAAAAATATTTTCTTAAATCCAACCTACACCCTTGCTTTTTAATTTTCAAGTGGTGACCTCTAGTCCGATTTCCATCATCTAACTCAAAAAACTTGCTAACATCCAATTTATCTATCCCCCCAAAAATTTTTAAACAGCTCAATTATATCCCCTCTCACACACCTCCTTTCAAACGAGAACATATTTAATACCCTCAGTCTATCTATATATTCAAGTTGCCTCAGGGAAGGAATAATCTTTGTTGCCCTCCGTTGCACTGACTCGAGAAGGTTAATATCGTGTCTAAAATGTGGGCACCATGCCTGTATACAGTCCTATAGATGTGGCCTAACATAAGAGTTATAGAGTTTAAGAATAACCTCCTTACTTTTGTAACTGACATTTCTCTTAATGAAACCCAGCATTCTATTTGCCCTATTTCTTGCTTCAATACACTGCTTAGAAAACCTTAATGACTTATCTATTACTCCTAGATCTTTCTCATCCTCTACTGAGCTCAGCCAATGCCCATCCATTTCGCGTGTCGTAGGCAATTAAACGTGAGCTCATGCGAGACGATGGGCTCAGTGTAACCCACATGTTAAAGGACCTTAGATCAAATGGAGGCTACGCTAGCCACAACCATCCTCGATGTGACCTCTCTCCCATACCATTCTTTCCTCGTTACAGAACTGGCATGTGCCATTGGGGAGGAAGATTTTTCAACTAAGTGACAACAGATATAAGTTCGGCGGAAGTATCAAAGATTAATATAAAAACAATCCATTTTAAGAAAATATGAATGGCAAAGTTGTTTTTTTTCTTAGAAAATTAAGAAAAACTAATGTCATTTCCTGCCCTACATGAATGCAAACATGTTAGATCTCATAGGTAATGCTGCATTTTTTTCATGTTTATCATTATTTTAAAGATAGAAATCTAACAAATCTTTGGAGTTAGAAAAATGTTAAGTATTTATTTAATAATTTAAATAGTAATATAATTTATACCACTAGTTTCCATTTTCTATTCTTCTGAATACTATGACAGTAAAAATCATTTTTGACTTCTGTTGTTGGCATCTTCATTCTCGTCAGGTGATTCGCTAAACTCTTAAAAAGAGAGTAATCTGACTCATTAGTTCCCAATCAAAACGTAAGCTTTTGTATGGTATCTCTTGCGACATGAGGTCACGCTTTGTCTTCTGTTGAAAAAGGCTGGCTTTGTTTTTATTCAAGTGCTGCAAACAAATCATCCAAATGAGCACAGTAAACCTCTTTGGTGATGGTCTGATTTGGGCTAAGAAGATCAAAATGAATGATGGCTATTCAATCCCACCAAATGTATAAGAGAATATTCCATGGATGAGGAACCTGTTTCGGCGGGGGTACGTTCTTGCCTCATTGTGAGGTGTCAAATATTCTTTGTACACAACCCACTTTACATCTCCTGTAACAATCCTACAAAGAAATAGTTAAATTTTTAGTTAGGAAAGGAGCAATGAACAAATGTTGAAGTGGTCAGTCATTCTCAAGTAGACACGACACAACCCCCCTGCCTGGATGCAATCCTGGCGTGGGTCCACCTAACTTGGATGTATTCCGCTTGAGGTAGTTGCAATCCAACTTCCACCACTTCCAACAGGAGAGTGATATAAAATTCCCCACAGCATGCAACAGCATCCCTCCACTCTAACCTTCTGGCCCCTCAGGAAGTGCGTAGCCCCAATTAATTGTGGTGACGTTGACGAGGTCTACAGCACAGGGGGCTGTAGGATCAAAGGCTTTCTCCTTGTATCTCCCTTAAGGGGTCGGAGGGAGCAGAGATGTCACCTGCTCCGGGGATCTATAAACATCTTACCATAAAATAATGATAAACATGAAAAAAATACCACCTTCCTTAAGGCATGATCTAAGAGATTACCACCACTCCCGACTTCCCGCACTCAAACACTGGGGTGTTGCAATGAAAACTGGAGGAACGGCAGGCAATGTCTACAGTAGAACCTGCGGTTATATATCCTCCACTATCATCACTTTGCCAACCTTCGCTACTTTATAGATCTCATCTTACTAACTCTCTACATGAAGACACCCTTGTTGACATGGCACTTTTAAGTGCAAAAAAATGCTCCACCCCTTCCCTCACCACCTATCTCGGACCATGTTTTAATAACCTCTCTCGGAGGCCACCGCAAAAGACCCGGTACCGTGACGTCATTCCTGGTTCTTCTACGAAGAGAACTCGGCTCTGGGAAGGAACCTCCTCAGACACCCACCTGAATGATGGCCCTCTGGATCTCGTTGGGGTTGAGGGCGTGGGCGTGGGGGAGGCAGGAGAGAGCGAGGCGCGCCGCTTGCCGAATCGTGTTAGCGTCGCGGCCGCGGGACGCCTTGTCGGCGATCGAGGCTGCCTCTTGCGGGGTCAGGTGCCCCTCCCACGTGTCGATCAGGAAGGAGAGCGCCGGCGCGCCGATCTCCGTGGCCTGGTCTGCAGACGAGAGCATTTTCACTCGGCGGAGAATAGACAAAGAGGAAAGGGTGGTGGATAAAGAGGGGAAGGTGGTCGATAAATAGAAGAAGGAAATGCGCTCCATTTATCCACCACCCCCATGAACACTGGGAACCAGTGTATTGGATTGTAACACTCACCACACCCCCATCGCGTAATAAGCCATTAAATAGTGACCCCATCCATGCGCTATGGCGGGCTAGGCAGCAGATGCACCCTCTATAATAATCCCAAGGGTGCACCAATGTCTAAATGACCTCAAGTCGGGTTGGAGGGCCAGGCAGATGCAAACCGGCCCAAAGGCAATCGCCTGTTGTGGGAGATGATGTGCCCAGAATCAAAATTACAACACACTTATCCTCCGGGGGGGGGGGGGGGAGGAGTGAATAGAGAAGTATATGGTCATTTTTCCTTGTTCTTTACTTCAAACCAAATATCAAAAACCAACGAGGGCATCTTAAAGTATGAAAGGGATGGTTATAAAGAAAATAGAGTGAAATTTGGATGAGTGAAAATGTCTACAAGGGTGTGTAAACAAGAGCTTAAATTGGGGCACTAAGGAACCAGAGTAGGATTGTAACCCAACCTATCTTTACAATTAAGGCAAGTGTTGTAGACAAAGACTTATGATAGGGTAGTGAGTGTAAACTAGATGGTGTATTTGTGGGAGGGGGGGCTGTTTGAGGTGTGGGAGAGGCTGTGTAGATAATCTTTTGGCTTTCACACCTTTGTTTGAAGCCATCATTAGGACATGTAATGTGCGCCAATTTTCGGGGCAACAATGACGAGTGACAAAGGTGTCGAGAGAGCAATTGTAATGATAGAGGAGATTGGGAAGGGGCCAGTCGGGCATAGAGCACAAAAATAATAAGCGGGCTTTGACAGCCAAATGAGTGTGTGAAAGATGCATGGCTCTTGAGCAAGTAATGAAGATCGTGTACAGACACACAGGGGTTAATTTTTCTTTTTAATTTACAGAGCCCCTCTGGCGACTACCACCAAGGGCATAAGTCACCACAATTAAAATTACAGCATGGAACTAGGCTACTTTAAAAATCCCCCAAACCAAGGAAAACAATCAAAATAAAAACCAAACACAAACGCAAAAAAATAAGAAACGGAGGTGAGAAGGAAGCACGCCTTCCCTCAGCACAGGATCATGCGACCAACACCAGAGTAAAATAAAATGGCGGAGGCCAGCCTCCTCCAAAATAAAAAGTCAAATAGGCCACAAGTCAGTGTGCACGAATCCGGTGAACAAGCGTTAGCGAGCCCGGATGTCCCAGTACTGGGAGAGGTAGCATGCGCGAATATCACCCAGAATGGGACATTCAACAAGTATGTGCCAAACAAACTGGGGGAGATTGCAGTCTTCGCACCGAGGTGCAGGGGAGCGCCCCGCGAGTGGGCCCAATTAGAAGACGACACAGACACACTCGAAGCCGTCGCGGCATTGGGGGGTAGGTCCAAGGGAACAGTCGCGGCAACTTCAAGTTCCCTTCAGCCGTTTTCCAACTTCTTTGCCAGTCAACCCAGAGGGTGGCCCTGATTCCTGCCTCGTAGTTGGTGTGAGGAAGACCAAAATGCTGGTCTGGTCGCCAAGTCCTCACACACTCTTAGGCCCCTTTTTATTGCCCTCATTCCCCGCAATTCCCACATGTCCAAGAACCCAGCTGAAGATAATCTCGACATCCGCTCGGAAGGGGGCCTGTGATTGCTGGTGCGGATGCGGAGGATAATGGAGCAGCTAGCTCACCTGCCCCGCTGCCAGGCACTCAGACATGGGAGGGAACCCAGGGGAAGATGACAAGCTTATTGGAGGAGATTGAAAACCCATGCAAAAGAGGTCAGAATAATGGGATAATGCAGAAATCGAGCTTCGGAAATACGTGGGTAGCACCAATTCTGTGGAGACGAGTAGGCAGACAAAGCAGGGGAGCTCCCGGATGACGTAGAGCAGTGCCGAGTACAAACACCAGCGGGTGAAGGCGGAAGGAAGAGAGTTGGGGGACCAGCGGAAACATGAGAGATGTTTGCACCCGTCAGAAGCGATGGGATGTCTTCATGGACAGGAAGTCATTGGTGAAGATAGCCGTGGCTCAAGTCGGAGGACGTGTGGCGAAGTAACTCCGACAGGAGAATCCTGCTGGCTTCCTGCTGGTAAAAGATGACTGCAGATTCATGGTGGAGACATCCAGGGAAGAATGCCCATGGAAGAGATCTGAAAACTGGGGGCAGGCAAGATCAGAGCCATTGGGCATCAGCGGAGGGGCTAATGGACACCAGCGGAAACATGGGAGATGTTGGCACCTGTCAGAAGTGATGGGATGTCTTCATGGACAGGAAGGCGTCATTACAATAGATGTGTTGGCGTTGTTGTGAGTGTGTAAGGATAGTAGAGGTACGGACCTTTGGAGGGTGACTTAAGAGATGATCGGAAGATAGTACAGCGTAGTGATTACACGTTGTTTTGGTGAGGAGAGGAGAATGGTGGTTTGGGTGGAGGTACTGAAGAGCTTGCGGGAGGGAATGGAGCGGTCGTTTAAACTGAATAGATGGTTGAGGTGTTGTGTGATGCAGCGTGCTTTAGTGTCTCTTGGAACTCGAAAACAGGATGGGAAGTGGGCACCAGTCACATGCGATTATGGAACATAGTGCAGCTCTATACATCGGGGTGGAAGGGGGGGGGGAGAATATGTGATACGTCCTGACCCAAGTTGTCATGACAATGAAGCATTAGAATGGGTAAACGACCGAGATGGGGGCTGCAGCGAGCGCGTATTGAAAACAAAGGGTATTTTCCCAATTCTACGAGTTTTCTAACCAATGGTAATAACTTGTGGCACCACCCATTGGACGGGCGCAAAGTAGTGGCAAATAATCATGATGACGAAGGTGATTAATTAGCGAAAACTCTGCTCGAGGAGCAACGAAGACACTTACTCGAGATCCAAGAGACGTGCGATGAGTAAGTCCGTGAGAGCCAGTTCGGACTGACGCAGTTGTTGAGGCCCAGGGCGTAGAGACCGATTTGGAAGGCACACATCTGCAGGGCCCGGTGGGGGCCCCGATGGTTCTGGGTGTTTGTGGGGGGCTGGGAAAACAAAGATTACACTCTTGGAGATAGACAGCTTTGGAGAATATCTCTTACTCTTTCTGGGTTTTGGCCTAGCCAGGAGTAAACACCGCTTCGGACCATGACTGAAGTTAAGCAACATTAAGTCTATGTAGGTGCCTAATATGTTGTAGCGATCTGTGGTTGGATAAATCTTAAGTTTTCACATATTAGCAATGAAGGTCAGGAGGAAAGCGGTCTAAGTATCTTAAGCCCCCTTAAAAATAATTGCAATACCACTAAAAATCTGAAAAAACGGCATCCGCAAGTCGGGAGAATATGGTGAAAGACAAAACGACACAAGTGGGGAGGACATGTGGAGATTTTTAGAGAAAAAGAGAACCGCCAGTCAGGGGGACATGCAGGCAGACAGAAAAAATGGTATCCACCCACGATGTCTTATTTTCATGAAAATCCACGTCTGCTCTTTAATATGGGGCAGGAAGAATACCCTGTTCGGGAGCGTGTCTTCAAACAGGTAATGATAGTGTAAGGCTAGGGAATCCTCAACATATTCAGGCATGTATCGCAAAAAAGGAGGCCAATACTGTGTGGTTGGAGTTTCCCCATACTGTCCTGTGGCGACTAAGCCCTGATAGGGGCCGCGTACCTGAATCTCTCTTTTTTGCCAGTTTTTAGTAGCATCGATGAATGCCAACCACAACTTGTGGGGTTAGAGTTTAGGTGTAAACTCCTCGGCAGGTATGGTGTTGGGCCTTGAAGTGAGAATTCAAAAGACACTCAAAGTGCGAGAGGAGGATCACTTACCTGCTTGAAGAGCGAAGTGCTGCTGGTGCCTCCGGCTTTGCTCAGAACGGTCTTAGCGAGCTCAAACATGAAGTAGGCGCTCGCTTCGGAGGGCTGGTTGGGGACCGTGGGGTATGCGCGCTTCCCTTTGTAGCGGACCATTTTGCCGAATGGAGGCTGGGGCCTCGCAGATGGGAGGTTGTCGGGGAGGGAGTGTTGCATAGGGCGGGTGAATGGCAGCCCCAATGGGGGCGACTCGACCGGCTTGTTTGCCTTGGAATGAAAATGCCTGATAAGGATTGTGATTTCCTTCAACCCGAGAAGGAACCCCGAATACACCAACAAATCTTTTCATGTTCCTGACTGCCCAAACTAGTCTCTCTTATGGATACTCCCTATACATTTGTATTTTCTCTAAACAGAGATGCCCTCATTGGTTTTCCCTTTCAACTAGATATAAAAACGTAGCTTTCTCAGTTTCCACCTCCATTCATCAAGTCTTGTGCTTCCAGTCCATTCCACGTGTGACGGTTTATTTTAACGCGTCAGTGAGTTTTAGATCTAAACTTTCGATGTCGCTGATATAATCATTCGACCTTACAGTCCCCCCCAACAAGCATAATTGGTTCAAGGATATATGTACAAACCGTTTAGATATTAGGAGTTACTACATAGAAAAAAGCCATATGTGGTTAAAAGGAGTAGGTTTTGGTGGTTGAATGGGATGTAATATTATCCCGATCATCGAGTTAGCTGCGCTTTGTAAACGGCAATTATTGAAACTGAGTCTCATTAAATAAAAAAAAAGCTTAGTTTGAAACTGGATTTTCTGTACAATATTTCCATGAGTAGCTATTCTGTCTCCATCTTATTCATTCCATGTAAATGATGCATACCATCAGTGGGTTAGAGAGCAGCAAGCTATTTTTTTTTGTAAACACAGGCACAAAGTATGAAGATTCACACGGTCCCAGCACTTACGCTCATTCTAATGTCTCACTAGCGACAATACTGGGGGCAGAAGCAATGAATGTGGAAAATAACAATGTATCTCCTCTAATGAGGAAACAGCGCTTGAATCAAGGAAGGGAAATGCGGAAAGAACCTCGGGTAAGGTGAGGACGTCTCTATCGGGATAGGTAAGCAATCTGAGAAGCTATGGGGGAAGGGGGACCTCCAAATGGAAATCTCCAAGAAAACAGCCACCTAAAAACCACACAATGGGGCTTTGCTTGAGGGTAAACAGCCTTCCACCAAGTGGGATGTCTTGGCAGAGGGCGTATTAAAAAGGACCCAGCTTTGCACAAAGGGGACAGCCACTCAAAATCACCCAATGTGTAGTTGATAATTAGATAAGCACCTTATAAACACAGCCCGGAAAATGAACCTACTCGACGGTGGCGGACCAGGTCTTACCTCGTGCACACATTTATCTCCGCTACTGAAGGACCCGATGCTATCCGAAGAGTTCCCTGAGGACCCGGAATCGGACCCGGGGCCGCCCCGTTTGATCCACGAAGATCCCCGCTGGGCGAGGTTGGGTGGATATGAGTCTGTGGGAGAGAGAACAACCCCCCCAACAAGGGAAGGATCAAGTTTGGTCAGTTGGTAGCAATACAAAACCCGACATACTTCTGCTGTTCTGCATGCAAAGACTATCGACATCTTAGAAAAGACATTACTACATTGTTCAATGAGGTATAGGAAGCAGATATCTTTATGTGCACTCAGAATCTTGATCAACTGACTTACAATGATCAAAGACTCATTCTGGGTATAAAAACAAGTGGAAATGTGGATTCATTCACTCACCAACGAAATGGAAATTAGTTCACACAACAAAAAATGGCGAAAAAAACCCGCCTTTCACAACATATAAATCTCCTATTTCACTATCTTATGTAAACTTTCCCTTTGATGGTTTGCCAACCAGCTAAAATAAATGTTGATACTTATTCCACACAAAAACACCTCATAAAAATCTTGCCTATCAAGACACTGCTGTCTTTTCGCCTTGCCACAAGTATTTGGCTCAGGTTCTCTGGGGGCTGCAAGACGACCTACTCAAAACCCAGCGACTCTCGCGTACACAAAAGCACAGAAACACACCAGCGACTCTCGCGTACACATAGGCACAGAAACACCCATGCAGTCACCCAAGCCAGAATGAATAAACTTACCCCCGCCTTCACCGGGCAACACCTGGCTCCGTTTCTTGCGATGTTTGATCTTCTCCTCCCACTCTTTGTACTCATCTTCCCAGGTGGCACCTTCCCCAAGAAGAGGCTCCAACGTTCCTAGGTTTCCCCGCGAAGAAGAGGGGTCCAGAACACCGGAGGAATCCCGACTGTCATCGTCCGTCTCAGAATACCGACTGGAAGAACACCCATTTCGACACATTGAAGAGGGAAATAAACAAGCCTGATTCGTAGTCTCGGGGCCAAACGACGAACCCCCAATTACCTAAAGGAAGGTTTTATCCTCCATTGTTTATCTGCCCTCTTAAACACAGGCCTCCAATATTTCTTTTAAATGACTTGAATTAAAATCAAAGCGTTAAGGAAGCCAAATTGCGGATAGTTTAATGACACCTCCCCCCATCTCCCCTAAATGACAGGTCCTCTAGGGACCTGTGGAGCCACCCATGGAGATTGATGGTCTTCCTAAGGGCGGCCAGCTTCGCAGAAGAGGTAGGGGGAGGGCGCCAGCGAGTAAAGTGACAAAACGCTACTAACAATATTAAAAGGGGTCAATAAAAGAGAAACAGACCCTAGAAAGAATCATTTGATTAAGCAACAACCTTCCTTAGACCCTCGTTGGTGACGAATTGATCTTAACTCACCTAAGGGGATTTGTGTTCTTGGGTCTAGCACCCCCAACTGTCTGAGAAGGAGAGAGAGACAATCTCGCCAATCCCTGGTCCAACGTCTCAGAAACGCTCTCTGGAAAGGACATTAAAAAAACAACCACCGTGAATCCTCAGGAGATAAAGAGCATCTAAAATAAAATAGCGCATTTTTCTGTCAGTCACCGAGGAAGGCACGGCACAAATAAAAAAATAAACAAAAACAATAATAAAAACTCGAAAACATGCACAAATACCCTATGAAACCTGTCACCATTAGGGACCCCGCATCCCCAAAGGAGTCCATGATGACACATCCTGTTAATCAAGAGCCCACCCAAAACACCAGAAACAAACGGTAGCGAACCCAATCGTCTCGGTATTGCGCGGGAATAGGATACTCAATCTAAAGGCCAAAAGGCGGCACAGTCAGGACAAAGAGCCCCTAGAAAACGATGGGCAAATCAACAAAAGTAACATTTGCAAAAAGCGGTAAATTCACTTTATCTCTTACCGTGCTGTTGTTGAGCCTTAGTCCAGTTGGAAACCACATTTGATGTAGCTGCAGAAGGATTAAGAGCGGCATACGTGGGAGACAAGTTTCGATTGAGAGCCACCTCCGAGGAATTATCCGTCATGCTATTGTTGGCACTTGAACCCTGATTAAAGAGTTATTCCAGGATTAGATCACAAATGAAATTTCTTTCATGGGTATTGCAACCACACCCTTTCAACTTTTTATAGTCTCTCACCCACAAGTTCAGCTTATTTAGAGGTTAGATACGCATATGGTACTTTCCAAAGCGATGGCTGGTTTCATTTTTTTAGCCACCTAACAAGTGGCCCAAGGCGAGGGTCCTTCCGCTAATTGAATAGCCTCGAATGCCGCTGACCAGAGAAGCTTCTCCAAGAGATCCAGTACTCTGGTATCTGTAAATTATGTCATAATTGTGCTAGTGTCAGCCATGTTGTGAATATGAGTTGACCTGTGTTTCTGTTCCTGGTGGAAAGGTGTGCAGAAGTGTGCATCAGAACTTTATCAGGGTGACCTGTGTACAAAGTGTGAACAATGTTTCTCCTGGGTCTATGTCCTGTGAAATGTAGTTTAGAAGATGAATTAGATCCAGATTTGAGGGCTTGCTGGGCATTGTGTTAGTATGGATTGTTTAGTGGGTGATTGAAGCTTGATTAAGCGGTAGCGAGATTTATCATGGCTTTGTGGAAGATGGCATGAATCTTGCATGTAGTGGTGGCTTGGATTTCCTGTATCATGGAAAAATTGCAATTATGAGTTTGGTCTAGTTACCTGTGCTGACGTATTTTTGATTGCATAATAGGAGGGAAGTGAGAGCGCTTTGTACATCTGATGAACTTCTTTGTCCAGAAACTTGTCCATTATCATGGCCAGCCGTTCTTGCTCATCTTTGTAGTGGGTCAACAGGGTGAGGGACAACTCTCCTCGCTGAAGAGATAAGAGGTCTGAGTGCCCTGGGTTTTTTTTACCACCAATTTGCACTCTATGTTGCCAATCTTAGTGCAAGGTCTAGTTCCAAAGTGGGATTCGAACCATAGGTCGATCCAGCATATAGGAGCTGTCATAAAGTTAATCAGGATGAGTGTATAGGAGATAAGTCTGAGAAATGGAACCGATTTCTTAACTGTGGTACATGTAGTGACTGTCAGTTACAGCTCACTCTCCACTAACCTGCCTCCGGGTCCCTTCGCAAAGGAGCGGGTGGTCCGCCTCGGAAACATTGGCCTTCATGGCGAGGGCAGCCACTGCAGCTTCGAAGCCCAGGTTCTCATCTGCGAGATGACGGTAGCTCTGAGCACCGACTGCGATCCGCGCAGGAGCTGCAAACGGGAAAATGATGAATAGAAACGACTCACCCAGCATCGTAAAATATAAGGTGACATCAGATTATCCCCAATTAGTATCTCCCCTCTCTCTTTAACATCACTGTTCATTAAGGGAAGGGTAGGGGGAGGGGCTATCTACTATTTGCTTCAAAACATAACTTGGCCATGACATTTATCCATTCATAGGATTCGTTGTCATGCCAACCGAAATGTTAAACAAATTTGCTACAGTACATAGCACTTCATCATGATGGGTGGCCTTTTAGGGTTCTGTGTTGCAGCATGAACAAACATCTACAATGGAGTCATCCAGCCTCTTCTGATAGCTCAGAAGGGCTGGGTGGTGTCCACTCCACAGCATAGCCAGGTGGACTCTAAGTCTTCACGGGGAGGGAAGATTCGGAAGGGTGGATATCTGGGGGACGAGCTTGGAGACGAGTGTTGTTTTTGAGTACTTGGATGGAGTTGTGGTATTTGTGTGTGGGTGTTTTTGGAGGCTGGTGTTGATTTGGTGTTCCTTGGAGTGTGTTGGTGTTCTAACATGTAGTGTTGTGGGTTTGTGCGCCTCTCATGTCCAGGTGGTCCTTGACTTTGCAGACTTTGGTTTTGTGATGTAGGTGGTCTGTGGGTTTAGTGGCTGTGCAGGCAGTGATGATTTTTAGGGCCTCGTTTTGTATAATTCATTTTGGTATGGCTCTGAGGTTAGAAGCACCCAGGCAGGGCTTGCATAATCATCACAGAAGGCATATATATTGTTTGTATACTGTGGTTGTGGTTTCTTTGCTGTGTCTGAATGTTGTACTAGCAAGAGATCTGAGAATGTTTAGTCTTGGTGTGCATTTGTTTATGTTTCTGATATGTTGTTTGAATGACATTGATGTATTGTATATTACCCCAAGTATTTTTTGTGTATGTGAGGGGGGTATGGGGGTGTTGTTTATGGTGAGATTAAGTGTGTAGTTGCGCTGTCCAGTTAGTGAGAAGGGTAGGTGTAGATTTGGCTGGGGCTATCTTAAGTCTGTTTGTCGAGAAACATGTGTGTAAAGTGTGTTTAGGTACAGTTGAATAAGTTGGGTGGCTGTGTCTGGGGTCTGGGAATGTTGTACATGTACAGGTTGAAGAGAGTTTGTGAAAGTACGGACCCCCGTGGTACACCATTTGTGAAATTTCTGTGTAATGAATGCTCAGCAAATGACACATGGGCGTGTCTGCCCGCCAGAGTTGGCCAACCATCCTTTGTGTTGTATAATTGTTTGAGAGGTTGTGGTGGGAATGGCATCAAAAGTTTTGCTGATAATCTAGGGAAGTGATAACTGTTCTGTATGGGGGTCTAGTTGAATTGATGCCTTCAAAAATTCTCTGTGTGAGGTCTGTGAGCAGTGTTTGTTGAGTGTAGTTGTCTGAAACCGTGTTGTGAGGGTGCTAAGGAAATATGTGGTGTGACTAAGTTTAGGATGAGGTGTTCAATGACTGGAGGGAGTACAGAGGAGTATGATGGGTAAGTGTGAAGAAGTGTGAGGGTCTTTGTTGCGTTTGGGGATGATACCAGTGCCTAAGTAGCCCGGGAGGCACCATCCTTGTAGGACTGAGAGAAAAAGCAAAACATGAGCCTCAGGGTTTTCATCTGATTCCAACCTTGAATTTCGTTCTAATTAATTATTTTTATTTTTTTCTAGAGCCCATCTGGCAACTGCCCACTTGGGCATAAGTCGCCGGAAACACGACAGCCTAGAACTAGGCTACTTTAAAATAAAAATAGGAAAACTTAACAATGATATAAATTGGAAAAACTTAACAATTAGGAAGCAATCTCCAGCATCGGGGGGAGGTCCCCCTCACCCCAGGGCAGGAGCGTGCAACTTACAAAGTAAACAATAATAAACAAAAACAGAAAATAGAACCTTCTTAAATAAAGGGAAGAAGCCCGGCCTCCCCCCAAAAGTCAATGTGCAGGAACTCGTCCCGAGTACAAGGGACAGGCGGTAGCGACCCCACCCATCCCGGTACCGGGACAGGTATCGTGCGCGAAGATCACCCAGACTGGGACATTCGACAAGAATGTGCCGAACAGTCTGGGGGACGACGCAGTCGTCGCAATAGGGCGCTGGCGAGTGCTCCATCAGATAGCGATGCGTCACACGAGTGTGCCCGATTCGGAGACGACTGAAAGCGACCTGAAGCCGTCGCGGCATTGAGGGATATGTCCATGGGAACAGTCGAATTTCGTTCTAAGAGACGTCCTCCGACACCATTTCGATGCCAAGAGGCCCTAGGTCTGATGATTGACCTATTTCAAAGAGGAAGTGGCTTACCCGAGGCGACAAGTGCATCGAAGATAAAGGCGGCCAGCATCAAAGGAAGGAGGGCTTCGCCGCGAGCGTTGTGGCTCCCGGTACGCATCAGGTCGGCCTTCTCACGGATAGTGGCCAACTCCTTGCAGCCGAGAGGAAGACGTTTCAGGAGGGCAACCAGATCGCTCTCTTGGTTGGCCAACTTCACTTCCAGGGGCTACAAATACAAAGGATATAGAGAGGCAATCGCTGTAAAAAGATATCATTAAAAAGAATTCAGTCACACACAACTTGCTAAACAATCCCAATTTTCTGCATTTTGCACAATTTACCTGTGCCAGTCACACCAGTCTAACCGAGAGTAAAAAAATAAAGATAATCAATTTTACAGATTGAAAAAAATAACTGGGGAACAGGCTCATGCCAACCAACCTTGGTTGATGCTGGTGGTCTGGGCATCTCTAACCCAAAGAGGGCTACCCGAAATGCCAGATGCGTATTCTCAGGGTCTTCAGCAAGAACAGTGCACAAGAAGGCACATTTGGACAGAGTAGCAGATGCCAGACAGGTCAACTGATGAGAAGCTGGATTAACCTGTAATAATACATGGGTTATAAGGGATATTATGGTGCAATAACACCCGAGGGGCTTTTAGCTGGCCATCACCCAGTCTGTGCTCCTTTTAAAACCTCCTCCTCCACAAGGGGAAAGCAGCTGTAGGATGGGCATCCATAACACAACTTACACCAGGAAGATTGTGTGCACTCTCCCGACCCCAATGCTCACAGGTGGATGTGTGGCTATATATCTTCCACACATCTCCACTTCATCTTTCCCACTTTACACAGATCCATCCTAATAAACTTCATGGCAAAAATGCTCCTCATTGGTTTTCGCCTCTTAGTTTTTAGTAACAACTTTACAAACAGAGAAACATACCCTTCTCCTACATGCTAGCAAGATGCTTGAGGCCATAATTCCCATAGGTCTTAAAAGTAGAAGCAGTAGTGTCACAAACGGGGCACTCAAAGAATGAGCATTAGCATCTATCATGGCCTAATAAATACAGGTGATTGAAGAGGCACCTTTATAACAGGTGGAAGGAGGAAAGTCACCTGGCTCACGGCCATTTAAGGCATTTGGGAAGAGTATTACAGAGGAGAATTCAGAACCCAAGAGCCATCTACAACTAACAGCTGACAACACACACACACACACATATACTTAATCGCAATCACATGGAGAAAGAAATTAGTAGGGGGTTTTACCAGCAATCTGCACTCATTTCAGAAGCCTTTTATTTCTCAGTGGGGGGCTACGGATTGGAGTGGGATCAGAAACAGGGGTAGCTACAGCATACAAAGCCACTGTGAAGCCAACCCAAATTGAGATCACCCAGCAACTAACAATACCCAATGTAGTTTAACTTAGTAAAATCGGAAGCGATGTTTCCACTCAGTCACATAGAGAAAAAGGCTTAAATTAAGGGAATAATAGAACATGCATCTGCATGCAGGGCTTCCTGACATCCACCCTTCTTCATGAGGATGGAATACATCAGTCCAAGCTGTGATGTGGCCATCACCCGGCCCTTTTGAGCTACAAAAACACAAACTCATAATGGATGAATGCCTGGCGCGAAATCAAACCAACACTATACATCCTTGATGGTCTGGGAGGGAAGCTTTAGGGGCTCCTCAGCCAAAGGGAATGAGGAATAACAACGTGGCAGAGATGATAGAAGGAAAGCTACCTTCAATGAGAAAGCTCATGTCCAGTTCCCAGGAAGAGGCATGTATGTACAAAATTAGAATGCCAGGAGTACAACTCTGAGGTGAACCATACTTCCCCCAAGCCATTTAGGACCTTGTGAAGTTATTATGGACACATTTTTGTCAGTGTCTAATACAGATATCTGTGGAATTCCAGCCAAGATCTTAACCTGGCCCTCAACTTTCACACCTAACAATAATTCTTGGCCCCCCTACACCTCATTAAGGGCAGAAACACCCTCCCGTGACAGTTCTTACCTTCTTCCTCTTGGATTTGGGGGCGAGGGTGGCGACCTCGACCATGAGGTTGGGTGGGTGGGCGAGGAGCTCCTCAGCGAGCTGCACGGCTAGGCGGCTCGCATCGCCTACGTGCCCATGGGCGTGGAGGCCCTCTGCACGCGCAAACAGGATCTCCAGGGGGTCCTCCAACTTGCGGATGCTTGCGAACACATCCGGCGGGCCTTTCTCGGCCCCCTGTGCCCCAGGGGGAGTTTCTGCCCCAACTCCAAAGGGAACAGGAGCGTTGCTCTTGTCGCTGTTGCTCGAACTTGTGCTACCTCCTCCGAGCGTGGGCCCCACAGGGCGGTGGGCGGAGCCCCCCCAGATCTCCTGCACCAAGTGAGGGTTGCACACGTAGAGGCCGTATCCGTCAACGCCCATTTTCGGAGGGGCGGGGCCCGCCACCATTGGATCGGGACCCATCCGACGATCGCACCCACTGTCCGGGTCACAGTCGAGTGGGTCCAACCCCGGATCCTCGGGCGCTTCTAAGCTCGGGGGAGCTCCAAGAGCCCTTGCCAAATCGTCGTTGAGCGGGCCCCTACTGACTCCCCGGTCGAAGTCGAGAGGGGGCGGGGGGTATATAGCCCCACCTCCCTCTCGCGAGTCTTGCCGGGACACTTGCCCGGAATCATGCTCCCCAGGGGGGGACCCCTGACCCCCTTGGGAAGAGTCGCTGTCTCGCCCAAGGTCGTGGTCGCAGAAGCCTTCACTGCTGATGCTACTGCTGCTGCGCTGGCTTCGCGCGATTGGCGGAGCCACCGCAGGGCCCAGGACTCTGCCGTGCCCCGTCCGGGGCCCAGCGCCCTCCATCACCATCCACCCGGCCGCGGGACGGCGCCGTTCCACGCCGCCAGGCCCGGACCGTTTGAGACCGCCGTACTGGGGGGGCATGCGGGCCTGCGGGGCCGAGATGGGGGCGGCGTGCGACTCGGCGCTGGGGTCGTGCTTGCAACACATGACGGGGCAGTAGTAGCGCGAGGCGGCCGGCGAATACGTCACTCCCGGCAGCCGGTAGTCCTCCCAGTCGAGGAGGCACGCCTCCACTGCCGGCTTGAAGCCCGGGAACACGTCGATGCCGGTGCCGCCGACCCCCTTCTTGTTGCTGGCGCCGCCCGTCGTGCTGCTGTTCCCGGCTTCTGCGAACGAGGAAATCATAGACTCGAGATCGATGCTCGAGGAAGGGCGGCCGATACGTCAAAGCGCCAGAGGAATAGTTCCACCCCTAACCATGGTGGTTTGGATAATTTGAGTGGAGTTGATAGGCGCCGACCCACATTACACGTGTATACGATGGTGACTATCGTTATGGTTCTCTCATTGCTCAGATGGAGACAAACTAATCAAATGGAAGTTGAGAGGTGCCATTATTATTATTTTAAGAGACTTAACAGCCTTTTTCACGGTCAACTGTGTCTAATTGGATAGAATGGAGGAAATAAAAAAGAAAGAGAAAAGAGAAGAGTCAACAAGATAAAAATGCTACAGAAAATCTCATTTAATTGCTGGGGTGGGAAAAGCACATTTAACCTCTCGCTGGGAAAATTTTGTTGGGGTAAGAATTGAAAAGTACAAATTCCAACCACCTCTGGTTTCGAAACCGGAGCTTAAATTAATCCCCCATTGGCTTACAGAAATACTACTGAAGATGCCAAAACAGAGACCACTATTCATGATTCCCACTGACCTCTGCTCCCACTAAACGAGACCCACCCTGCCACTGTATGAAAGATCCATGAAATCCTGGTACAGCATGAAAGATCCATGCAACCCTGTCATTGCATGAGATCCATGCAACACTGACACTGCATGAAAAATCCATGCAACCCTGAGTGCATGAAAGATCCATGCCTAACTCCATACAACATGTGCAAAACTTGGACATATTACACTAAGATATTCTAAGGATTCTCACTTCCCACAGAGAAATCCACAGCAAAGAAAACCACATTTCTGGATACAAACCTTCTCAGCACAATTCCACAAGACACCATCCGATAACAAACGGGCCCCCCCTTGGCATTTTTCCTTTTATCGCGCCCATCTAGCCACACGGGAAGGCCCTGATGCAGTCAATATTCAAAATAAGGATAGTCTAACACTATATTCAACTCAACACATTCACAACATTCCTGACACTTGCACATCTAAAACAAAACCCAGCAACACAAAGTGCTAGATCTGTGGAACAATCCTGTCAGGTCAAAGAAGTCCTTCAATGCTGGAGATAAGAGACCAGATGCTAAGTAGGGCGGGGGGCGACATATCAACCCAGATCACCCACCAGATAAACAACAGCCTTTCCAACATTTTGAGGAATCAAGACACTCTCCACCACATCCCCTTAACAGACATAGAGAGATAAAATCTAAGCATCACCCACTACATGCCGAAGAACCCCATAAATGGATGGATGGATTATTTACAAGTCCCTTGGTGCTCATTGCAAGGGAATTGCACCGTCCACCCCATAAATGGCTTGAATGCACAAGTACTCCAAGAATCGACAGATTGAAACAAAAGTCCCCCCCCCCCCCCGAATAGCCAGAACCTGAATATGGATCAAAACATACAGAAAAACTCCATCAATAATAGACATAAACTCCCTCCCCAAAGAACTATAAGGACATACAAAAAAAACTATCTAAGAATCCCCATAATTTGTAAAATGTACCAAAGACTTGGCCAATAAGAGAGAACTTGCATGACAATGCCCCTCTCCCCAATGATGGGAAGGTAGCTTAGAACCCTCCCCCACAAACCAATTTGAATAAGTTCCCCCCTAAAACATACCTTTGCTCTTGGCAACCTTCTCGAGGACCTTGAGATGCCAGTTCTTGAACTGTCGACTGAGCATGTGGCGCTCGGCGGGAGAGAGTGCCGGGTTGAGGGCGGCGAGGCGCCATAGCACCACAACCTCGTCACAGAGGGACGAGCATGCATACTGGCTCCCGTGGCTGCTCGAGTTGACGTTGCTCTTGCCGCCGTGACCGGAGCTGCCTGAGTGGAGTGCCACACGTGTGTTCACCCACCACACCAGGATCTGACGACAGACAGGGAGGGGGTGTTTGAATCACTAAGATTGTGGATGCCCAGGAAAAGGGGCACCAATCCCAATAAGATGAGTAATCCAAAGTGGGCCAGCTTACACAGGAGTGACTAAGACAGAGAGGGAGAGTGAAGCCCCCTTTCTGTTAAGTTAATTGTGCCACCTATCCTTTTCAATTGTGGACAACGTCCTCCACCAGATAGTGAAATTTACATAAAAATCAGAATGCGAAGATCAGAACTACCACAATGCTTGGCCTCAACTTCAACACAGACAACCTTGCAAAATGTGACCAAAACCTCAAAAAAGGCATCCGAAAAAACGAATGCACTGGCTGCATGGACTCACTGGCACAACTTTGGACAAGGGAAACTCACAATGGTATTATACAAGCAATTTATATGTCCCACACTAAACTATGCTTCCTTAGCCTGGCACCCAACACTAGCTCCCGCTAACTCGTGCAAAATAAAGCTATTGGCATAATGCCTAGATGCCCCCAATCCACCCGAATACATACCCGGCACAGAGAAGCATACCCATTCATAATTCCTGCCATAATTAAACCACAAAGAGAATTCTGCAGAGATCTGTACTTTCCCCAACCCTCTTGAAATGCTTCTGCCAAACCCAATCACACTCAACAGATAGATAACATCACCATTCTAACGCAACACCCAGAACAAACCCATGCAGCTTGCAATCGACACGTATACATACATCACACAGGACTTGAATGCTGGCTGTTATTCTCTTCACAACCTAAAACCTGGGCTACAACCCCAACCACACTTTAGCAAAGTGCAACTCCTTCTAAAATAAAACACCTAGTGTTCAGTGTCAAACTAGATAAGACTTTAACAACACAAAAATGAATACACTCCAAGCACTCACAGGAACCACAATAGGAGCCCATCTGGCGACTGCCTACTAGGTCAAAAGTCGTCATAGTCACCACCTACTAAGCTATATTAAAAAATAACAATAAAAAAGACAAGGGATAAAAAAAAAGCGCTCTCTGGCGTCAGGGACATGCGACCTACAAAAATACAGTCAAATAAAGTTGTATAGTCCACAAGTCAGTGTGCACGAACCAGTCCCAAGTACAAGGGACAAGCGGTAGTGATCCCGCTCGTCACGGTACCAGGACAGGTAACGTGCACGCAAATCACCCAGACTGGGGACAATGTCCTTGTTACGGTAATGTGCAAGGGAACGCTCCATCAAATGGCAGTGTGTCCAATTCGGAGGAAGCCATCATCCAAACATACAAGCAACATATCCATCCTTTACTTGCCCATGCCTCCACAGCTTGGACAATAAATGCAACATTAATTAGCTACACGATGAAACAAAGGCCATGCCGCCAACATATCTAGAACTCTGGGGAAAAACTTCTCGACAGTACAAGAAACCTAGACCACCCATCTATCTACATCTAAGACCCAAACCACCCTTCACATAACATGTGCAAAACTTCAAGGACAGAGTACACCAAGAAATCAATCCTTCTAAAAACAGGTACCTATCAAACAAAAGACAGTATGGATCCAAATCATCAGCTCAACACTATTCCACAGGACATCAAACCAGAGGAAAGTTTCCTACCCCGCCACAAATGAGTCACTCTAGCAAAGGTGTGGAGCAGTCACCACCTAAGACTAAACAAATACAGATACTGACAGTACCAGGCTCTCAAAAGACATCTGATCCCACAATAAGACAGTTCAACACCTATTTACAACATACCAAACACAAGCACAGCTGAGACAAACCCCATCTGGTTGGCAGACTTCATTGTGGCTATGGACTACAGGAAGGACCGTAGCCTGAGGTAAAAATAAGAAGAGAGTGGGAGGATGAAGACTGAAATCCATGAAAACCAATTACTTACTTTCTCTGTGGCCAGACACTCCTCAGTGATGACCTCAAGGAGTGGGATTGCATTGTGGTCGTGTCGTTTGAACATCTCTCTGACGATGGAGAGGAGGTTCCACATGCCCTCAGGCTCACGTCCTCGCAGAGGGCGCAACAGGGACTGCCACTCTGCAGCAACAGGGGGTGCTGTTGAGCTCAGGTAGTTGACATCGCTGAAGACCATCGGCGATGGAATGCAGAACTTGACTAAGATCTTATGGATGTTCTCATGCAGGTTGCTCTCATCAAGCCACCATGCCGTCTGCTCGCTGGCCGAGGCTCCTGCTGTTGGGTCCGGTGCCCCAGAAACAGTGTTGATGTCTGACGACTGACTAGAAAGGATCTCGTCGATGAGGCGTTGTGCCGTCGGCAGGATCTGCTGTGGCAGTTCACTGATGAGGTATTGAGCAAATTTCTGCAGCTGATCCCTCTGTAAACGGGACAGGGACTCGCTGACAGGGGCGCGCAGCCTCACATTTTGGGGCTGGTGGATGCGGTGGAGGCACACTGCTACCACGTGCGAACACCAGGAAGCAGTCGAGCTGCAGGTGCAGTTGCACTTTGTGATCCGTCCTCGATCGAAGGTCACTGCCACCTTGTATTTCCCCTTCGGAGTTGTGTTGATGGTCGCGCTGAGGTGGAAGCCTGCAACAAACGAGAGGTGACCATCGCAAATTGAATGGCAGTCAATACGAGAGAGAACCCAAATGAATCGACCAGAGCTCTCGAGAAAACACTCAAACTCATTAGAAATACGATCCTTCTCCAGGAACTAATAAAAACAAGGTCTGCTGACCAAAAAGTCGCGTGCCCTCACTTATTTTGATTTATGTCCTCACAACTTTGAATAATTCCCGGAGCAACCTTGGGAGGACCTTGGCAATTCTATCATTCAAAAGAGAATGTAAACACTTTAAAGGTTTCAAATTTTGTTAGAATCGGCCAAATAGTTAAGATGTTATTGCCCAAAAAATGAATTCCCTGGTTAACCTTGGGGTAACTTTGGCAATTATATATTATTTGAAAAGAGTGTAAAGCAATATAAGGGTTTCAAATTTAGTTAGAATCAGCCCAATAGTTATGATGTTATTGCCAAAAAAAAACATTCCTGGGCTAACCTTAGGAGGAGGATCTTAGCAATTATATCATTCGAAAGAGAATGTAAAACAACATAAGGGTTTCAAATTTCGCTAGAATTTTCTGAATAGTTATGATGTTATTGCCGAAACAATATAATTCCTGGGCTAACATGGGAGGACTTTGCCAATTGTATCATTGAAGAGAGAAAGTAAAACAACATAAGGGTTTCAAATTTCATTAGAATTGGCTGAATTGTTACAATGTTATTAAAAAAAAAGGGAAAATGTGGACCTTAGCCTAGAAACCATAGTAAAGCCTAGCTTAGAATAGTATAGCATAGCCTAACCTAGTATAATTTAGAATAGTATTGCCTAGGCTATCCTAGCCTTGCAAAGCCTATCTACCATAGCCTACCTTACCCTAATCTAGCTTAGTATAGTATATCCTATCCTATTCTAGCATGGTATATCTTGGCATAGCACACCCAACCATAGTTTAGCCTACCCTATGCTAGCTTAGCACGGTACACTATAATCTAGCCTAGTCTAGTGAGGTATGGTCCAGCATAGCCTTACATAGCCAACCAGTATATCATAGCATATAGACTTGCATATATAGCCTAGAATAGTATATATTAGAATAACCTAGCTTAGTATAGTATACCTGAACTTATCACACTGTATCCTAGCCTAGACTGCCTAGCTGAGCTTACCCTAGTTAGCATATTCTAGCATAGCCTACCTTACCCTACCTTAGTTAGTATAGTATATCATAGTATTGCCTAGCCTAGACTTTAACCCTTATACCCAGGAAGGGTAAGTAGGAAGCATGCGCCCAACATGGTCTCCTGTCGCTTACAGGAGGCAGAAATCCAGGCGTGTTGGCCAGACAATGCACTAAAGGCATTGTTTGGTGGACAATGCGCTGAGGATTTATTGGGGGAAGTTAGGCTCACTGTGAGTCTTTTCCTCTCTCTGCCTCGAAACCTTAGGCAGGCGGGGCGGTTTCAGGGGTGGGGTCCCTCTTTTGGAGGATCCACAGTCTTCAAGCCACCCAGCCTACCACTGAGTGTGAGTGTACGAGCCAAAGCTCCTTTTGGGGGGCAGTTTAGGAACCCTGTAAGATGGTCTCATAACCAACTTCAGGGGTGTTGCCTCCTGTGAGTCTACGACTCAGTGGAGGCGCACGGCTGTTTCACCTTACAGGAGCAGTCATGCTGGGTGAAAGGGGGATGGCCCTTTTTGGTGCCAACTTTACCACGAGTGCGCGGGGTGGGTAGAACCCGCCTAAGCTTTCTGAATAGGCACGGAAATTACTGTGCTCGTAGGCCTGAAGGGGCCAGGAGCAGAGGGTGTCTTTCTTAAGATTGAAGCATAAGACGTCCCAGGAAGCACCGGAGGCGCCAGGTCAAAGTCCTTAGCCTCGCGAAATGTGAGACGATCCTGGGCTTGAACAACCAGGATTTCCTTCTTAAGGAGATATACACCACATTGCTTCGAAGAAGCAGGATGCGGCTCTCCGCAATTGACACACTTGGTCACAAAGAGTTTGGAATTATCATAGGTGGCCTTGGAGCAACTTAGACAGACTTTGGGTAACCCAACTTTGCATGTCTACAGGAGCAATTCATGTGGCCAAGTGGTGGCAGTAGTAGCACCTCTGCGGCAGTGGCACAAATACCTTCACGTGGAGGCGATAGCAACTGGCACACATGGAAGAGTCAGGGAGCCTATCACAGTCAAACGGGACAGAGTGTAGGGGTGGGTCTCGAGGCCCCTCCCTGTATTCTCATCACATGATCGACCAAGACCACTCCTTAGTCGGCCAGCTATAATGTGGTCCTCTATGGAGTAGTCCACGAGTTCCCTCGCATAAACTACTCCTTTCACAAAGTTCATGGTATAGTGCCGTGTCCCACTCACTGACGTGCCATCAAATGTCCGAGCACTAATCTTGGCCGCCTCTGAGTGATCAGACGCATTCGCCAGAAGGCTCTCTTCCGAGAAACGGGTCACCCTCGGCTCTCTACCAATCATGCTAGCTAGTGGTCTTCTCTGATGGAACATGTTGCCATTAGTAGAACAAATAATGAGGAAGCATTTGAAGCTGCAATTTTGGTCTTTGTCAGGGATTCCCCACTTGGGGAGCACCAGGGGTGGACATGCCAATCTTGGCTTGGTCACTTACCGAAACGGCAGCGGACACATTCATCCCTGTGGCTCCTGCCACAGGGCTTCTTTCAGTGGAAGAAGCCCCTAGGCCTCAGCAAGATCCTTCTTTGAAATATAGAAGGTTTTGGCTGTCACAGAGGTACCGGCCGGGAAAGAAGATCCCTTCTCTCCTTGTGAGGCCTCAGGGGCCTGAGCCATTTGAGAAGTTTGCACAGGTTCTGTGCTTGTCACCGATCCTGGGTTTGACCCCATGGAAGATCCTCCTACAGCCTGGGGCTGGGTCACCTCAGAGGAAGCCTCCATGTTGTCACTCCTCCTCGCACCCAAGACATCACAGATCCAATTTGAGGAACCTTTTGTCTCATCTCAGGCTGGCGAACCGGCATCTGTTGTGGAGGAGAGGGGAGCACATACAATGACGCCCTGTAAACTTCATATGCACGCCAGCAGGACTTTAGAGGTCCTATCGAGCCGCTCAAAGTAAATTGAGCTGCTGGTGTGCATTCTTGGCAGTCCCCTGTGAAAGTAAGAGGGAGTCACCCAATGGCAACTCCAGAGAAGGTGGTGACAGGGAGTCCCCTGCACCTGTAAGCCACTCTCTGGTCAGAGAGGTTTGGAGGGTCCCCTGAGAAAGCACAGGGATGGGGGGATGGCTCCTTTTCTCAGGTTGGTGAACCAGAGCGAACCAGACAGTGCTAAAGGGAAAATGAAAAGGGTATGTGTGAGACTTACATCATTGTGCATGGTGACCCTATCAGTATCATGAGATGCAAACGCTAATCACGCGAGCTTTACGGGGTGCAACCACATAATACAGCATCAAAATACTCTCGCCATCCATTTGCTGCTTTCTCCCTTGATTATCACGCAGTTTACTGGTCTTTTCAACTACTTGTCCAACTTTATAGACATCTGCCAGTATGCATCTCATTTCTTCCTTACTGCAAATCTCACACCAACATTACACCATTCAGCATTGCACATTTGTTTGATCTCCATACTCATACTTACTTTCTCCCATTCTCACATATACTTGCATCTGATTCAAAAGCCTTTCACTTTTACTTCTCTTTCTTTTCCACCCTCCTTGCAACTTCTCATCCATACAACTATCAATTCAACCTCACACAACACAATGATCGGAGTCTTAAGAGTGACTCTCATGTTTCAAAAGATGGAAGATCATTCCTTGGTTATGTCAGAGTGAGGTGTATCTAGTATGAGAATGATTGGGAGACTAAGTGGTTGGTGACTATTTGGGTTTGTGAGTCGTTTCTTTGATGTGGTAAGCAGTGGTATGGTGAGATGTAAAACTATTGAAATGTGCTGAAGGTGTTACTTTGTTGATCTAGAGGGAGTTGGTTTGTGCTAAATGTGTGTGAATAATTGTGTGCCTATCATGTTTAAGTGTGTATGTATGTGGAAAACTTTAGTTTCTGAATGTAGTTGGGTCTATGGGGAGGTGGTTTGTATACATTTAGTGATTGTTTTAATGGCTTTATTTTGTGCAGTTTCAAGTTTCTTTATCTTAGATTGAGAAATTGTGGAGTGCTGCCAGTCAGTTATACATAGTTTAGTGCAGTGTGAATAAATTGTTTGTAGAGCGTGGTTAGTGTTTCTTCTTCTTGTCTAAAGGTTTATTTTGCTACTATGTGTAGGGCATTGTTTTTTTTTCTTTTGCTAGAGATGTTTGTGACATGGTGTGCAAAGGTTATGTGTGCATCATAAGCGAGGCCTAATTTGGGACATGCTTTATTTACTTAGATGCAGCAGTTTGATTTGCAGCTACGAGATCACTGATGTTACTGTAAATTTCTCCCTTGAGAATACAAGTCTCTTGCTTTGGAGTCATTGTTCTAATTGTAAGATATATGTTTGTAGTTTCTCTTGGTTATATTTACTTTGCTGTAGTGGGATGTAATTGTGAGATTATCTGCATATGATTATACTCTTTTGAGAGTATTAGAGTTGGATATGTCATGTAAGAATATGTTGAAGAGCAGAGGGGAGAGAATTGCCCCTTGTGGGACACCATTATATTTGGAGTTTGTTTGTGTCAGAGAAAATTGGTTTTTGGTATTTTTTGTATTAAGAAAGGTCAGGAGGGTGCATATGTTTTGTTTGTCTACTATGGCTACAAGTATGGTTCTTTATGGTGATGGGTTTTGGTTGTAGCCTTCTAGTAGGTGCTGTGTTAGGCTTGTTGTTATTGACTGGTTTTACAGAAGACTATGATGATGGTTAGTTAGGGGTTTGTTGGATTTGCACATTGGGACAATGTTGTTTTTTTTTAAAGATGAATGTAATAGTGTTATGTAGCAGAGAGTAATGGAAAATGTTTGTATTGTGTTGGATAACTGTGGGACCTTGGCATTTTAGGTGATGGTGGGATATTTGGTCTGGACCTGTGACCTGTAACTTATGTTTTTAAGATTTTTATGGTGGTTCGTGTCTAAGGTTAGAAAGAGGGGTGGTGGTAGGGGGGGGTCAGTATGGATTTTTTGTATTCTTTGTTATTGGTTCAGTTTGTGTATATAGTTGGTTTGCAGTTGATCTTGGAGTAGTGTTTCATATGGATGTTGTGTTGTTGTTTTGGTGATAGAATATGGTGGATATTCAAAGGGCTGTGTGTGTTATTGTGTATCTTTTTTTATTGTTTTGCAGAGCTGTGTGATGTTGATACTCATGTGTACACTCTGGATCTGTCATGATTCCAAGGAACAGCCAGAAGGGTGCACCAAGACACTTTACACGGAGCACCTCCTAATTGCATCACCTCCAAGATGAGGTCAAGGCCAACAGAGTCTGCTACCAGGCATATCTGAGTCTAGAGATATCGTATACAAACACAATGCTAAAATATACTAACAAAGACAAATGGATAAAAAAAAGTAAACACTTCATACCAATCTGTAGAACTTCTTCCACGCTGCTGTGCTTGTACAAGTTCTCCCCACGAACAAACTCCTCTGCATTACCATTGGCTAGGCAGGAGTACAAACGAATATCTTCTTCATTATCTGGGAAACTCCAATAAGCTATCCACAACTGTATCTGCTCTGGCACCACAGGCATCATCTGTTCAACAACTTCAAAGGGAATGTGCGCCGCCACCGTACGTGCGCACAACTCCGCCAGGCTCTTGATGGCACCATCTATTCAGATAGAATCCAAGGAAAAAAAATTAATTTAAAGTGATTTTTATTATTTTGTAAAGGGGATGAATAGCAGTACCATGGTCTCCATTGCATTTAGTAGAAAGTAACTACATGCAACAACACACATACATAAACTGATAAGAGCTTGATAGAGCTGTATAGGGAACAGTCTATCAATTTGGTGTAAAATGTTAAAAAAAGTTGTGCAAAACCCAATTTATCGATATTTGAATCAACAATTTTCTAAAATATGATGTAGATTAGAGATGTGCAGAAATTGGCAGTGGAGAATAAACGATATAGGGTCAGAATTTAAATAGCTACGTGTTCATAATAATGGGTAAATTTTGATTGAAAGTTAGTATGACTTAACCAAACAATGGATTACCTATATGCAGTGACCCAAAAGGTCAGATTCTAACATTTCACCATGCAGTTTTAGAATTCCTTAACTCCTGTACAGGGGGGAGCAAGATTCTTTTTTAAACTTTTTTGTTTTTCCAGAGATTTATTTATATTTGAATATGATTGCTACTAATAAGCACATAGCACCGATACATCTACTAAATAATGTATATTTTCATCTAATTTATTTTCAGTATACTTTTACTTTGTGTGCAAATGAAGGACTTTTTTTAAAAAAAATCTCATCTGGCGACTGCCTTCTAGGGCATAAGTCGCCGTACTCAAGCTAGCCTAAATCTAGGCTATATTAAAAGCCAAATTAAAAAAACAAACAAACAAAAAGCAAAAGAAAAACAAACAAATTAAAAAATATAGAGCGAGCTCCATCGACGGGGGAAGGCCCACCCTCCCCCGCTGAAGAAGACCGCAATCCATATTTGAATATTAAATAACGGGGAGAAGGCCTGCCTCCTCCAAAAAGTTTATAAGTCCCAGGTCAGTGAGCATGAACACATCCCGAGTACAAGGGACAAGCGAGGGCGACCCCGCCCATCGCGGTACCGGGACAGGCAACGTGCGCGAAGATCACCCAGAATGGGACATTCGAAGAGGTTGTGCCAAACAGTCTGGAGGACAACGCAGTCGTCAAAATAGGGCGCTGGCGAGCCTCCATCAAATGGTGATGTGCCACACGGGTGTGCCCGATTCGGAGATGACAGAAAGTGACCTGAAGCCGGCGCGGCATTGGTGGATAGGTCCATGGGAACAGTCGCGGCGCAATGGCATGCAACTTTAAGTTCCCTTCGACTGTCTCCCATCTTCTTTGCCAAGCAGTCCGAAGAGCTGCCCGTATTCCTGCCATGTAGTTGGTGAGGAAGAGCGAAACGCTGATCGGAGTCCTCGCGGACTCTTTGGCGCCCTCATTCCCCGCAATTCCTACATGTCCAGGAACCCAGCAGAAGATAATCTCGACATCCGCACGGCTCGCCAAATCCGTGGAGTGATGGATATAGCGAACCGGGGGATGCGGAGATTCCAATGCCCCGAGAGCACTCAGGGCGCTTTGCGAGTCGCTATAGATCACAATCCGGTCTACGAACCGGGCACGTCGCGTAATCTCCCGTACCGAGTGGTATATTGCCACCAGCTCGGCCGTGAAGACAGACGCAGAGCCCCGCTGACTTTAAACAGAGGGGATACGGCGAAGAAGCGGACCCCCTCTTTGGACTTGGAGCCATCCGTATACACTAGCACGGTTCCAGCGTGACACGAGGTTAGCTCAAAAAAGGTCGAACGCAATAATCCCGGCGCTGTACAAGCTTTGGGAGCAGAAGCGTGGCGACAAATAGCGAAATGTGGTACCCTCCAGGGTGGCGTCCTGGGCAGAACCAGGGAGGCCACGGGCAGGAGAGCTATACCTAGCTCTCGAAGGAGTTTCCTGGCCTTAAACCCAAAGGGCTTAGGGTATGACTGGCGTCTCTCGGCGGCATAGGCACCGTCGAAATCAGCTGCGGATGCAGTGAGAGCTGTTGGCGACTGAGGGAGGCACCGGGTTCGCGCGTACAGGCGAATGATACACTGCACACGGCGTAGAGCGAGTGGCATCTCCCGAGCATCGACTAGTAGGCTCTCAATGGGGGAAGTGCGGAAGGCACCGGTCGCCAGCCGAAGGCCGGTGTGGTGTATCGAGTCCACCTTCCGCCATTAACGCTCGGCTGCGGGTGCATAAAACTCTCCTCCGTATTCGAGCTTCGAACGAACAAAGGATCGATAAAACAGTAAGGCAGTAGCCCTATCAGCGCCCCAAAGGCTGCGAATATGAGCCTCCCAGGTGAAGCATCGGTCAAATACAAGATCAAGGAAACGGTGCGATTCCACCACTTCCAGGCACACCCCAAAAGAAACAAATCTGGATCGGGGTGGAGCCGTGGATGGCGGCAGAAGTGCACCACCTTATTCTTGGCCAAAGAAAACCGAAACCTGTGCGCTTCGGCATAGCGAGAGACGCGGTTCAATGCTTGTTGGAGTCGACGCTCCAGAGTTGGCATCTGGGCCGCGCCAAAAGAGATCGAAAGGTCGTCCACGTAGAGCGTAGCGAGAACATCTTCCGGCAGCACCGAGGTGATGCTGTTGATGCTGAGGGCAAAGAGTGCGACACTGAGGACACTTTCCTGCGGGACACCCTCTCCCGGCTCCATTGGGCCGGAAAGGAATCCCCCCACCCGTACGCGGAATCGACGATCTCGCAAAAATTCAGATATAAACATTGGTAGGCGTCCCCTCGCCCCCCACGTGTGGAGAGTCTCCATGATACCGTATCGCCATGCGGTATCATAGGCCTTCTCCAGATCGAAAAACACCGTGGCGTAGTGCTGTCTACGAAGGAAGGCCTCGCAGACGGCATTTTCCAGTCGGAGCACAGCATCGGACGTGGAGTGGAGCTTGCGGAAGCCACACTGTGCAGAAGAAAGATGACCTCCGCTGTCCAGGAAAAAGGCTAATCTAACATTTACCAATTTCTCCATCAACTTGCATACGCAAGAGTTTAGAGAGATTGGGCGGAAACCGGCCGGAGTAGAGTGATCTCTACCTGGTTTGCGAAAGGCGATCACAGTAGCGATTCACCAGGAATCTGGGAGGAGACCCTCCACCCAGATCCTGTTGAACAAATCTAAGAGAAAGGCCATTCTCGCTCACCCAGGTGTCGAAGCATGGCGTACGGGACATCGTCCGGACCATGGGCGGTGTCTGAGCACGAAGCAAGAGCGGAGCGCAACTCACTCACAGTAAACCTGTCGTTGAATGGTTCTCCGCCTAGGGAGGTAAAGTTCAGCCGTCGGCCTTCCGCGACACCACGACGTGCATTAAATGCTGGCGGAGCAGCATCCCGGTTTGAGAATGCGGAGAAAGCGGTCGCGAAGGATTCCGCGACGGACGCGGGGTCCAAGATTGCGGTCCCATTCTCCTGGAGAACGGGAGGGTGGTCCTGGGAGAACTTGCCCCGAATCTTTTTGACTCAATTCCACACCTCTGCTAGAGGGGTCTTCCCATTAAGTGAAGACACGTATGTCCGCCAAGAAAAGCGGGGGGCGTGCTTCGAAATATACCGGAACTTAGCCCTAGCCCGACGAAATTCAGCGACAGTGAAATCGTTCGGGCGGCGCTTATAGCGTATGTAGGCATAACGCTTCTGTTTGAGGGCCGTCTCACACTCGGCCGACCACCATGGGAGTGGTCGGCGTGCAAAACGGCCAGAAGTTCTAGGAATAGTAGTTAGGCCCGCGGCGATGAGGTTGCCGGAGAAGAACTCAACGGCCTCATCTACCGACCTAAACTCAACTGAGATAGAGAATTCAGTCATTTCCTGAAATGCAGGCCATCGCCAAGCACCACTGAGGTGGGCTCTCAGGCGGCAGTTGCCCTGAAAATGATATTTGAATGGGAAAGTGATCACTACCATGGAGGTCATCAACCACCCCCAAATCAAAATCAGGCTGTGCATCCGAAGAGCACAAAGATAGGTCAAGGCAAGAAAATGAAGTGTTTCTTGGGCAGTGATGCGTAAACTCATCCACATTTAGGACACCTATCTCAAGCTCTTCGAGCAGATTGGCAAGGACTTGTCCCCTGGAATGGCAAATTGCCACGCCCCTTACGGGGCAGCAGAGGATAATATAACCTACAACAAACAGTAAAATAAAGTGGAGGAGGCCAACCTCCTCCAAAAGGTTGTATAGGGGCTATCTGGTGACTGTCAACTTAGGCATAAGTCGCCATAAACAAACAAGTCTGTGTGCATGAACCAGTCCCAAGTACAACTATCTCACTCCTCCCGGTAATGTGCATGAAGATCACACAGACAGACATTGGGACATTGAAAAGGAATGTGCCAAACAGTCTGGGGGACAACGCAGTCCTCACAATAAGACGCAGGCCAGCGCTCCATCAAATGGCAGTGCGTCCAATTCGGAGATAACAGAAAGCAACTTGAAGCTGTCGCAGCATTGGGGGTAGGTGTATGGGAACAGTTGTGGAGCAATGGTACATAACTTTAAGTTCCCTTCAACCGTCTGCCATCTTCTTTGTCAAGCAGCCCTGGAGAGAAACCCATATTCTTGCCATGTAATAATTGTGAGGGGCAAAACGCTGCTCTGGTCACCCAGTCCTCGCAGACTCTTTTACGCCCTCATTCCCCACAATTCCTACATGTCCAGGAACCCAGCAGAAGATAATCTCGACATACCCCTTGAACCAGGGGGTGTGGAGATTCCAATGCCCTAAGCGCACTCAGGGTGCTTTGTGAGTTGCTATAAATCAGAATCCGATCTCTGAACTGGGCACATCGCATTATCTCCAAGTACTGAGCGGTGTATTGCAACTAGCTCCGCTGACTTCAAACAGAGAGGATACAGAGTGGAAACTGAACCCCTCTTGGGACTTGGAGCCATCCATATACAGAGTAAGGAGGTAATAACCGTAAAACTGATCCACATCAAGATCTTTCCAATGTCAATGCTAGAATCCAAGGCAGTGATAATGATAATAAACCATGAGTTAGGAATAAGATAAAGACTTCAGAGATGCAAAACTCATTTAATAAACCTAACTTTGGGGAGCCTTCTATCCAAGCTACTGGCTCATTCGCAAAAAGTTTGGAGGATTTGGGACAGATCGCAATTCAAAATTCCAACATTTTAGCCCTTATGGCTAAAATATTTGCTACAGCTCAAAATAAGTAGTTCCTATCACCAGAAAAATTTGACATTAATGAAACTAGATCTTTAAATGACTTTGTCTGGATTTGAGCTAAATTGCCAGAATGCCTATACTGAGTCAATGAATCAAATGGCTACACTATTGGGAAAATATTTAGATGGTTCTATTTTGGACATGTATAGGGTTCTCCGATATACTTACCCTACCTATTTTGAGATCAAGAGCCCACTATTAAATTGGTAAAATGATGAAAAGATTAAAGAGAGAAGCAGAAATGAGCAGGAATTTAACAATTTAATGAAACAGTGTCAGTTTATGCTGCTAGGGCATTGAGACTCTAAAGGCACATTATTCCTATCCTTAATGTCCCCAAGCTACCATTAGTAAGAGATAAATTTGTGTCTGGGCACCCAGAGGTAACAAGAATGATCATCTCCCAAGAGGCCATACAAGGAAAAGTCTTGAGTTGGAAAAGAGCGGTTGCCCTAACAGACCGTACAGCCACCTACTCAGTTTCAGATACCCTAACTCAATTCATTAAATCCAGGGAGGTATCGAGTTCATAAGGAAGTACCCCTCCCTAAATCCACAACTTCTTCTGAGGTCAGTGAAATAAAATCAAATTTCCCCACATTCTATATACACTTGTCCACCTCAGTTCCTCATTGGATTTTTGACCCATATCAGAATTTCTGGCATAACCCTTGTCAGAATATTTGGCCTAGCCCTTATATAAATTATCCCCTTAATGCTCCCACCAAACCTAACCAAAATGTATCCAACTTAGCAGCTGAAAATGGGAACAATCCCTCTATTTATTCAGTACATGTGTATCAACAGGCTAAGATGACTGCTTTTCACCACCAACCCATCAATAAAAAGATACAAAGTCCAAACAAAGGTCTTAACCCATTTGAGACATACTGAACATTGACTCCATCATCTCAGCATTCCACACATGCACCTCAGAGAAAGGAAACCCCTAATAGAGGTGGAATAGAAGGGAAAATGAGGACTTAGCATCATTGCTCCAAACAAGGTCACACTATGGGTCAATGCCCTCAAAGACCTTTTTGTACCTTGGGTGGTAAATGAGGGCATATTCACTCAGAGTGTTTTGAAGCCCTTGGAATATGTTTCTGGTGTCAGCATCAAGGACACTTGACTATTAATTGCCCAACTAAAAGTGTACCCTCTCTTCCACAAGGTGCACACTGTCCAATTTGTTCTGGTCCACATCTTGGTAAAGACTGTAACCAACCTAGACAAAACCAGGAAAAATAG
Organism: Ceratothoa steindachneri; assembly: GCA_963969495.1. Taxonomy (NCBI): domain Eukaryota; kingdom Metazoa; phylum Arthropoda; class Malacostraca; order Isopoda; family Cymothoidae; genus Ceratothoa; species Ceratothoa steindachneri. The sequence continues at coordinate 224,713,573 of OZ018320.1, forward strand.
GTTGCTCTGTCATGGAAGAAGACCTCTCATGATGGAGTAATCTTATGAGTCCAAAAATAAAAGGTCTTCACAAATACCTAATAAGCCTCTAGGAAATCAAAAATTTTTGAAACTACAACAATGGCACAAACTGAAGATGACCCAATAGAATTAGAGGGGAGTTTAAAGCCTGAAGAACAGCGGCATGACCCAATAGAATTAGAGGGTAGTTTAAAGCCTGAAGAACAGCGGCATGATGTATTGGACTTACACCCTAAAACTTCAAAAGGTGAAACTTTAGTTTTGCCCATATATATAAAAGGAATAGACAGAGTTAGACCCTTTACTGCCTTGATTGATAGTGGAGCTGTGGTGAGTGTTATGTCTGATGCTTGCTACTCACAATTACCATCAGAGTTGTTTCCATTAGTAAAAGTTAAGATGGAAGCACTTAAAGGATAGGGAAACAAATAGTTCCTCTCTTAGGATGCTGTGAAGCAGCTCTTCAGATGCTTAAACATGAATCTCCACCCATTCAGTTTAAAGTGGTTGACAAAAAGGCTATGGAATATGACTTAATCTGTGGAGTAGATTTCCTGCGATTGGGTGAATACTTACCTGATGTTAGCAAGATGGAACTACTTAAAAGAAGAGGGAATAAAGTAACAAGTATAATGAAAGATCAAAATCATCAGCACTCCCATAACATGTTGTGTATATCAGCTACGGAATTTACCATCCCAGCGCAAACATGTTGTATGATTGAGGTAATTCCCCAAAATGAAGGGATCTGGCCACAATCACAACTGATGTTTGTGGAAGGAAACAGCTTACCATCTCATATCCAAATTATACCAGGACTTGTTGAATATTCACTACAGCCACATTTGGTTGGAATTTTTAATTCAGGGACACACAGTATTACACTCTCCCAATCCCAGCCAGTCGGAAAGCTACGAGAGATCTCTTCAAATACAGAAGATATCAACCTGGTAGAACTGGAGCCTCCCAATATCTCAACAAAACAAGAATCCTGGAACTAAGAAAATCTAATGGCTTCACAGTACCAAAGATTCACTGAAGGCTGTCATCATGGATGTAATGACCATCATGAATGGGAAGCACAGAACCCAGGCAGGAGGAGCTGCATTCAGGGTGGCATAGATGCTGAAAACACTTATAGTGAATAACCTCTTATTTTATGTACATTATGCAAGAACATGCATACCAATTTCCTTGGAAATGTTTTTTAAATTGAATATCTTTGTTTTTCCTAAAGTATCAAGATACACCCCCCCCCCCCATTTATATACATTTGTGAAATGAATCTGATCTAGAGTTTAATAAAAATACCCATTATTGAAACAGAGCATTGATGTATACCAATCCTACCCTGTCAGAAAGCCCAGTTACAGTGAAAATAAAAGGGGCTTTGGGATCTTGCAACATCTCAGATGTGATTTAGTGCATGCAATATATTTAGGACAAAGAATATAATTACTGAAAAGTAATAGTTTGTGAAGTTTTACCAGCAATTTGCACTGTCAAATGACTATCTTGGTGTAGGCAGTCAATTTCTCCTCAAATCCAACCACAATAAATGGTATCCACTATAATGTCAATGTGACTCAAGCATGATTCCCATTTAACAATCACATGTGCGAATTAGTAGTCAACTCATGTTAAAGCTAATTACTAATAAGTTTCCCCAGCTTGCAATTGACTGAGAATTTAAATATTAGGCATCACAGTCACAAGCTTAATAAGAGACCTTTATCAATGAGTGCTCCTTAGACGAGGGAGAGCAAAAAAGAAACTTCGCAACACTGATTCGGACACTCACTTTGCTCCTTTGAGACATTCAAGCAAGGCGTAGATAAGATCCCTGAAGCATTCAATCCCACATTGCTTGGCTTTTTCCAGCCCCTCCAATTATTGCACAGCGACTCTGGCTCACTCAGCCAGCTGCATTCTGACTCCTCTTCAAAGCGTTCAGAGTCTTCAAAGGAATATCTGTCACCTTCCTCCCACTCCAACATTGGTGGGGCTGTGAGACCGTACTGAGCAATCACCTGAAAGCAAATGAGGTAATAAAGTGAGAAACACTTAAATGTAAACTTTTATGGACTCATGAGTCAAAGTAAGACTAATCAAATAAAATCATTTAAGAGTTCCAATTTTGTTTGGGTCTTTTTTTTGTCTTTGTTAACTTTAGTATAATCAAATTCCAGGTGAAAAATTCCTTTCCACCTGGAAATTCTGAAATTTAATTAATCCCTACTTTTTAGCATTACCAAATCATTAATAAAAACAATTATGGCTTAAATATTGTAGCAAGGCTTAACAGCATGGGTACATAAGTGACATTCAATTAATCGATACCAAGTTATCACAACTAAAATATTGTCATCATCAAGCAAATACTTGACCCCAACTATGAATGAAAATGGGCTTTCCAAATTGCTCACAGGTTGACATGTCTAAGTATAATACAGACACAATGGAGTCCCAAATGGATCCATTCTCCCCTAGCAACTATACATCACACTCAACAGGTATGCGGATGACATCATCCTCACTCAACACCAAGAGTACACCCAAACAGATCACAATCTTAAACACTACATCACATGACTCAAATGCCATCCTCTTCACAACATAAAAACTCAAGTACAACAAGTATTCTAAATAAAAGAAACTTGTGCATGCAATTTATAGAGGGATGATGGGGACTGGGTGCAGTGAATGGAGGATTGACCCATCAGATAACCCATGAGCAGAAATAGTGGCTTTTGCCATTCAGAAAATTATGATATGTAAAAAGAATTAGAGGAGAATCCCAAATGAGTTTAATAAAAGTAATACAAATGAATGCAAGAACTACAACCATTTGTTTTTGTGCACACATTAAAACAAAAATGTTTATGATAGAGCTGCTGAAAAAAAATTGTAACATTCACACAGTACAGTTAATAAAACAAATATTTCACATGTATTTTATTGTGATTATATCCTTATGTTTAATACTTTGACATTCCCTTTGTGCTCTATCACCATATGGATTCTTTTGGACATTAATTCAGCCAGCTTGGTGGAGTAGGAGAAATCTATATTGATCCTATATTTCATAACATTCCAGACATTCTTGATGGGGTTCAAATGTGGCGAATTACCTGACCAGTCTAATACATCAATTGGGGTGTCTACAAAGAACTGTTTGATGATTTTTTTAACCTCTGTGCATGGGCTCCATCATGCATGAAATAATTACACACAAATATTTCTGAATACTAGCAAATATTCATTCAACACATCAATATAATTGCTCCCCTTCATCATCAAAGCACCCCACACCTTACACTGTCTGGATGTTTTAACGTCTTCCCTATATAATAGGGATGGAACGATGACACAATGCTCAACAGACACTCTTGGACTCCCCCCCCTGACCAGCCTGAAGGTGCTTTCATCACTGAGCAATACCATTTTCCAGTCTTCTGAGATCCACTCCAAAAAGGCCAAATGCAGTACTCCCAGTGCTGTTCAAGCTTTGGGACAGAGGCATGATGACTTTTTCTTTTTTTTAAAGAGCTTATCTGGCGACTGCCTACTTGGGCATTAGTCGCCGTATTAAAAACTACCTAGTACTAGGCTACTTTAAAATCTAATGCAATAACACATAAAAAAACCCAACTCAAACAACAACAGAAATTTTCAAAAAAGGGAAAAGGAAACAAGTAGTAAGCAAGCTCCTGCGTCGAAGGGAGGTCCCCCCCGGCGAAGGAGCGTGCAACCTATAAGGGAAAAAAACAACAAAACAAAACAAAAAAACGGGTTAAATAATAGGGAGAAGGCCGGCCTCCCCCAAGAAGTCAACAAGTCCACAAGTCAATGTGCACGAATCTGCCCTGAGTACAAGGGACAGGTGGTAGCGACCCCACCCATCCCGGTACCGGGACAGGTATCGTGCGCGAAGATCACCCAGACTGGGACATTCGACAAGAATGTGCCGAACAGTCTGGGGGACGACGCAGTCGTTGCAATAGGGCGCAGGCGAGCGCTCCATCAAATAGCGATGCGTCACATGAGTGTGTCCGATTCGGAGACGACAGAAAGCAACCTGAAGCCGCCGCGGCATTGGGGGATAGGTCCATGGGAACAGTCGCAGCGCAATGGCACGCAACTTTAAGTTCCCTTCGACCGTCTCCCATCTTCTTTGCCAAGCAGTCCGAAGAGCTGCCCGTATTCCTGCCATGTAGTCGGTGTGAGGAAGAGCGAAACGCTGGTCCGGTCGCAGACTCTTTGGCGCCCTCATTCCCCGCAATTCCTACATGTCCAGGAACCCAGCAGAAGATAATCTCGACATCTGCCCGGCTCGCCAAAACCGTGGCATCACGGATATCGCGAACCAGGGGATGCGGAGATTCCAATGCCCTGAGAGCACTTAGGGCACTTCGTGAGTCGCTATAGATCACAATCCGGTCTCCGAACCAGGCACGTTGTGTAATCTCCCGTACCGAGTGGTGTATTGCCACCAGCTCGGCCGTGAAGACAGACGCAGTGCCTGGTAGATTAACGACTAATACAACCGAGCTTGTTTTGTTATACAGTAGAACTTTGGTTCACAAATGCCCAACATCTTGAACAAATTAGTTCATAAACTAGTTTGGGGAACAAATTTTAGCTTGATTCATGAACAATGCTTTGAGGTACAAACACACATTACCCACAATCCATGGAACCTCATGATTAGCTATGCATTGGCATAAACATTGCTGGTGAGAGTGCTGTGTTCAAAAGGATTTTTCCCCCTTTTGGGGGTTATTTTAGCAAAGATCTAAAGTACTAGAGGAAAGAGAAAAACTGCGCAGTGATTTGTTGAAAAAAACAAACAACAACAGTGACTACAAATGCTGATAGTGAAAATTTGAAAGCAAGTAGAGTTATTCAAAAACTTTCACTGACAAAGTGTAATTCATAGTGTTGTAAGGCATGGAGAGGCTTTAGTTCAAAAGAAAAAGTTGCAAAAGAATATGTGGACAAATTTGCAAAGTTTGTTCAAAGTGAATAGTACCATTTTATATTATTTAGTTATTTGTCTCTATTTAAGGATATGTATTTCAATTTCATTCCATATTCTTCATCATAAAAAAACACTTAAATATGTAAAAATACCATATTTCTGAGACTGAAATGAATTAATTGTATGTCGACTTGATGAGTGTGGCAGCTCAGAAACCTTACTCTAAGCATTCTGACATGACAAGAACCCAAAGTTTGTTGTGGAGATCCAGGCCATCATTGACAACAATCCCAGCAAGTAAATGGGGTCCATAGCCATTAGTGCATGAGGACATCCGCTACTAGTCATACAAGATAAGAAAGGGCTAGTTTCTGTCAGAGATGAAAGGCGAGTGGTAACATGATATGAGAAGCTTGTGAACAAACTGAAGATTCCCCTCAAGCCTAGCATGCTTTGGTATTTCTCAGACTAGAAGAATTTCTACCAGGACCAATGAGTGGTGAACATGCAAAACAATCACTGGTTTGCTGTCCCCCCCAAAATGTAGTCATGAAGGACAAAGACCCCAGTCCACATGTTTGGGTTGGTCAGTAATGAGGGTCATGTTATGTCACCATCTTCCGGGAGAACCAAGGACTCAATAAGGATGACTACATCAAATACATACCTGGAGGTGTTGTGTTGACCTGGATCCAGGAGGTAGCCACATATGTGGCAGCAGGACGCTGCACCATGCCACACAAGCAAGAGGCCCCAGTCTTGGATGTTACTCCAAATATCTGGCCTCCCAACTCCAAGGAGTATTATATGTGGTTGAAAGCGAGACCAACAAGATAGAGCTTAGCACCAGGCTCACTCAGTTAAACAAGGGGGGCATTGAGAAGGCCTGCAGCAGGTTCTGACACTGCTAAGGCTAATGGCAATTTCATTGAATAAAATGAACAAAGGTCGGCACTCTGCAATTTAAGTCCACCAATTGCTAATTGTGGAATAACATTAGTGAAAATTGGAAAAATCAACAGATTTATAGTTAGCAGAATACCTAATTATAGTCCACCCACGCAAACTTTCAGAGGAAAAAATGCTTATAGGATGAGGAATACTTTCAAGATGTATTAAATTTAGTCCAAGAACAATGTATCCCAATGGGGAAGAAAGGTAGGAAACCATTTGGATGGAATCAGGAGATAAGCTAGAAAGATTTCTCTGAAGAAAAAGGTATACCCGAAATTACAGGTAGAAAATACTGTTGAAAATTTAAATCATTATATATTGACAGAGAAAAAAAACTAAATATGATTATAAAGAAAAGCAGAAGTGTTAGAAATTAAATTAGCTCAAAATAGGAATATAAGATAGTTATTATAAAATTAACAAATCTAGTAAAGATAAAAGGAGTTGTGCGAGAAACTCATGAGTAAATAGTTGAGGTATATAATGACTATTTTACTTCACTATTTAACAGAGAACCTAAACAGTTTAGTAGATGATACTGCAGGGTCAGAGAGAGGTATTGACTACCATTATTAATATAAGACAGTGAACCTATTAAAAGATGAGGCAAATGTTAATATATTCATTCTAAGATACTTAAAGAACAGGTGGAAAGTATTGCAGTAGCCTTTGATCATGAGTTTGGAGAAATACCTAATGACTGAAAATGAGTGACTGAATTGCCTATTTTCAAGAAAGGAAGTGAAGAGGATCCAAATATTTTTAGCTTAACAACTCCTATAGTATGAAAAATTCAGAGAAAATAGTTAAATATGGTAGATCATATCTAACAAATTTACTAGCATTTCTAGATTTAGTAACAAAACGGTCCGCATTTTTGAGACCTGTGTGATATCTCATTCACAAAAAGTGTGCGGGAGAAAGTGACTAAATGGTAACCTTCAGCCATTCACCCACGTGAGTCAAATCCGGTCAGTGTGTGACTGTCCTTCAGGGAAAGTGTTTGTTTTCACGTTGTCACTGAGTTTCTTAATTTTTCCTCACGGTGTTCACTGACTTTTGGGGTGTGTCTTGGCCTTTGCATGATTCCTGGAAATCACACAATGCATGATAACATTGTGAAAGTGATTGAACTACACAAAGTGAGAAAGAATAATTGAGAAATAGCCAAGGCAACAGTTGTGACTGAGTGTACTGTGTCTCAACTCCTAACAAAATGGCTCGCGGGTGGAAGGGGTAATACCGTACCCCTCCACAAACATGCCGGAGGAAAAGCCCTACAGATTTCCCCGAAGGCTTTAAGGCTTGTAAAGCATCAGTTGGACCTTAACCCTTCTACAACTGCAAAGGAATTGAAGGAAATGAACCCTAAACTTCTCAGTGAGGTCTCCATCAGGAGAATTCAGGAAAATCTTCAGAAGCGTGTAAACCACGCTTGACAGTGATGAGCGTTAAGCACCCACCCTATCTTATGGTGTGGGGTGCCCTTAGGAATGGTGGTTTGGGAAACCTTGTAATACTCCCTAAGAACCACTGTCAACTCTGAGCACTATATCAACCTTCTGCACGAGAATTTAAGTGTGTGTTTTGCAAAAACTGGGTGTAAGATCCTTCAGCAGGACGGCGCCCCTAGCCACATCTCAAGGGCAGCCAAAAGGTGGCTCAGTGATAGTGAGGTTGACTATATAGAGGATTGGCCTGGTCAGTCACCCGATATTTCCCACATAGAAAACTTATGGGGCATCATGAAGGCACACCTTCGTCAGGAGGACACGTCTACAATTCCCAAGCTTGAGATAGCCATCCGGAAGGTGTGGCAGAAAATTCCTGCTTCCAACTGTGGGAATTTGGCCGATTCCGTCCCCAAGAGACTCCAGCAAGTCATCAAGGCCAAGGGCTTCCCCATCAGGATGTAGCATTGACGGCCTAAGTGTTTAATCATTTTTTTTTTTTAAATTAAATAATTTGATCGCAATTTTTCATGTATATATATATGACACCTGAGACCATAGACAGTCCAAACATGAGGGTTTTGATGGTTGACCTTTATGAAATATAAAATAAACAAAAAATGTAGCAACAAAAATTCCATCAAGCCCTAATTAATATCAGTTTGGAATAATTTTTGAGAAACTTCAGAAAACCTACGCCCTGATTTTTTTTTAGTAAAAACAGTACTACTGGTATTTGTAGGCATTTTAGTCATCATTTACAGCTTTGGTTAGGCATGGAAAGCACTTATTTTTAAGATATTAGCACTCTGAGTATGACTATTTGCAGCGATACTATCTTAAAAATAACTGCTTTCCACCATCCTCTCCATACCCCCACACCTCAGGAACAAGTATATATAATGAAACCTTATCTAAAACACTTAGTAGCATTAATATGAAAGCCTAGCATTACGTTTGAATCCAAAGACAAAAACTTATTATTTAGTGCTGGGGATATTATGTCACAACGCTTCGCTTTCAAAATAAGGCTATAATTTCAACAAAAGTCTATTAAATTTACCAAGGAATCATGAGAAGTCTTATTAATGCTTAAAAATTTAAATATGCAATAGCAAAACACCTATAACTCCATTAAGAAGGTAAAACAAACGGGTTTCGGCCCAAAAATCGAAAGCAGCACTCTTATAAAAACTTGTATCCAGGTTTGCAGGTATGTGAAAATAATGGTTTGTCAGATTAAGAGAAGGTAAGTCTGATATAATAAAATGTCAATTTTAATCCCATCAAGGTTTATCTTAAAAATATGTATTTTCCACGCCAAACTGAAACTATATATGATGACTGGAATACCTAAAATAAATCATAAGTACTTTTATAACACTAAAAATATGATGTAGGTTTTCTTAAGTTTGACCATAATTTTTTTTAGGATATGCTCAATTAACAATATTGTATGATTCACAACTTGTATTTTATTGACAATCACTATGAAAAACATGCAAAATACAAAGAATATGTGGATTATCAATAGAACTAAAGAGTAATATATCTACAATATATGAGGAGGCATCTTTTATCTCTTTGCTCAGTGTCATGGCAAAGAAAAATCAAACTTATAACATGTGTAAAATAAGGTCTAAATTAGTGTATATCTTCATTCTTAAAGTGGTATATTAATCTCTGTTATAGAACCATAGTAACGTAAGCAACGCTTAACATTTGACCAATCACAACTCAGCTCCTTGAGCACTCCCTAATTTTCAACAAATCAAGATGGAGCTTTTCATTTGTTTACATTCAATCTTGCACATAACCAGTTATCAGCCAGTTGTGGGATCCTTAAATGCTGAATTTATTGTTATTTCTTAATTGAATTTTATTATTATCTCTTCATAATGAGTAATAGTGACAAAGGAAGTGATGAACATATATTAAGACATTCAAGAATGTGTGTTAAAGATATTAGCAAGTGGAAAAAAGTTACAAAATGAAACAAAAATAGCGGAAGTGAAAACATCAGCCAAACAACCAAAAGACCCTGTTGCCGAGAAACAGATTGGACCTTCATGTACATGTAAAGATAAATGCTTTGAAGAAGTTGATGAAAATACTAAATGTATTTTTCAAAATTGGGGGGCACTAGGGTATTTGATGGATAATGATATGCACTTGCTCCTGATGACCCGGATGGATGTAAAAAGTTCACTGTGTAATCATCAAACTCCTCACAATATTTCTCCACACATCCATACCAAACTTACCTGTCATAATAAATGCAGCTAAAATACTCTCCTGGTTTGACACATTTTAGGTTATCAACCATTGCCGGTTCATTAGTAATATGACTTTTCCTTAGTCTTGTCTATTCTCCAATGCCACTTGAAATGAGATACACCATCAGTTCTTCCTTGTTTATGAGAAAAAATATGATAGTTCCCAGAATAGCCCTACTGTCCTTGAATCATGTTCTAACCGTTGTTCTGCATCTTTCAAATCAGATGTAGTTACAAAGAAAAATTTTATTGTCTTGCTCAAGTTTTCTTCACAAAACTGAAACATGTCTTCTGATGTGATAATTTGCCTCTCTGTAGTTCTCTGCAAACTGGCACGAGCAGTAGCTCTCTTCACTGTTCCCCCAATCCCATCACACACATTTTTGTCATGGGATGTAGCAAAGAAGTGCCATTCACAAGACAAACCAAAATCCTCTTTATGGTAACAGATTTGTGAAGTTGTATCTGTTCTTATATTGGCCAGCACATCCATCTAAAAAATAGTAAACCTTCACTTGTGAGCATCTGAATTTAAAATAAGGCTACAGCAAAATTATTTTCGACCTGCCACATCCTGATGAGTCCTACTGTGTATTGCAGTTAAAGTGATGCAGGAACAGTACGGTGCAAATTTTTGTGTCTGAAAGCATCTGGCAATGCTGACGGCATTCCCTGGTTCACACTATGAGTTGAAACTGAACCTCAAGTGTTTCGCTAGACCTGAGTAGAGATGGTTGTGTTTTCTCCATATTGCATCCTTTTGTTGAAGTATTTTGCATTCTGTGGTTTGTGTTCAGTATTTGTTTATGGTGCTTTTGAAATGACTGGCAAGTAGTGTAATAATGAGGAGAAAGCCTGTATTCTTGCTTGGAGGCAAGAAAACCTCCCAATTTAAACGATATGTGAATGAACAGGCAGGGCAAAGTCCACCATATTGAAACTTCTAGCGGAAGCCCAGGAACTGCCACCGAACGTCCTTCCAAAGCACAAATTCAGTGGTGGAAGGTGAAGGAAGACATCTGTTGCTACAGATGTCCTCCTGAAGAGAGAATTGAAGAAGAACCCTCAATTCACAGTGACTGAATTGAAGAATTTACATCCTGGAGTGCTACAAGATGTCTCTGTTCGAACCCTCCATCATCGGCTGTAGGATTTGGGGCTTTCAAGCCGTAGAGCCACCAACAAACCTCTGATAAATACCCATGTGAAGAAACACCTTCCATTCGCAAATAAATACGCACATTGAACCAGCACAGTGGTGGAAGGTGATATTTTCCAGCAAAAGCAATTTTTTAAGTGTTCCGGATAGGGTTGACCACAGTTCAATGCCCATTGGGTTCGGATCTATTCAACCTCAATTACACAATTCTGACTGTTAAACACCCCGATTCTGTAATGGTGTGGGGTGCTTTTACTCGTAAGAAGTGAAGGGTGGGCCTTTACTTCCTTCCAAAGAACCAAAGGATGAATGCTGATCGGTATATCAACATTCTGAAGGACCATATGGTGGACATGTTCAGAATTCAGGAGTGTGATTTCTTTATGCATGATAGTGCACCCTGTCCTAAGGCCAAGAAGGTGATGAAGTGGCTCCAGGAGAGGCAGATTGAGATGTTGGAGTGGCTGGCATTGAATGAAGAAAATCAGGTGAGAGAAGAAGATTCCTAACCTGAGTACCCTCCGGGCAGAGCTGACAAAAGTATGGTGTACAGAGATGTCCTTGGATTACTTCAGAAGCCGAAGCGATTCCATGCCACTCCGCCTCCAAATGGTCATCAAGAAAAAGGGAAACCTGACTAAATACTAAACTATGTATAGTATTCAATAAAAAGCCTGTTTCTTCAGACTGGATCCCCCCCCCCCTAAAAAAAAATGTTACAGGTCCGAAATCATTTTGCCATAGCTGTAGTTCATAAGCTTTATTATAAATGAGTAAACCATTAGTCTTGTGTTTTAGTGATAGAGATAAGAAACAGACACTAAAATGGTTAAGTTACTGGTCTGCTGATGATCTATAATTATAGATGACAAAAGGGTGAACTGTACATTGTGAATTGTCCCAGCAGCATCTTGGAGAAGAATAATTTTCAGAGAAATCACCTAATATAACTGCCTTGCTCTGAGGTGCTAGTGTTTCTTTCAACTTTTAAGTAGTGTGATTGCTGCTGTGCAACAGTCACACATTGCTTGTAAGATATTTCATTTGGAGCTGATTTTACACTGTCAAGCAACTCAAAAAAGTTCAGAACACCCTCTTCTCTTGGGCAATCTTTGCAAAGTTGCATCATGTAAGCCTCTCTCTCTGTACTGTAGACACACTAATCTATAAGATCTTTGTATGAGAGACCTTTTTTCTCCCAATACAGCCAGCTATAATTTTAGGTTAGGACAATATGTGTAGACACAGACAGAATGAGTGCTATCACTACCGGCCAGCACACAATATGACTGCTGTAATTTAGCAAATGTGGAAAATCTTGTTTTGGGATTCTTTTTATCATTTTATATAGTTCAAATAACTCTCTTAAATTCCTAAGCACCAGTCATTTTTGCACCTTCAGCACTGATGACTTTCACACTATATCTTTGTGTTCTTCAGATATTACTTTTCCTTTGCTCATTATTGGAATCTTTGGAAGGATTCTAAATTCTGATTTTAGTGAATGCCTTTTTCACCATATATGTTTTAGTTTGGAAGAAACTAGCAGTTTTTTCAATTGTGTATGTGGAGAGTCATTTTTTTAAAAAAAATTTAGGAGCCTATCTGGCGACTGCCCACTTGGGAGTGCTGGAATCAAGACAGCCTAGCACTAGGCTACTTTAAAATAAGAATATGAAAATGATAAAGAAGGAAGATCACAACAATCAGGAAGCAATCTCTGGCATCAGGGGGGAGGTCTCCCCTCCCTGGTGCAGGAGCGTGTGACCTACAAAAAAACAAAAAAAACCCAATAAATAAACAAAAACAAAAAAAAACTAGTTAAATAAAAGGGAGAAGGCCTGCCTCCCCCCAAAAGTCAACAAGTCAATGTGCATGCACTCGTCCTGAGTACAAAGGACAGGCGGTAGCGACCCCGCCTATCCCAGTACCAGTAACGTGCACAAAGATCACCCAGACTGGGACATTCGACAAGAATGTGCCGAACAGTCTGGGAGATGACGCAGTCGTCACAATAGGGCACAGGCGAGCACTCCATCAAATAGCGATGCATCATACGAGTGTGTCCGATTCGGAGACAACAGAAAGCGACCTGAAGCCGTCGCGGCATTGGGGGATAGGTACATGGGAACAGAGCGAAATGCTGATGCAGTCGCAGAGTCCTCGCACTCTTTGGAGCGCTCATTCCCGGCAATTCCTACATGTCCAGGAACCCAGCAGAAGATAATCTTGACATCCGCCTGGTTCGCCAAAACCATGGCGTCACGGATATCATGAACCAGGGGATGCGGAGAGGGGGGGAGAGAGTCAATATTTGTAGTTTGTGATTATGACATTTGCTCTCCAGGAATGACTTTTTCAATTCATTCATTAATGTCTCTAGATGTTTTTCAGATTCTGTTTCAGGTTTTGAAGCATCATTTACCCCCTTGCTAATATGAATACCATAACTGACTTCTAGCCTCTTCTTTAAGTGCTTCTGGGCATCTGATAGCTTACCACAAGCATTGCACTTTTTCTGGCTTAATGACAAATCTTCTGAAAAGAACCAAAAATGAATATATTTAAATTATTATAGAGCAAAATTTGCATTTTGTATAGACTAAAGAGCATTATTAAAGAATAAATCCTTTAAAGTAAAAACTTGCCAATTATCAATTTTGTTTTATACAGTACCTTAAATTTTATTCAATAGGCCATATAGATCAAACACACCTTTCTGGTGAAATATAATATATATTATCTTGGTACTTATTTTTTTTGACTGGCGTTTGATCTAAAGGTGCTAGAACTGGTTTAATTGAAGTTGAAAGATTTTCTTCAACCAAGCAATCACTGTCTAGATTTCAAACTGAAGATATGTAACTCAAATCATTGATTGAAGATGATTCAATTGAATCTTGCTTAGTCTCATTGTTTTCAGTGGTTCTAAGTATTGTGGATTTTTTCATTATTAGTGTCCAACAGTTCACATACAACAATGAGTCTTTTTTCAATGCTGCATTCACTAAGTACATCAGTCACTTTTCTAAGATTGATTGTTATGCGGTTCTTGTGTTTTTTAGTAGGGTCTTGGGAGTATTTCAAGTGCCAAACCATTGTAGAGCTTTGTCTTCCCCTTTCACTACTTTAACTATATATTATTGGCAGTGAATTACAATTTTTATTGAACTCTTAGTATTTAAGATCAAATTGATAGAAAAGCTATAAAATTTCAATGAATTGAAAAACAATTTGTAAATATGGTGTTCACTTACAAGTTAATTACATGAAAAATACCAAGAGTAAACAAAACAATCTTTTTATGGCTGTTTCTAAGGGTTAAGAGATCTGTACCTTTGTTTTTTATATTAAAAAAAGGGCAATTTTAATTTCTATATGTCAAATTAATAGCTTAGGTGTGAAAAATATGTAAAATTGATGGACAGCTTATAAATATGCCACTCACTTATGTGTTAGTTACATGAAAACTGCTAGCATAAATAAACTTTTTTTTACTGTTTCAAATAGCCAAAGCATAGGCCTTCATTTTTCACATCTATAAATTTTTTTCAATTTTGATATCCTGGAGGTCAAATCTTGACCAAATTTTTACAAATGTATGATTTTTTTATATTTTTTAACCTAGAGTTCTGATTTTTTTAATTTTAAAATTCTCATATTTGGATTCCGTCTTTTTCTGATTTTAAGTATATATACTTTTATATAATTATGACCATTATTACCCTAGTTATGGGTCACCAAATGTTAGTGACCTCATAACATAACATAACATAATTTCACGGATGACAAAAGCCACAAGGGCTTATCAAAGGTCATCCGCATTTTTCCAAACCCACCCACAAAAAGTACCATCGCCAGGGGAAGACAAAATCAGGTGGTTCCCCACAATATAATATAACAGATGACAAAAGCCACAAGGGCCCATCATAGGTCATCCGAGTCAAACAGCCTCTTTTTTAGGGCACCCAAACTCCCAAGAAAAATACATCCAGAAACAAGGGTATCACCAATCAAGGCTTGTCAAGAACTAAATCATGCAGCTATAGATATATACAAACAATATTAATATATACAAAACTTTGGAACCATCACAACCTTCCCTTCCCATAAACTCATCCAACCTACTCTTAAATACATTTAGATTTGGACTACCTACTACCCTCTGCGGCAATTTGTTCCAGAAGTCTACCACTCTATTGGTAAAAAAATATTTTCTTAAATCCAACCTACACCCTTGCTTTTTAATTTTCAAGTGGTGACCTCTAGTCCGATTTCCATCATCTAACTCAAAAAACTTGCTAACATCCAATTTATCTATCCCGAAAAAAATTTTAAACAGCTAAATCATATCCCCTCTCACACACCTCCTTTCGAACGAGAACATATTTAATACCCTCAGTCTATCTTCATATTCAAGGTGCCTCAGGGAAGGAATAATCTTTGTTGTTGCCCTCCGTTGCACTGACTCAAGAAGGTTAATATCGTGTCTAAAATGTGGGGACCATGCCTGTATACAGTACTCTAGATGTGGCCTAACATAAGAGTTATAGAGTTTAAGAATAACCTCCTTACTTTTGTAACTGACATTTCTCTTAATGAAACCCAGCACTCTATTTGCCCTATTTCTTGCTTGAATACACTCCTTAGAAAACCTTAATGACTTATCTATTACTACTCCTAGATCTTTCTCATCCTCTACTGAGCTCAGCCAATGCCCATCCATTTTATAGTTAAATTCTCTATTATCTTTTTCCAGGTTAATAACTTTGCACTTATCAAGGTTAAAAGTCATTTGCCACTTATGTGCCCAGGATAACAATTTATTTAAAGCCCCCCTGCACTTTAAAATTATCATCAATATCTTTAACTACAGCTGCTAATTTGGTATCATTCGCAAAAAATGACACTTTATTATTAACTGCCTCCCCAAGATCGTTTATATAGATGACAAATAATAATGGACCGAGAACTGATCCCTGAGGACCACACTGATAACATCCCTCCACTCTGACTTTACACCATTTAGCACCACCCTTTGCTTCCTATCTTTCAGCCACTCAGCTATCCAATTTGAAACACCCCCACATATCCCAATCATTTTAAATTTATGAACTAGTCTCCTATGTGGTACCTTATCAAATGCTTTACTAAAATCCAAGTAAATTGCATCTACATTCTCTCCCTTATCTACTTGATCTGTTACGAACTCCAGAAAGTCTAGTAAATTAGTCAAACATGATATACCTGATCTAAACCCATGCTGAGCATCGCTGATTAACCCCTCCCTCTCTAGATGTTGGCAAATCCCTTTTTTAACTATTTTCTCAAGAATTTTACAGACTACAGGAGTTAGGCTAACCAGTCTAAAGTTATTTGGATCCTCTTTACTACCCTTCTTGAAAATAGGGACTATATTCGCTCTCTTCCAATCATCAGGTATTTCTCCATATTCCAGTGACCTAGTATACAACTTCTCCAGAGCTATTGAGATACTTTCTACCCCTTCTTTAAGTATCCTAGAATGAATATTATCAGGGCCGGAGGCCTTGGTAGTATCTAACTCACCTATTAGTCCTTTTATCATCCTCCAATCGACACTAATGGTAGTAAACACCTCTTTCCCTGACCCATGAGTACTATACATAAGACTATTTATAGTTTCTCCTTTGTATATACTGATGCAAAATGCCCATTTAGTACCCCCTCAACTATTTCCTCATCAGTTTCTCTCACAACCCCTTTATATTTGATAGGTCCTATTTTAACTCTGCCAGACTTGTTATTAATTTTATAGTAACTAAAGAACTTTCTAGGTTCTTTGTTGCTACCCTGAGCTAATTTAATTTCTGACACCCTTTTGTTCTTCTTTATAATCTTATTTAACTCATTCCTAGCCATTCTATAATCACTTAAATTTTGAATATTATTTTGTACCTGTAATTTTTTATATGCCCTTTTCTTCTCTGAAATTTTTCTAGCTATCTCCTGATTCCACCAAAATGGTTTCCTACTTTTGTTCCTAATGGCCTTCATTGAGATACATTGCTCTTGGACTACATTTATTATATGCTTGAAGGTATCCCACATCCCATAAGCATTTTTACCTCTGAATTCTACATCCCAGTCTACCAAATTTAGCAAGCTTCAAAGTTTTACATAATCTCCCTTATGAAAATTTGGAACTTTTACAGCATTCTCGGTTATTTTACCCTTCTCAATTCCCAAGTTAAAACGAACTATCTGATGGTCACTATTTCCCTATGCTTCCCCAACAGTCAATTCTTGAACTAAATGATCACTGTTAGAAAGTACTAAATCTAATATATTGTCCCCCCTCGTTGGCTCATTAACAAATTGATTCAAAAAATTATCCTCAAAGCATTCTATGAAC
The DNA here is from genome assembly GCA_963969495.1 of Ceratothoa steindachneri. NCBI lineage: Eukaryota > Metazoa > Arthropoda > Malacostraca > Isopoda > Cymothoidae > Ceratothoa > Ceratothoa steindachneri. Next base: position 224,730,809 of record OZ018320.1, read on the forward strand.
CTACCACTTGTTCTATCCCTACCTATCATATTTTCCCAGTCCACAGAGTTTAAGTTGAAGTCCCCAGTAATAACTGCATCTGTTTCACATCCCTTACTTTTTTTTCCTTATCATTAGTTCATCTATATCATCAGTCTGCCCAGGTGGTCTGTAAAAAGCTCCCAAATGCACCATTCTATTTTTACTGAACTTAATATCTATCCGAGGTGACTCAACTCCATCCTGCTTTATTGAAGTATTTACACTTGAAACAATGTTGTTTTTTATATAGATAATTATTCCTCCACCAATCCTACCTGTCCTTTGACTAATGTACATATTATAGCCCTGTAAATCAAATTCACTTATAGTGTCACTAAATTCTATTTCATTAACCTATGATTCAGTAACAAATAATATATCTATATCCTCATCGCTAATATAACTAAATAGCTCATCCTTCTTGTTTCTAAGACTACGAGCATTTGTATAGAAACAATTTCGCCTTGGAACCTATTTCTGTTATCTGCCAAGTCCATTCTACTTTCAGTACTATAATGTCCTCTCATAATTCCCTGACCACTATTAGTATCTAGTTTCCCGCCCGCAAAGACCTAATAACACGATCATACCCCTCCCACAACACATCTATCCCCCCCTCCTACTCAAATGCAGTCCATCTATCGCATACATTTCTTCCATTCCAACAAACCTATCCCACACATCCACAAACAAACATGACACCTTCCATCTCACACATCCTCCTCACATAATCATTCAGCCCAATCGCACAAGACATCCATTCTACCCCAACATCCATTCCTGGAAGCACACCTGTCACAACACCTTTCATTCTACTTTCTTTCACCTTTTCAATCAACCTCTTGTACCTCTCACATAACTCACATGCACCCACTTTCTCACATCATTCACTCCTACATGTGTAATCACAACCGCATCCCTTGCATAGCCAGACACCAGCTCCTCATACCTATCAGACAGATCTCTCACTCCAGCACCCTCAAATCATTCAATCTACTTGCATTCAACTTCCTATCTAAATATCTTACTCGCGAATCACCCATCACAAGCACTTCAGTCAGACTCCTATTCCTAACCCCCACAGACCTAACTCCATCCCCACTCCTATTCTCATTCAAACTACCAGTCACTCTACCTCCACCCCACCCCCCTCAGTCATATCACTTCCAGTTACTTCCTCTCTTAGGGCACTGAATCCATTAGTCAAGCTAATAGGTTCTGTGTCCCTCTGACTCACACACCTATTCTCCCCCTGGCTAACCACCTCAACAGAGGCAATCCTATTCTCACAAAGAACAGGAGAAGCCTCCCTAGCTACACGTTTCCTAACCACTCTCCACTGTTCCCCATCCTCACTAGGCCTATTTCTAACTACTCTAAGGGGGCTAACTTCACTATCCCAAGAACTATCATATCCTACCTCCTCCACAGGCCCTCTACCTTCACCTGAAACAGCTAACTGGCCTACCTCACCACCTAACCTATTCCCAGCCCTAGGCCTAACACTAAGTTCCCTCCTGAGCTCAGCAACTAACCCCTCCAGCCTACATATAAACTTACCAGCCCCGCCAGAGCTGGTTAAGCAGCATCCAACAGTCTTCTTGTTAATGGAGCAGGCAGCCTTCTCAGACTTATTCATAGCTTCGGACATTCTTCAAATAATTTGCCAATTTTGTATTTGAATGAATTTATTGACCTTGCATAGACCGTTTGGTCATCTAAATTGTTCCATTCATCAATAACTCTTTGACTAAAGGAGAACTTTCTGATATTCAATCTTGATCTATCCTTAAAGATTTTCAGGCCATGACCTCTAGTTCTTCCTTCATCAATTATTGTAAAAAAATCTTCCTTTCTTAATCCCTCATAACCATGCATCAGCTTAAAAATCTCTATTAAATCACTTCTATGTTGTCTCATTTCCAATGTCATAAGATTACAACTTCTTAATCTATTTTCATATGATTCATTTCTTAAATCAGTTATCATTTTAGTAGTTCTTCTTTGCACTTTTTCTATATTATCTATGTCTTGTTGATTAGTAGGCCTCCACACCTGTGAACAATATTCCAAAATAGGTCTGACTAAGCTTTTGTAAAGATTTATAATATTAAATTTTGACTTGTTGTCAATTGTTCTTTTTATTGTCCCCAGAACATAATTTGCTTTATAAACAATTTTGGCTATGTGCTTACTTGGTTTTAAAGTATTATGTACTATTACACCTAAATCCTTTTCTGTAACAGCATTTTCAATATTTTCTTGTGCTAGGCTATATACAGCATTTACATTATTAAATCTTACATTTATAGTTTTACACTTTCTAACATTGAAAATCATCTGACCATTTATGAAGTTTTTTTAAGTCTTCCTGAAGCACTCTAATTTCCTTATAATTTGAGGTAGTCCCAAAGATCTTTATATCATCAGCAAATTTTAGAATATTTGATTTAATATTTTCGTCAATATCATTAATAAATACTAGGAATAATATCGGCCCCAATACTGAACCTTGCGGCACACCACTACTTATATTACTCCAAGTCAATTTTTGCCCTTGTATTACAACTCTTTGCCTCCTGGAAGTTAGCCATTCACCTATCCATGTTACTATTCCTTCTCCAAAACCATGACTCCTCAATTTGAGTAATAATCTCTGATGAGGCACCTTATCAAATGCTTTCGCAAAATCCAGGTATATGATATCTACTGGGTACCCTTCATCAACATATTTAGTTACCTTTTCAAAAAATGTAAGTAGATTTGTCAGACAAGACTTTTTAGGTAAAAAACCATGTTAAACTGACTGGTCTATAGGACGATACTGAATTTTTTGGTGCTCTTGACCCTTTATAGATTGGAGTAATGTTTGCTTCCTTCCAGTCACTTGGTATTTGTCCATGCACATAACTGTGATTAAACATAATTTCTGATGGCTTTGATATCAAACGTCTAAAGTTCCTAAGGACTATATTAAAATTTTTTTCATTTCCAGGTGCTTTTTCTGGATCTAAGTCTGCTAAAATTTTATGTATAGCAGTCTCGGATAAATCAACATCATTCAACATATCATTTCCATCATACATTATTTTTGGTTGTGGCATATTTTCTAGCCTTTCACTTGTAAAAACAGATGTAAAATATTCATTAAATTTATTTGCCATTTGGAGATACTCTGTTACAGTTTCACCATTTTCATTTTCTAAAGGTCCAACCTCCTCCTTAACAGTTAATTTGCTTCTTACATATTTATAGTAGATTTTGGGGTCTCTCTTAATCTGCCTTGAAATTTTCCGTTCAAACTTTCTCTTGGTTTTTCTTATTTCCTTTTGTAATTCTTTCATTGCATTTTTATATCTTTCATTGTGCTGAAAGTCTGGAATTTCTCTATATCTTTTCCACCATCTAGTTTTGTTTTTACTTTTTCTTGCTATATATATATTCCACCAAGGTGGCTTAAGTTTCGCTTTGCTTCTTATCTTTACTGGAACACATAAATTTATTTTTCTGTCATGTTCTTTTTTAAATAAATCCCACATTTCATATACATTTTTATCTTTAAAAATCTTGATCCAGTCAACTTTTCTAAATTCTTCTAATTTTTTGAAGTCAGCATTCCTATAATCAAAATATTTCTCTTTCCAATTCAAATCCAACGTTGGCAAAGATATACTAAATTGCCCAATATTGTGATCACTACTACTAAAATGTGATTTTACTTTAACATTGTCCACTAGATTATCATTTGAGGTTAATACTAAATCTAAAATACTGTCCTGTCACGTTGGTTCTCCTACATGCTGCGTGAGAAAATTATCCATAGTTAAATCAAGAAAGTCCCGGGCTTCTCCCTCTGCATGCAAAGAGTCCCAATCTATCATCCTATAATTAAAATCACATGCGATAACAATTTTAGCACTGTTAGATTTATTATTGATTCTATAATAGCTAAAGAATTTTTTAGGATCTTTATTATTTTTAGCTAAATTAATTTCGGCTGTCCTTTTGGTCTTCTTAATAATCTTTAGTTCATTTCTGGTTGACCTATAATGGTTTAAATTATCTAAACTACTCTCACTTTGTAATCTCTGGTATGCCCTTTTTTTCTCTGAAACTTTATTAGCTATTTCTTGATTCCACCATAATGGTTTCCTACATTTCTTCCTAATAGACTTCATCGGGATACACTGTTCCTGAACCATGTTTAATATAGTCTTAAAAATATCCCACATCTCATAAGTATTCTTTCCATGGAATTCTAGATCCCACCTAATCTGATTTAGCATGCCGCATAATTTATTGTAATCTCCCCTATAAAAATTTGGAATTTTTGTGGAGTTTGTCGTTGTTCTACCCTTAACTATTTGCAAATTAAACCGAACCATCTGATGATCACTGTTTCCCAATGATTCCCCTACACTCAATCCTTGAACTAAGTGATCATCATTTGAAAGAATTAGATCTAATATATTGGCACCCCTTGTTGGCTTATTAACAAATTGGGTCAAAAAGTTATCCTCAAATAACTCCATAAACTTACAACTTGCTCTATCTCTTCCTATCATATTTTCCCAGTCTACAGAAGTTAAATTAAAGTCACCCAGAATAACTGTATCTTCTTTGCATCCTTTACTTATTTCCCTAATCATTAACTCATCGATGCAATCAGTCTGTCCCGGTGGTTTATAAAAAGCTCCCAGGTGTATTTTCCTATTTTTACCAACCTTAATATCTATCCATAATGATTCGCCTTCTCCTTGCTTTATAGAGTTATTTAGATTTGAAGAAATGCTATTTCTAATATAAATAATCAACCCACCACCAGTCCTATCTCTCCTTTGACTAATGTACATAGTATAACCTTCTAGTTCAAATTCACTGACATTATCATAAAATATATTTTCATTAACCCATGATTCAACTATACATATTATATCTATATCTTCATGAATGAAAAACTAAATAATTCATTCCTCTTATTTCTAAGACTACGAGCATTTGTGTAAAGACAACTCAGCCCACCTATCCCTGAAGCACCTGAGGGCCTATCTCCTCTGCATCTCCTTTCTCTCCTTCCCTGACCCTGTACTCTTGTATTTCCCTGACCACTATCACTACTCAAGTAATTTAACCCTAAAGCACTTCCACTAGCCTGCTTACCTTCTACAAATCTGTGTTTGCTTCCTATCCCTGCCTCACTTTGAACCATAAAATTTCCCTGACCACTATCAAAACCTAGTTTCCCGCCTCTAAAGACCTAATAACACTATCTAATTCCCGCCACAAAACCTCAACCCCATCTCGGCTCAGATGGAGTCCATCCATCGCATACAAACCCTTATTCCCATAAAACCCACTCCAAACATCTACAAACACCAATCCTGACTCCTGGCACAAACCTTTCACATATTCATTCAACCCCATTGCACGAGACAACCATTCCATCCCCACATGCATTCTCGGAAGCACACCTGAAACGCCTTTTACTCTACTTTCACACATCCTTTCAATCAGCCTTTTATACCGCTGTCGTAACTCACAAGTACCCACCTTCTTTACATCGTTTACTCCGACATGTGTAATCACAACTGCTTCCCTCTCACACCCAGATACCAACCTATCATACCTCTCACAAACATCATTTACACCAGCAACCGGCAGAGAAACTCTCACTCCCTTCCATTTACTTTCACTCAACTTCCTATCTAAATACCTAATCTGAGAGTCACCCATCACAATCACCTCAGTCATTCTCCTATTCTCTCTAGGCCTAGTATTACCCTCCCTCCTGCTGTCACTCACTCGACCTCCTATTCTACTTTCAGGCACGGCCACACCAGACAGATCTCTTTCAAATTCTTCCTCTCTCAGGGCATCAAATCTGTTAGTTAGCCTAACAGGTTCCATGTCCCTCTCATTCCCACACCTAACCTGTCCTAACTTATCTATTCTGTTCACTTTCACCCACCACTCATTATCACTTACTGCTTTCTCTCCAGTCCCTGTTCTAGGCCTAACTTCCTCCCTCCTGGTCCCAATCTGACTTCAAACGTACACTTGCATCTCTTTTCACTTCAGACACTAAATCATTCAGTCTCAAGCATTCTGCACGTAATCGACTCACCTCCTCAGTCAAAGCACATACATGGCACTCAGACACATTCACTCTTCTCTCTACGCCACAGACATCGCACCCTATATACACACTACTTTCAAAAGGCATACTCTCTACATCCAAACAGTCAGCCATACTTAAACAAGAACAATAATAGAAACAAAAACTTACAAACAACAAGAATTTGACCCGAATTTGTGCGAGCAAGTTTAAAACCTGCTAATCAAGATGGCCACTGAAGTAAACAAAAGTCACTTTCTCACCAAAACAAAATAACCACAATTTTTATACAAAATAACCACAATTTAACTTTGTTATATTAACCAACCAAATATATGATCTAATAACTTAATATTTATGTTTATGTGACACACCAAAGTATATAAAATAATTAAAATATTCTGAGAGCTCTACGAAACACGTGATGCAATCAGTCTGTCCTGGTGGTCTATAAAAAGCTCCCAAGTGTATTTTCCTATTTTTACCAACCTTAATATCTATCCATAATGATTCACCTTCTTCTTGCTTTATAGAGTTATTTAGATTTGAATAAATGCTATTTCTGATATAAATAATCTACCAACCACCAGTCATATCTCTCCTTTGACTAATGTACATAGTATAACTGACATTATCATGAAATCAATTCAGGAATAGATTCAATGGTATCAGTTAGTGGAGACAATAATCACCAGGAGGAAGAGATTACAATTGAAGAGGAGTATGAAAGAATAATTGAGCAATTAATTACAGGTCAGATGATTAACATTCCATATAAGGAGATTAGGACTAAAAATAATGACCCAAAATGGATGACAGATAAAATTAAGCATTATATTGGCATTAAAAAGGGCATTTATAGGAAAATAAAAAATGGGGAGGATCACTTAAGGCAGAGATATAATGAACTAGCAAGAGATGTTAAAAAGTTAGTTAGAGTAGCAAGGAGAAATTATGAAATTAAAGTGGCAAATAGGGCAAAGGAAGATCCTAAAAGTTTTTATCAATTATACAAAACTAAGGTTAGAGATAAAATAGGCCCACTTATAGATTCCAATGGAGAATTAGTGAGTGATAGGGACTCAATGGCTGGAATGCTAAATGACTTTTTTCTCTCAGTATTTACACAGGAGGATACTCTAAATATACCTGAGGTGTCAATGATCTTTCGGGGTAATGATGAAGAGAAATTAAAGGATATATTGATCACAAAGGAGATAGTGACAAAGGAAATTGATAAAATCAAAAGTAGTAAAGCACCCGGTCCTGATGAGCTCTTTCCTAGAATTTTGAAAGAATGTAAGGATGTGTTAAGTGAGCCCCTAGCATACATCTTTAGAAAATCATTGGAGAGTGGCATTGTGCCAGTGGCATGGAAGAAAGCCAATGTGATACCTATATTTAAGAAAGGGGATAAAACAAATATATCTAATTACAGACCAGTAAGTTTGACATCAGTGGTAGGGAAAATGATGGAATCTATTATAGCAAGGAATATTAGAGATCACTTGGATAAGCATAAGTTGATAAAAGAATCACAGCATGGCTTTAGTAAGGGTAAATCCTGTCTCACTAATTTGCTGTCTTTTTATAGTAAGGTGTATGAAGCAGCAGATAATGATGAAAACTATGATATTTTATACTTGGACTTTAGTAAGGCTTTTGATCGAGTGCCACACTTACGACTTCTGAGCAAAGTTAAAGCACACAGGATCGATGGCAGTATATTTAGGTGGATTCAGTCATGGCTTGGTGACAGACAGCAAAGAGTTAGTATAGATGGAGTTAAATCTGAGTGGGGGTGTGTTAGCAGTGGAGTTCCGCAAGGATCTGTTTTGGGTCCCTTGCTATTCTTAATTTATATTAATGATCTTGACATAGGTATAAGTAGTGACCTGAGTAAATTTGCTGATGATACTAAGCTAGGTAGGGCCATTAGGGCTGATTCTGATGCTGTTGTAATGCAGGAGGAATTGACCATTCTGTCCAATTGGGCCGAGAAATGGCAAATGAAGTTTAACATAGACAAATGTAGTGTACTTAGTATAGGTAGAAATAATCCATTGAATAGTTATAAATTAAATGGCAGAATTTTAGGGAGGACTGATTGTGAGAGAGACTTGGGTATTTTGGTAAGTTCAGACCTTCGTCCTAGAAAGCAATGTCTAAATGCTAAGAATAAAGCTAATAGGATATTGGGATTCATTAGGAGGAGTGTAAGCAATAAGAGTGCTGAAGTCATTCTAAAACTGTATCTGGCGCTAGTTAGGCCTCATCTAGACTATGCAGTACAATTTTGGTCACCATATTATAGGAAGGATATTGATTTGCTTGAGTCTGTGCAGAGAAGGATGACAAAGATGATTGGTGGGCTAAGGAACTTACCCTATGGTAAAAGGCTCAGAAAACTAAATCTACATACATTGGAAAGGAGAAGAGTCAGAGGGGAATTGATTGAAGTCTTCAAATGGGTAAAAGGATATAATAAAGGGGATCTGGGTAAGGTTCTTATACTTAGTGAACATGACAGGACACGTAGCAATGGGTTTAAGCTTGATAAGTATAGGTTTAGGAAGGAGATTGGGAGGAATTGGTTTACAAATCGTGTGGTAGATGAATGGAATAGGCTCACTAGGCATGTGATAGAAGCCTCCTCTCTGGGTAGTTTTAAGAATAGATTAGATAAATATATGGATGAAGCTGCTAGATGGGACTGACTTTTTTTTATGTACATATGTATATATTTTTCTAAGGAGTGGGAAGATTATATTTTGCGGTTCATGAATGGACATAATCCTCTGGATGCATTTTATGTATATTGTAGATTAGATCTGACGAACTCCTGTTAAGGGTGACAATGTTGATGACTTTTCTCTGGTAAGAAATCTTTTGTGTGTTGAATGGAACAGGAGCTGCCAAGTGTAGGCCATGAATGGTCTTTTGCAGTCTCCTTCTTTTCTTATGTTCTTATGTTATCATTAAATATATTTTCATTAACCCATGATTCAACAATATATATTATATCTATATCTTCATGAATGATATAACTAAATAATTCATCCCTCTTATTTCTAAGACTACGAGCATGTTTGACTAATTTGCTAGACTTTCTGGAGTTTGTAACAAATCAAGTAGTTGAGGAAGAGAATATAGATGTGATTTGCTTGGATTTTAGTAAAGCATTTGATAAGGTACCACATAGGAGACTAGTTCATAAATTAAAAATGAGTGGGATATGTGGGGGTGTTTCAAATTGGATAGCTGAGTGGCTGAAAGACAGGAAGCAAAGGGTAGTGCTAAATGGTGTAAAGTCAGAGTGGAGGGATGTTATCAGTGTGGTCCTCAGGGATCAGTTCTCAGTCCATTATTATTTGTCATCTATATAAACGATCTTGGGAAGGCAGTTAATAATAAAGTGTCAATTTTTGCGGATGATACCAAATTAGCAGCTGTAGTTAAAGATATTGATGATAATTTTAAAGTGCAGGGGGATTTAAATAAATTGTTATCCTGGGCACATAAGTAGAGTACTGTATACAGGCATGGTCCCCACATTTTAGACACGATATTAACCTTCTTGAGTCAGTGCAACAGAGGGCAACAAAGATTATTCCTTCCCTGAGGCACCTTGAATATATAGATAGACTGAGGGTATTAAATATGTTCTCGTTCGAAAGGAGGTGTGTGAGAGGGGATATGATTGAGCTGTTTAAAATTTTTTCCGGGATAGATAAATTGGATGTTAGCAAGTTTTTTGAGTTAGATGATGGAAATCGGACTAGAGGTCACCACTTGAAAATTAAAAAGCAAGGGTGTAGGTTGGATTTAAGAAAATATTTTTTCACCAATAGATTAGTAGACTTCTGGAACAAATTACCGCGGAGGGTAGTAGGTAGTCCAAATTTAAATGTAAGGTTGTGATGGTTCCTAAGTTTTGTATATATTAATATTGTTTGTATATATCTATAGTTGCATGATTTAGTTCTTGACAAGCCTTGATTGGTGTTACCCTTGTTTCTGGATGCAATCCTCTGGATGTAGTTTTCTTGGGAGTTTGGGTGCCTTAAAAAAGAGGCCGTTTGACTTGGATGACCTATGATGGGCCGTTGTGGCTTTTGTCATCTGTTATATTATATTGTGGGGGACTTTGATTTTGTCTTCCCCTGGCGATGGTGCTTTTTGTGGGTGTGTTTTGACGGATGCGGATGAACTTTGATAAGCCCTTGTGGCTTTTGTCATCCGTTAAATTATGTTATGTAAAAGTTACAAATCCCCAAAACAACAAAAAAATATAATGCTGTCATTGGTCATATCTGAAGCTACCGTCTGACATCATAAGATATATTGTAGCCTACTAACAGCGCCACCTACCGTGCGCCCATAATCTGAAGTATTACCGAAAAATGATCATTAAGAATCTTGGTAATACTTCAGATTCGGGGCGCACGGTAGATGGCGCTGTTAGTAGGCTACAATTTTGGGCTACAGCATATCTCTTATGATGTCAGATAGTAGCGTCAGATATGAACAATATCGATGTTATATTTTTTTGTGGTTTTGGGGATTTGTAACTTTTAGTCTATTATTTACTAAATATCTGCTCGTTTATAGTTTTTTTCTAAGTTAGGTAAGGTTTCTTGATGTCTTTTATTGTTTTTTGTTTTGTTTTCGTATTTCTTGTTTACTGTGAACGATAACAGCTTCTTACTGGCAACATCGTAGCTTATAAATAGGACCCGTTTTGCAAATGTTTTTCTTTCATTATTGTGTTTTCATGCTCTCCATGTGCTTCTTTGTTATTCGAATTCGGCTTTACTTTGTATGATCACGAAAAACTTCTAGATTATTTAGAGGCGCATAAACTAATTAAGAAACCTATAAAAGAAAGAATTGTTTGTTATTAGGTTAGGTTTTTCTGCAAGTAAAAAGCTGTTGGGGAGAATAAAAAACCCAGTAAATTTGAGGGGACTGCTCATGAGGGAGATATCACTGCAGTGGGACCACGCTGCGATGATCCTGAGTTTCAATCAATTGGGGGGGGGTCTGGGGCCAGTATATACTCATATACAAAAAAATATTACGCCGATATTGTTCACATCTGACGCTACCGTCTGACGTCATAAGAGATATGCTGTAGCCCAAAATTGTAGCCGACTAACAGCGCTATCGGTAAATATGTAGATTATCAGCGTGAATGATGGGACGTACTATTTCGTCCGTCTTCCAAAATGTTTCACGTTTTTGGAGTACATTTAAGTTGACGGCTCGTGTGGGGGTAATACACTACGATGATCCTGAGTTTCATTAAATTTTGGGGGGGAGTCTGGGGGGCACAGCCCCCCAGTATATAATCCTAATTTTTTATAGAATAATAATTCAAAAAGTACTAAAACGCGCATGAATATTCCGACACGAGTGAATGATAATATTTACACACAAATTTTTTTCCGGCGGGGCCACTAATCTACATATTTACCGTGCTATCTACCGTGCGCCCCGAATCTAAAGTTTTACCAGAATCTCTACTATTTCCTCATCAGATTCTTTCAAAACCTCTTCATATCTATGGGCCCAATTTTATCACTGTTAGATTTTTTATTAATTCTATAATAGCTAAAGAATTTTCTTGGATCTTTATTATTACTTTGAGCTAAATTAATTTCGGTAAATATGTAGATGTGACTCAGCCGAAAAAGTATTTTTGGTAATACAGCAGATTCATGGCGCACGGTAGATGGCGCTGTTAGTCGGCTACAATTTTGGGCTACAGCATATCTCTTATGACGTCAGACGGTAGCCTCAGATATGACCAATCACGGCGTTATATTGTTTTGTTGTTTTGGGGATTTGTAACTTTTGGTTTGTATTATTTACTAAATATCTGCGCCTCTGCTTGTTTATAGTTTTTTCTAAGTTAGGTAAGGTTTCTTGATGTCTTTTATTGTTTTCGTATATTTTGTATTGTTACAACGACAACAGCTTCTTACTGGCAACGTCGTAGCTTATAACTATGACCCGTTTTGCAAAAAAAAAATTGTAGTTATGTCGTCTGCATGCTCTACTTGTGCTTCGTCATTATTCGAACTTGGCTTTATTTTGCATAACCGCGAAAAACTTTTAGATTATCTAGAGGCTCATAAATTAATTAAGAAAACTAGAAAATGCCCAAAATGCAGGGCGAATTTACATTTTTCGGAAAATTTACTGTTTCGTTGTGATAAGTTCTATTTAAACGAAAACGGTAAACATTTTGCTGGCTATCTCACAACCGCTCTATGTGTGAAGAAATTTTCCAGTATCAAAGAGCGATTCCATGAATTTCTGCTAGCCATAGCAGAATTATACCCGCCCGCTTAAAGTTAGTATTGTTTGTCTTTAGGTTACGTTTTTTATGCCAGTAAAAAGCTGCTCGTGGGGGAGTAAGCACTGCAGGGAGACCACCCTACGATGACCCTGAGTTTCAATCAATTGGGGGGGGTCTGGGGGGCACAGCCCCCCAGTATATACTCATATACCAAAAAATATTACGCCGATATTGTTCACATCTGACGCTACCGTCTGACATCATAAGAGATATGCTGTAGCCCAAAATTGTAGCCGACTAACAGCGCCATCTACCGCGCGCCACGAATCTGAAGTGTTACCGTATTTTTTTGGTAAATATTTTCGTTCACCACTACCGGAATATTCACGCGCGTTTGGAGTTGTCTGATGTCACACCCCACCCCCATTATAATTCGCAAAATGATTAAAGGCGCTGACATGATTTGGTTAAATCATTCACCTCTGTTAATGTTAGCACATTAGTCTATAAACAATTAGGATTATATACTAGGGGGCTGTGCCCCCCAGACCCCCTTCCAATTTAATGAAACTAAGGATCATTGTAGTGTGGTCTCCCCATTGTGTTTACCCCCACACGAGCCGTCCCCTTAAATGTACTCCAAAAACATGAATCATTTTGGAACACGGACGAAATATTACGTCCCATCATTCGAGCCGCTAATCTACATATTTACCAAATTAATTTCGGTAAATATGTAGATTGGTGGCTCGAACAATGGGATGTAAACTATTTCGTCCATGTTCCAATATGTTTCACATTTTTGGACTAAATTTAAAGGGATGGCTCGTGTGAGGGTAAATACACTGGGGAGCTCACCCTACGATGATCCTGAGTTTCAACCAATTGGGGGGTCTGGAGAGCACAGCCCCCCAGTATAGCCTTTTTAGTTTGTTTAGTTTTGGGCATTTCTATAAAAAAATATTATTCCTAGGATATTATTACAATGATATAAATATTTGAATTAAGTACATATAGATGAACCTAATGAAAGTTATTTTCGCATCTCAACTATGATTGCTGGTTTTTATAGATAATACCTTTAATTTTAATATATATATATATATATATATATATATATATATATATATATATATATATATATATATATATATATATAAGTATATTTAGGCATTATGAGTAAAATGGCATAGGATAGATATTATTCAAATTACCATTATTGAAAATACAAAGACTACTAATAAATTAAAATGGAGAAAACCAGACCTATGTTAAGACTTTAGCACAGAAGGTAAAACTCGAACCACTGAGTTCGAAGAATTCATTATTTGAGTGTGAAGTAAAGAGAAAATCCAATTTTACCAAGGTAAGGTGATTATCTCTTCCTTTCTTCTTGTCTTGATTACAAACAAACCCGAAGTTCCAATAATATTAAAGGTTCAAAATATGAATAGAAAATCAGAAGTATAACAGCAACTATGATTACAAAGGTAAGTTAATTGCATTTAAATTTGTTTTAATGCAAGAATATTAATCTTTTGTTGTTTCCAAAAAGTAAGTTATATTCATAAATTTTATGAAATACTACCAAAATCCCTGGGAACAATTAGTAATTCAAAAAATCCAGCAACACAAAGAACCACAGAGTGTAGCTTGTTACTACTTGCAGATTTTGACACAGTATAATGGAAAGAGGGGTAGTAGATGAAGGAATGGGAAACAAGGGGCGCCATATTTTATTTAATTATTCGGAAAACATGCCAGTTATGAATGTTTGGGATAAATATAATTTTTTCCGAAATGAAAAATAAATTTTATTAGGATTTAAACATGCAATTTTCCATTACTCACCAATTAATAATAACAATAATAAATATTAATAAAAATATAAAATAATTATTATATTCTAAGATATTAGAAAAAAAAACATAAAACCATCGGCTGGGAGCTGTTGTAGCTGTGCTGCTCAATAAAACTGATAAGAATAAGAAAGTAAAAGTGAAAATGCCCAAGAACTTTGAGGGGGGAAAGGGAACGTAGGAGAAAGTGTTAGGGTGGAATAAGTGCAAATATTTAGGTGGGGAAGGACTAGGAAGAGAATGCGGCAGGAAGGATCGCGAAAGTAACTTAGGTCAGGCAAAGCTCAGGGAGGGTAACAAACACGAGAAATCGGTAATAGGCAAAAGGGAGTGGTATTAAGTCTGGCGGGTTCTGTTATAAGAGGTTTACACATATACGGATCACCAGCGGGGTCCACGCCGGGTCGGGGGAGGTGTTGACCACTGTTTGCCCGGGGTTCATGATGTCAAATTACATCATGGGTATCCGGGCGAAATTACCCGTGATATACGTAATACCTGCTGAGTAATCATAACATAACATAATTTAACATAATTTCACGGATGACAAAAGCCACAAAGGCCTATCAAAGGTCATCCGCATCCGTCAAAACACACCCACAAAAAGCACCATCACCAGGGAAAGACAAAATCAAAGTCTCCCACAAATTAATATAACAGATGACAAAAGCCACAAGGGCTCATCATTGGTCATCCGAGTCAAACGGCCTCTCTTTTTAAGGCACCCAAACTCCCAAGAAAAATACATCCAGAAACAAGGGTATCACCAATTAAGGCTTGTCAAGAACTAAATCATGCAGCTATAGATATATACAAACAATATTAATATATACAAAACTTAAGAACCATCACAACCTTCACTCCCCATAAACTCATCCAACCTACTCTTAAATACATTTAAATTTGGACTACCTACTACCCTCCGCGACAATTTGTTCCAGAAGTCTACCACTCTATTGGTGAAAAAATATTTTCTTAAATCCAACCTACACCCTTGCTTTTTAATTTTCAAGGGGTGACCTCTAGTCCGATTTCCATCATCTAACTCAAAAAACTTGCTAACATTAAAATTTATCTATCCCAGTTGACCTAAAGGGCATCACGACTACTACGAATAAACCAACGAGTATTATGAGTAACCCGCCGAGTATTACGGATTACCCGACTGGAGCACTCGAGTAGTACGGATTACACGCCAAGTATTATGGGTTATTCGGCGGGTTCTCGCGGGTAGCGTTTTTCTTTAGCCTGCGGATGATATATAAATGGCTTGTTGTGGCTCTCCCGAAATGACAGACAGATCACGACTTGGAAGAAATCTTGAAGAATATTGGGACTCAGTTAACCACGCGGGGAGGATTAACACCCTACCCTGCGGCACCGTCCAAGACAACAGAGAGAGACTCTACCGTCTCTGGGAGATGTCGGACGTAACTGAAAAATACCCAAAACCTAATAGAGGGGCGGCACCCCGACTAGAGTCAGTTGATTTTGGATTCAGTCATCATTAAGTCCACCATGTTTTTACACCCTCTGAGGAATCCAACCAGATCCATACCTACTCATTATTCATCACCACATCCGAGTCATTTTCATAGGGTCGTTATCGGCGGGGCAGGGGCACCCCAATACAAAGAAAAAAATAAAGGAAAAGTGAAAATGACATACAATACTTCATACCTCACATTCCTAAACACAACAGACAAAAGACCCACACTAACAATGAACACACACTTCTAAACTTAGCCGCTACACACGACACCCCCATCACAAACATAATAAAGACACACACAGGCCACAAACTCGTCTTCCGCTCACTGGAGAACGCAGTCAAATTCCACCAACATGCATCGGACACACTCACCGCACTAGACCTACAGCCAAAATTATCCGATGGTGTACGAAAAAAAACACCAAATACGAATCACAAAGACCAACTCCCTATGGTTGGCCTTCTCCACTGATGACCTCCGCACACACCTCAGGCAGAAGTATGTGGAGGAAGTCATCACAGATCTATACTACAACCGCACAAAACAATGGGCAGTGATCACACTGTCCGATGAACAGAACAAAACGCTGCTGCCAGACCAAGGCATTAAGGTCTGTGGCACCCTAACATACCCACACAAAATCGAGTCAAAACTAAACATAAGACCAACACAGTACCACCGGTGTTACAAAATCGGACACCCAACACTCAACTGTCAAGCAGACCTGGTCTGCTTCAAGTGCAGTGTAGTGACATCACATACATACACAGAGTGATGTGATGCGTCTAGTGTAGTAGCATAATTTAGTGTTAAGTGCCTACTTTGCTTACTGCCGCTGGCTAGACCTCGTTGGTGAAACGGGGAGCCGAGTGCGTAAGTCTTTTCCCACCAGTACACAGCCTCCCCATCATCAAGACTCCTGTTGTTCCTCCTCGTGGCGACACACGGTAACTGGATGTCTCGCGGACCCAGGCTAAACCAGCAGGGGATATCGGAGCAGCAGTAGGCCTCAGAGGTACGACGTGGAGGCCCACCGATGTGTGGACATGCCCTGGCGCCTACCAACCACTGCACCCACCAATCACTGCATTGTGGTCAAGTCCTTTAAGGATAAAGGCTAAGGGGACAGACCCTGAAAATAAAACGGTGCTGGCGGCGCACCAGAGGGGGGCTCTAACAGACCTGAGACCCGGCAGCCTCCTGCAGTTGAGGGAAAATACCGGTCATCCTGGGTCTCCCCCTTGCCACTGGAAATGTCCTACCTACAGTCAAGATAGTGTTGCTGGGATATGCGCACTCCATGCGCCACTTAAATCATCTCCTTTGCGCAGGTTTCTCTCCCCTGCAATACCTCGGTGACTCCTTCTTATTATGTCAGTCTGACGCCGAGGAGAGACCTGGTGACGGAGGTAGGCAAGAGTGTGCTGAGGGCCTCTAGCTCGGCTCTCACACGTC
The DNA here is from genome assembly GCA_963969495.1 of Ceratothoa steindachneri. Classification (NCBI taxonomy): domain Eukaryota; kingdom Metazoa; phylum Arthropoda; class Malacostraca; order Isopoda; family Cymothoidae; genus Ceratothoa; species Ceratothoa steindachneri. The sequence continues at coordinate 224,748,056 of OZ018320.1, forward strand.
AGCAGCACAGGGCTATTTTTGGTCGCTAGCAGTTTTGGATTGAGTAGGAACTGCTCTCGGCAGACCCCTGTGTGACTGAGCAGCCCTGTTTAGGGAACGCACTGCTCACCCCAATTTGGGGAGGAGCCTAGAAAAAGTGGCCTAAAAATTGTTCACTCAACCTCTCCTTGGATAGGAAACCACGCCTATCGGGGACTCCACTTTGCGGTCGAAAAACACATAATATTTTTTCTCAAATTTGCCACTTGTAATATCAAAACCCTTTTAGATATTAATCATGGTACCAACAGACCTGAACGCAGAACAGCACTAATCGCATCTGAACTAGGCGGTATGATATAGATATAGTTGCTCTTAGTGAGACAAAGCCAATGGAAGAAGGCTCAATCAAAGAAACTCAAGAAGGATACACATTTTTATGGAAAGGATATCCTCAAAATGGGCAACATTTACACGGAGTTGGTTTTGCTATAAAAATAAGTTATTAAAGAACCTCGCAGAGTCTCCAAACTGCATAAGCGAGAGTTTTATAACACTTCGTATCCCTCTGGCAAAACACCAGTATGCAACTGTTCTAAGTGCATATGCCCCAACATTACCTTCCAGCAATGAAATTAAAGACCAACTCTATCAGCTACTTGATGAAACTTTAGACCAAATACCAAGACATGGCAAGATCATTTTAATGGGAGACTTTAATGCGAGAGTTGGAACGGACAAACATATATGGGAGGAAGTGATTGGAGAACGTGGTATCGGAAGGGTCAATTCAAATGGAATTAGACTATTGACCTTATGCAGTGAACATGGCCTTAAGATCACAAATACCATTTTTCAACAAAAGAATATGTACAAAACCATCTGGATGCACCCACATTCCAAGCATTAGCACATAATAGACTATATTATAGTAAGAAGCACTGACATTAAAGATGTTTTAATTACACGAGCAATGAAAGGTGCAGAAGGATGGACGGACCATCGTCTCATTATTACCAAATTACACCTATGAATTCGTCCACCAATCCGTCGCCGGAAAATGAATAGGAAGCGATTGAACTGCGGTGCTCTTAAGGACTCTTCAATTAGAAATAAACTACGAAAGAAGATAGCCGAGAAGCTTGAAGAGGATACTACAATTGCTAATGTTAACAATGGAATTGATGCACTACTGACCACTTTCAACTCAAGTTTGTATGAATCTGCTGCAAATAGCATCGGATACAAAAACAAGAAACATCAAGATTGCTTTGATGAGAGTTCTGACTTGATCCACATTCTCTTGGGTGATATGCATAAAGCACATAATGCATCCCTAAGCAATCCATCATCACAGGGACCAAGAAATCGTTGGAAAAATCTTAGGGCATAAACTCAAGCCCGTCTTCGGACTACAAAAAATGACTGGTGTCAAAAGAGGCACACCAAATTAAAAAATATGCAGATATTAATGACATGTACAATTTTTACAATGCAGTGAAATTTTTATGGACCCAATAATTGTTCATTGACGCCCATCAAAACTGCTGATGGAAGTACTCTTTTTAAGGAACAATTACAAATAGTAAACACATGGGCAGAACATTTCAAAGTTCTACTGAACCAGCCCGACCCAACTGACAATACAGTACTATACGAGCTCTTAATGCTGCCACAGATGCCTATCCTTCACCATGACCCAACTTTTGTAGAAAAACTCTAGGCAATTAGGTCTTTGAAAAACAATAAAACTCCTGGGCCTGATAAAATTCCAGCAGAGATCATAAAAGATGGTGGCTATCTCTGTCATAGGAATCTTCACATCATTATTTTAAAAGTGTGGACTGAAGAAACTGTTCCTCAACAGTGGAAAGACGCCAACATTGCAACAATCAATAAAAACAAAGAGGAAAAGTCACAATATGGAAACAGCAGAGATATCTCTCTACTATCTATGGTGGGAAAGTCTTGGTTAAGATACTCCTCAATCGTTTAATACACCATATATCTGAGGATATATTGCCGAGACTCAGTGTGGGTTTAGACCAAATCGCGGAACAGTTCACATGATATTTACAACGAGACAGCTTCAAGAAAAGTGCAGAGAACAGCATAAGGATCTTTTTATAGGCTTTATAGACCTGTCTAAAGCCTTTGATACTGTCAATAGGGAACTGTTATGGGAAGTACTCCACAAATTTGGCTGTCCATCAAATTGTATTAATATCTTACGACAGTTTCACGATGGAATGTTTGCTCGTGTCACTGTCGGGGGACTAGAGTCAGAACCCTTCGAAGTTCACGCTGGTGTAAAGCAAGGTGGTGTGCTTGAACCTTTGTTATTTAACATGTTTCCTGTCTGTGTAACCACCTTACTCAAGCAGAATATACAAGATAACAGCGGTGTGAAGATAGCTTACAGGCTTGATGGTAACCTTTTCCACATCAGACAATTTCAGGCAGTCACAAAAATTTCATTAGAGACAATCCTAGATCTACAATAAGCAGATGACTGTGCTTTTGTTGCATATACGCCAAAAATCATTACAGGCTATACAAACAGCAGTAACAAATGCTTATAGAAGGATCGGACTCTCTGTCAACACTAAAAAAAAAACAGAAATACTATGTCAATGGGCAAATGGTTCCCCACGCGATCCACCCATTTTCACTATTAACAACACTGACTTAACCCAAACCAATGATTTTAAATACCTCGGAAGCTATCTCTCCTACAACTGCAGCCTAGATAATGAAATCCAACATCATCTACAGGAAGCTTCAGCCTCATTCGGTAGCTTAAGGAAAAGAGTGTATGTGAACAATGGCCTGAGCTTGAAGACCAAAGTAGCAGTCTACAGGGCAGTATGTATCTCGACTCTAACAAACGGATGTGAAGCCTGGACCACATACAGCCGCCACATGAAAATGTTGGAGGCCTTCCAAATATATTGCCTTCAGCGTATTCTGGGAATAACCTAGCGAGATAGGCTGACCCACAACCAAATATTTGAGAGAACTTCATGTACCAGCATAGAGACTATTATAACACAACAGCAGCTCAGATGGCTTGGACACGTAATAAGGATGCCAGAAGACCGGCTACAGCGAAAAATACTCTACAGCTAATTAAACGAAGGTCGACGTTCAGCAGGCGGCCAAAAGAAAAGATACAAAGACAATATTAAGGGAACATTAAAGAAAATAAATAAAAACCCAGCAAATCTGGAAGAATTTGCCGCCGATCGACATTATTGGAGGACATATGCCGTGAGGGGGCAGACGAATGGAAGATAGCATTAGACAATCAAGAAATGACAGACGTACAAGAAGGCACGCCTGTCAAGCTAACCCTGTACCACCCGACGTGAACTTTACCAGTCCTGTCTGCAACAAAGTGTGTAAATCAAGAAGAAGACTCTACAGCTATCAAAGGAGCCATCGATGATCCCGAGGAGGGTGTCGTCATCGGATACGATGGACTCCTATAAACTAGTAAGTAAATAGTTGGTCACAACTACACCATTTGGACAGCCACCACACCTCTCTGCTCTAACTGTGGCGGCGACCATGTCGCTGTCAACCCCAAAATGCCCTTACTTAAGTAAGGCCCGCTCTGACGACGTAGCGGAGCAGCTATACGGTGTCCTCAACCCATCTACACAACCACACACTCAGCCCCCTTCACAAGAACATTCGCTACGCTGCTGGCGCAACGGTGTCCTCACCTCTGCCTGTCCCACCCCAGACACACCCAACCCCAGCAGCAACCCTAACTCACCCACATACTCCGACACCTGTCCCCACCCTAGCACCTTACACCCAGAGACCCCACTACTTCCACCCCCACCCCACCTCACGCCACACACCCACCCCTACCCCACACCACACACCCAAAGTTACACCTGGCCGCCTTACTCTCACCGGTATAATCGGGGTGACCCCCAATTATACTAAAAAATACTCACACACTATTCGCCTCACTTGGTCTAGAGCAGATCACCTTCCCCGAGAAGGCGTTTGCTTTAATCGACGAGCAAACACACAGGAGACCCGCACTCCTCCCCACCGCGATGGGCACGAACACCTTTACCCCTGGACCCCCCCCCACCATACCACGCTCCCGCCTCCTCCCGCCCTTCTGTCACTGCACCTCTCGCCACTGCACTCTCCTTACCTGCCCCTCTGCACACTGCTTCCACCTCTCTTCCAACCGCCTCCTTTGCTCCCTCCACAGCTTCTACTCCTTCCTCCTCTATACCTAAACTCCCTTCTACCACCAACACTCCTCCTTCGGCAACCTCCACTCCCCCCTATTGACACCAACCACCTCCCACCGCCCCCACCATCCCCACCCTCCCCTCTCACAGCCTCCAACCCCACTCCCAGTTATACCACAACCATCACCTCCCATAAGCCCACCACAACCTCCCCCTCCCCCAAGCCCACCATACCCTCAACAACACCCCGTATTAAAAAAAACCCTCCCCCCTCCACACACACGCGTAAAGCTGACCCCACCCCCTCCTACTGTTCCTTCTTCTCCCCCTTCCACCCCTCCTTCTTCGTCCTAACCTCCTATCTGCACCCCCCTTACTATCTCTAGCCCCCCATCTCCTAGCTCTACTCCCTCCACCTCTGCTCCTAACTCCTCCCCTCCTAGACTCTACTCTCTCCAACCCTGATTCCACGACCGCTATCTCTAACCCTCTTTCCACATAACACACTCTCCCCTCCACCACGGCTTGCCTACCCAATAACACCACTGACAACCTCTCCAAACCACAGCCGACACGCGTAAAGGTACTGGCTCCTCACGCCTCCTGGGCAATAACCAAGGAGAGGGGAACGGTCCCGGCTAAATCAGCCTCACGCGCACTCCGCCCACAACAATAGGACGCCTCAACGTGATACAAATAAACGTACGCAGTTGGCACGGTATTCGCCATATTGTTGCCAACTGGGTCCTAAACACACAAAGACCTGACATAATACTCTTGAATTCGACCAGCCTACATCTACCCAACAACAGACTCCTCATTGCTGGTTACCACACGCATCTATCTCCAGAGGCGCCGCACTTAGGATCAGCGATCCTAGTAAAGCGCTCTATAGACCACTCCCACATCCAAACACAAGATAACTCTTTTCTAGCCTGTAAGGTACAGACAAGCTCCGGCCACATCCTAGTGGCCACACACTACAGACCACCACGTCTACAATTAAACATGAGTCCCACTCCGGCCCCATCCTAGTGGCCACACACTACAGACCACCACGCCTACAATTAAACATGAGTCCCACTCCGGCTTCTATCAAACCACAACATTCCTATCTTCTTTGTGGGGGACCTCAACGCCTTTCACTCAACATTCCTTTCTAACACTACGAATGATGCAGGAAGGTACCTGGCCGGTGCCCTGCCGCGCTATCGCTGCGAGCAAATCGGCCCGGCCTTCGCCACATTCTTCGGTCCTCGTGGAGTTACCACGTCTCGGGACGTGGTCTTCCGCAACGACCACGCTACACGCTTCTACACGCAGATCTCACCAGGTCCCCACGTAGTCTCTGACAACATACCGATGTGCCTTATCATATCCACATCTCCCATACTGATACCCAAATCATCTCTCTTCGACTACAAAAACACGAACTGGGAAGAGTTCAAGAGACACATAACAGATAAAACGCCACAAAAACTCGACCTGGACCACACCAATCAAGACATGTTAGACGACCACTAGTGCTTAATCTTAAACACGTTACCTACACTCACCACATAAAACCTACACATACAAAAAAACATTTCACATATTCCATACACACTCAGAAACTCATCACACAGTACAACAATCACTACACTATAGGCCCACGATGACACAACATCAATCACCTACGTGCCCGCATCCTATAGTGCGTGCAGCTAGATATGATCCGGCAGTGGCGAGAGGTCGTCCGCATCGCGGACGACACCCGTTGCACTAACCCCTCCTTCTTCTGGTGGCACGTAAAAAAGTTGCTAGGCACTGATCCACTCAAATCTATCACCCTCTAAGTAAACAACCAAACACTCGAAGGCACTAACGTCATCTTCGACGCATTTAGGTCCCAATGATACACAGTACATACACACAACCCACCTAAACCACACGCGCGTGAGCACTTCCAGGAAGTCCAGGAGTGGTGTCGGGCCCACGCTCACGAGCTAAGTCCCGCCCCCCTGATACGAATGGAGTTGCTCGATCACACATCCACACTGACCACTCCCATCACGGTAGAGGAAACAAAACACTACATTAAAACAACACCAAAACGTGCCCTCGGCCCCTCCGGGCTACCAGCCACGCTAATACATAACCTCCCCGTAAACATATACCCAACATTTACACGCCTATTCAACGCTTCACTAGCCTCAGGCCACTTCCCCAAAATATTTAAAGTCTCTCACAACATACTTCTACACAAAACGAACAAAGACCCCAAACACCCAAACAATTACAGGCCTACTGCTCTATTAGAGCACCTAGGCAAAATACTCGAACGCATGATCAACTGCCGCCTACAGGAATACCTAGAAGAGAGGGAATGGTTCACCCCCACCAATGTGGGTTCAGGAGGGGCCAGTCCACTCAGGTGGCTGTGACCATCGTTCATGACAGAATAAAAAAAACACCAGGTACATCAAAAGACACTCTCCATCAGCAAGGACGTGGAAAAGGCATTTGATAAAGTGTGGCACGAGGGACTCCGTTGGAAACTCGCCAACAATACGGAGTTACCTCTTTGCACCAGAAAGCTCCTCTCGCACTACCTCACTGAACAAAGATGTCACATAAAATACAATAATATCCTCTCACAACCCTTCACACCACGCCCAGGCGTTCCCCAAGGAAGCGTACTGGTGTTGCGGTCCACACCCCTACAAAATATAAATATTTATTCCTAACTATATATATATATATATATATATATATATATATATATATATATATATATATATATATATATAATATTTCAAGAAGACTTGGTAACCCTGACATAAAAATAGAGATTGCTACTCCCGTTCTCCCAAGCGTCTAAAAATTAACCCATGAGGTTCATTCGCTTTCCTGCCTCGCATCGGTAAACAGGTCTGTAAATATTTGAATTGTAAATGTTTAGCTAAAAATTTCCCCTCAAAATCCCGAATTAATGCGTGAATCTTGTCTCATTTACTGACCCATTCAACTCCGTTATAATCTATTTAATGTTTATCAAACGATTTATCACTATTTACCCATTTAACTATAATCCAATTTATCATCCAATTACTTATAAACTATTTACCAATTCAATTGCAATCAACCAATTACTATCCATCAATTATCTATTTGCCAATTACTGTTTAACAATTATCCAATCTATTTAACAATTACTATTTACAAACTACTTATAATACAATCTATTTACCAATTATCCAATTACCAATTTCAATCATAATTTGTTATAATTTATTTGCCAATTACCAATTATAAATCACCATTTGTTATACTCTAATTACCAAACCATATTTATCAATTGTAAATTCATTCCCGTTAACTCATGCAAATTTAATTCACACGCGTAATTATCAATACAATCACAAACTGTTACTGTATAAATTCACCTTTCAATAATCTAACTGTTTATTCAATAATATATACTTTTTTTAACTCTTTGTTTTTAATTTATGTATTCCCCTACGTCGGCCTGATTTAGGCCTAAGGAAGTTCGTCTGCAAAATTTAGACTTCGCGTTAGCATTTAACTTCATTCCCTTGAATAACGAAAAATAGGTTTTGATGTTTATTGTGATCAGAGCTATCTAGGATATTGCTGCAATATTCATCCAAAACCTATAACACTCCGCTATCTATCTACAAGCCCAATTACATGTCCTTGCAGGCCGCCTTCAGAGTTGATTCCAGAAGTTTGCGAGGCCATCATACAAGCCTACTCTGAAGAGGTTATGACTTTTCCAACTTCTCCAAAAGAGTGGAAGAAGATTACAAAGGAACATGAAGAAAGGTGGGTGGAACTTTCCACACTGTGTCGGGGCTATAGCTGGTAAGAGTGTGGCTATCAAGTTTCCACCAAGAGGAGGGTCGCTTTACTACAACTACAAAGGATTCCATTCGATAGTGATGATGACCTTGGTTGATGCTTACTATAAGTTCCTCTTTGTTGATGTCAGAGCCAATGAAGCTGGATCAGACGGTGGGGTCCTCGCACAGACAGAACTTTGAGAAATTTTAGATAATGGATCCATTGGCCTCCCTCATCCAAAATCTCTGCCTGGTGTTGACAGACCTATGTCCTACTTTATATCGCGCGATGATGCATTTCCGTTGAAAACTCAGCTAATGAAACCCTTTCTTCTACGCAACATCACCAAATAACAGAGAATCTACAATTACAGAGTCTGTGGGGGTCCAAGATCGAACCTAATAAACATTTGTTTGATAAATTTAAACGGTTCACACATTGAACCTTATAAATAGGAATATAAACTTCCCGCTGTTAATAGCTCTCTCTTGTAAATAGGAAGATAAACTTACCCCTGTTAATAGCTCTCTTTTGTAAATAGGAAGATAAACTTACCGCTGTTAATAGCTCTCTTTTGTAAATAGGAAGATAAACTTCCCGCTTTTAATAGCTCTCTTTTGTAAATAGGAAGATAAGCTTCCCGCTTTGCAGTTTTCTCTTTCGTAAACAGGAAGCCATACTCCCCAGTACGCAGTACGATATCTTGTGTCGTACAAAATAGATCTTATTCAGGAACTCCCGTGGAGAAAAAGTAAAAATCGATGGCGTTCTTGATTTGCCTTCGCCTCGACTGTTCCTCCTTTGCCAGCTGTGAACTTTTTGGTGAGCTCAATTTTCTTGTAGATTTCTTCCAAGTCTAAAAATTCGGAAAATGGATTTCAGCCGTGTTTATGTGAAAACGGTTTGAGCGTTATTACAGTGCTTATAAGTTGTCCGCGAAGAACGGGTCGAGTCTCCTAAGCATGATAGTTTGGCGTGCGAAGATTTCCTTGGGGGATTACAGCTTCGAGGCCAATCGCACGTAGGGGATCATTGACTTCCTTCGATACCAGTCTCTCGATATCTTCGTCTTTCCCGCACACTGCTGCGTAGCCGTGTTTATATGTAAACGGTGGAGCGTTAGTAACACTTTAAATCTATCCTGGCGCCTGCCTGGTTGAAATGTTATAGTGTTAAGTTTAGATGAAATAACTATATAGGTGAATTTTGTGTAAAAATTAGTCAGAAGAATCAGAAAATTATTGTTGTTTTAAGAAGAAAAGTTATATTCCTTGTTCACCATATTCAAAGCTTATTCCGGCTATAAATACATAGGAATAAAGAATCCAGATAATATATATATATTTTTTCCTTCATCCTATAAGGAAGATTATGATCACTTAACCCAGCCTGCAAAACTAGAGAGAGAGAGAGAGAGAGAGAGAGAGAGAGAGAGAGAGAGAGAGAGAGAGAGAGAGAGAGAGAGAGTGCCATAAATTACTCACACCCTATAAGCCTCCGGGGCAAGAAGAGTAGTGGAAAATGTATTTGGCATCCTAGCTTTCAGATTTCGCTGCCTCCTCACCACAATGTCACCCCCCCCCCCATGGTCGTTGAAACTGTTGTATTAGCCTGCTGTTGCCTGTACAACCTCATTTGAATGAAGTATCATGCAGCACAAGACAACATGCTGTATCACGAAGGTGGGGGGATGACAATGCAAATATTTCAGACATGAATAGTTGGACACCAGGAAACTATGGCAACGTCAATGCCAAGGATCAACCAAATTACCTGATGGAGTACTTAAATTATGAGGCTTGAAGTGTACCCTGGCAAGAAGATATAGTAATACATCATTGAGAAAATTGCAAGTGACTGTTCCTGCTCCTGAATAAGAAGAAAAAAAAGTTATTGACCTTTGTACAGGTCACCACCTCCTCCCAAGAGAACTAACCATGTGCACATGTGTTGAAAAAGCCCCCCCCTCCTAAATAAAAATTCCGAACTGTAACTTTACATTTCATTTTCCTTTTTTTTAAAGATCAAATTAAAAACGTTATTCACTTTGTTATTTTTTTATTTATACATACTCTATATATTGAAGATTTTAGACACATTTTACCGAAAAAAAGTGTTTGACAAGACAGTTATTAGTATGGTAGGAAAAATTATTATTAATAAAAAACAAAGGAAAATCATTATTAGAAAAGTTTAGAAAAGGAGAAAAAAAAGAGAAGGTAGTAAAAGAAAAGAAAAAGGAGAAACCATTTAAGAAAAAGGAGAAAGAGAAGTAAGAGAAGGGAATATCTTAGGGGGACTTTAATTTAAGGGGCAGAACAGGACTTTTTTTGTGTTTTTTTTTAATTTCGGGTTTGTCAACACAACATTTATACATGGTCAGTTCTCTTGGCAGGAGCTAGTGGCCTTTAAAAAGGGCAATAACTTTTTTTTCTTTTTCAGGAACAGGGACAAGAACTTGCAACTTCTCTTCAATGGTGTATCGCCATATCTTCTTGCCAGGGTACACTTACAGCCTTATAATTTAAGTATTCCACCAGGCAATTTCGCTGGTCTTGGCATTGACGTTGCCCTAGTTTCCTGGTGTCCAACTATTCATTCTTCTTTTTTTGCAGTAACAGGAACAGAAACTTGCAACTTCTTAGAACTTCTACTCCTTCTTCTTCTTACCCAATATGGACTGCGACATCTCTTCTTCATTACTGTCGGACACATCTGGCTCATCAAGAGTCTGTTTGAGCATCTGAGATGGCTGACTAGGCTGAGACTGAGAAGAATACTGGAAATGCTGAAGAGATTGGAACTGAGACGAAAACTGCATAGACGTGGACGCTGGAACTGAGACTGCGAAGGCTGCAACTGGTGAAAATTCGACGGGGATGGGGACTGCCGGAAGCCCTGCTGCTACTGAGACTGAGGGAGCAGACATTCTTGTAACTTGCCCTCGAGGTATGTCATGAAGCTCTGGTTCAGGGTGGAGCTGTTCATTATTTCCGAGAGGGAAAGGTGGAGCCAACAGAAGGAGAACCACCAGCGCTGTCAATGCTCGTGTTGCTGTTCCTCTTGGACTTCTGCTGCTGCTTTGCATTAGGAGGAAGAGCAAGAAGATGTCGCTGTCCAGAACTTGAAAGCTGTGCTCTAAGGTAGGAAGAAAGGGAGGCCAAGGATCTGTTGTTGAAGAATGCTGCAGGTACTAGAAGAGGAAAATCTGAATTCTGAAAGCCCATCATCGACTGTTGTGGGTTCATGTTGCAGTAGTTGTAGGTCTGTTGCTGCTGCTCAAGTTATCTTCTTTGCTTAGCCTTGGATTTCATGTTAAACAGAATTATGGGGACTTGATTCTGCACATATTCGTAGTCAGGCTTGTCTAGGAGGATAGCTTCTTGATGCAGAAACTTGCACCGAAACAGGACTCTCACTTCATTGTCATTCTTCGGCACCACTCCAGAAAAGATGCTTGATGTTGATGATGGAGTCTGATCTTCTTTCTGGATCAGGTGACTCGAAAACACAGCAGCATCCAATAACCTCTTGACTTCTGAACTTGGAATAACATCATCCCTCCTTCTTTTCTTCTTGGACTTGCCAGGGGTGCTTTCCTCGATGAAATCTTCATCCTGAGCAGACTCTTCAGCTTGGGTGGCAGAGCTGGCATCTTCATCTTATGATTTCTGCCTCCTTTTCTCTTGGCATTCAAGCTGCTGGACTATCTTCCCCTGATACGAGTGATGTGCCTATCGAAAAATCCAAATACCCTCATGATCCAGGCCTACTTGTCTGTAGGGTTGGTCTTGGCACTTCCTGAAGGTCCAGCATGCATCGGCTCCCCAACTTCAGGCCGCATTGACTTCCACCATCTATTAAGATAATCTTCATTAATAGGAACTGATAAAGTGGCTGCCATCTTTCTGTACAGCTGTCTCTTCATCTCAGCGCACTTTTATGGTTGTTGTTTTTTTGTTATAGAGCATCGGATGAATCCCCTCAAACCATGCCGTTTCTCTTGCTTTGGTCTGTGTTGTATTGGAGCAGCAGCAGCAGGAACATCACTCTGAAAAGCAGGAAGAGGTGCAGGAGAGTGTCTTCATCTCTACTGTCATCAGCAGCCCTGGATGGAGGTCTTGAAGAAGAAGCATCCCTAGATGGAGGTCTTGAATAAGAAGCAGCCCTGGATGGAGGTCTTGGATAAGAAGCAGCCCTTGATGGTGGTCTTGATGAGGAATCAGCCTTGGATGGAGGTTTAGATGAAGAATCAGCCCTGGATGCAAATACAGAAGGAGCTTGACTTCCATCATCTTCAGTGGCAGAACATTTTGTTGAGACTGGCAGGAGCCTTGAATCCTTTTACCCTGTCAAGGCGGGGTGGCACGTCGCCAAGGAGGTAATCCAGGAGGATGGCTTCTTGATACATGAACTTGGATGTAATCAGGGAGCCTGCTGAGGTAGTCCAGCAGTTAAAGAAGGAAGTAGGGGGTGAATTTTACATCTTGTACTTCTGCACTGTGGGAGCTAATTAGAACGGCCTGTCAGCAAGGTAGATCCATGTGTCTGTGGTAAAGTCTGGCAGGGATATGGCCAGAGGCAGCAGACTGCTTCTATTTATATAATTTCAGCCAACCACATGGCAGGTGGCCTGGGTGAACCTGGCGGGTAACCTGCAGTACCCGGTGTGTCACCTAACAATACCCGGTGGGTCACCCTGTGGTGGAACGAATGTGAGTGTGTGTGTGAAGGGCCATTCTCTCACTTTTTTTCCAATACCCTCTCCCTCCCTCTGTGCGAACGGGTGTGTGTGAATAACTGGAATTTAATTTTTTTTTTTTTTTCAATTTTTATTGATGTTTGTATGCTCTTTTCCGAGATATTTTGAAAAAAATCTTTTGTCAAATACAAATATAGAGATAAATATTTAAAGAATTACCAAAGCTGTAAATTAGAATTGGTTGTGCGCACTTGGATATACATTTAGAGGTAAGATAGTTAATGAATTTACTCGGGTAATGCCCACTTATTGGTTTCCCTTCCCTATATAGTAAATATATTGTAAACGGGGGATATCATCTCTTCTACAGAGAGTGAAAGCTTGGACGGACTGCGAGAGAGGGTTCTCTAGGCGAGTTCTCCGCCCAGCTCTGAGACGGAGGGCTTTCATACCTCGCTTGCTACCTGCACTGCCCACCTACATTGGCTGACGAGCCTGCCCCCTTTTATATTGCCCCTCCCCCAGCGCACAAGTGATAGTCCCGTGCCCCTTTTCGTTCGTTTTTTTTATTTCGTTGTGTGGATATATTTGTGTAAATTTGTTCTCTTCGCCCGTTATAATCTTTAGTGTCTTGTTTGGATTGGAGAATTTGGCCTCATTTTGAAGTGTGCACACTTTTCTTGTAAATATAAATTATAATTATATTTGTAATTATTATTATATTTTTTGTTATTAAAGGACTGTACATACAATCCGTTTCATTTTCCTTCGATTTCTCACGTCCGGATTAGTGTAGGAAGCGGGTTGGATTGATTGGGGTTAGTCTAGATTTTCGGCCCGCTACATTTGGCGCCCGAATAGGGACGTGAAACCTCAAAACCCGGAGCGTGACGGGATTTGATTGCAGTCCATATCCAATTAGAGTGACAGGTAGTTTTGTTGTTTTTCACCTTTGTCTATCACTGTTACTAACCTGGGAGGATGGCTTCTGTGGAACAGGGCCTCCATGATGAGATCGTGAGACTGAGGCTGGAATTGAGGCAGAAAGAGGAGGAATGTATGATGTGAAGGAACGTGATTGATAGATTGAAAAGTGATGTGATGAGTATGGATGAGAAGACAGACAGGATGAGGAAAGAAATGGACGAGAGACAGAAGCAGGTTGACCAACGGACGAAGGACTTGTATGACATGATGAAGGGGTCAGGACCGGCCCCAGGACCCTCGACCTTGACCCCTGCTCCGACTGAAGGGCATAAGACTAATTAGATCAATGGGAATGTTTGCGAGTCTAGAGAAGATAGGGTGATTATGAGTGATAGGAAGGACGGAAAATGGAAGAGAGTTGAACGCAAAAAAAAGAAGAAAGACTGGTTCAAAGGAAAAGGATAGGAAGGTAAGAGGCAAGAATGTGGACTCATTGTACTCGGATGAAGGAGAGAGTGATGGTATGATTGGTATGAGTAAGAGTAAAGGCAGCTCAAGTGAGAGTGAAGTGAATGTGAAAAGGGTATTTTGATAAGGGAAGTGCCAAAGGTAGATAGGTTTAGGTTACATGGTGGGAAAAGTGTGGAAGAATTCTTCGGGGAATTTGAGCGATATTGTAAGCTCTAGTACCCGGAGAATAAGGGATACTGGATGAATGTTTTGTGGGAATGTTTGGAGGGAAAAGTATTGGAGTTTTTCAGCGTGATTACAAGTGTGGGGGAACCGAGGAATGATGTGGTGAAGGAGAGATTGATTGGGCAGGTGAAACGAATGAAAGAGAGTGTGAAGTATAAAAGGGTGAATGAATTTGAGAAGGCTCGAATGAGCAAGAGTGAAAGTGGGAACATATATGCACATAGGCTTGAGAGTATGGCGAAAAGAGGTATGGTGATGATGATGTAAATGAATGTAAACCACTGATGATGAAGATTCTGGACACGATCCCGCGAAAGGTGAGTGAATGGATGAGTGGAAAGAGAAATGAGAGAATGAGACTGACAGGAGAACGATTGATGTGGAAGGATGTGTTGGACCTGTTGGAAGATGGACGATTTGATGATGAAAGCGATCTATAAGAGGATGGATGGTACAGTGTGAATGTTGGGGGTAAGAAGCCCAGGAGCTTTCCTCAACCCCAGCAGTTTGTCAGCTACAGGGATACCCTGAAGGCTGCACCAGCTGGAGTTATGTCGAGCTTCCTGGGCCAGCAGAATGGATGGGTAAATGGAGGGTGGTCGAATGGAAGGGGGCAGATGAATGTCAAGCGTGGGAACGGGTATATGAGAGATAAACCGAGGTATGTCCCAGCAAACGAGAGACCAAATGGTGTGAGAAAGATTATGGAATGTCGTCGGTGTGGAAGGAAAGGTCATATGTTGGCAGAATGTAGGTGGACGTCTGGTGCATGTTTTGGGTGTGGTAAGAAGGGGCATATGATAAAGGATTGCCAGGAAAGTGTGAAAGAGTGCTTCGAGTGTAAAGAAATAGGCCACTTGAAGAAAGATTGTCAAAGGTTAAATGGTGGAGCAACTGCTGGGGAAAGTATGAAGTATGCTTGTGGTAATTGTGGAAAGGCTGGTCATTATGCGAGGATGTGTCTTGACCAGAGGAATGTATGTAGCTTTTGTGAGATGGAAGGACATTCGAGTGAAAAGTGTTGGATTAGACTGAGAGCGCAAGGTGTGAATGGAAGTCTGAAGCGGGAAACTGAATTATAAGAGGGTACCTGGTGAAGTATCATGTGAGTGCATGAGTGTTAGTAATGTGTTGGTAAGTCTGTCTAGTGTGAAAGTGCTGTCTGGTAGGAAGTATGAGTGTCTGAGTGTGAAGGTGGAATTGAATGGAATTGAGTGTTTGGCTTTAATAGATTCTGGATGCAAGGCGAGCTTGGTGTATAAAGATGTGTATGACAAGGTGAGCGAGAAAGCTTTCCTGTCTGAGTGTAAGGGTAGTTTGGTAGGTATTGGTAATAGGAGAGTGCCTGTGATTGGAATGATAAGGTCAGCTGTTCGAATGCATGGTATGTTGATGAATGAATGTGAATTCTCTGTGATTGATAAGGTGAGTAGTGAGTATGGTGTGATTTTGGGGTATGATTTTATGAAAATGAATCTTATGGTTGTGCATCCTGCGAGTGATCAGATTGAGAGAAATATTGGTAAAAATGGGATGTATAAGTTGTATGTAGGGAAAGATGTTAGCGTTTTGAGGAGTGTGTTTACTGGTATTGAGGTGACTGCTATTGAGACTGTAAGGCTTGTGAAGGGTGAAAGGGTGTCTGTTAGAGTGAGTTGGAGTAAGGATGTTAGTTTGAATGTAGGTGAGAACACTGTGATATTGGATGGAAAGGATGCGTGTTATAAGGTAAGGCGTGTTGCTTGTGTTTTTGATGGCTTGATGAGAATGAATGATCCTTTTGTATGTGTGCAGGCGGACCCCAGGGTGAAAGGACAGGTGAGGGGTATCCAAGTCGGAGATGTACTGGGTCACCTCTCCACTGTCAATGAGGTAGGTATGGATGATAGCACGGATGTCAGGGTAAATGCTGCAGGTGAAAAGACGTGTGAATGGACGAATAATGAAGTGGTGGAATTGGATGGATGTTTGACTGAGTATGAAAGGGAGGATGTGTATCGAATGATATTTGAACGAAAAGGAGCGCTCAGTAAGGGTGATCTGGATTTCGGGGTTGCAAAGCTCCCGGAATTCAAGATTGTCCTGAAGGAGGACTCCCCAATCTATTAGCGGCCGAGGCATTTCCCACGTCCGGTTGCTGATGAGATTGAGGAGCAGTGCTTGGAATTAGAGCAATTGGGGGTGATTGAAGAGAGCGAGAGTGCATGGAATAGTCCAATTATGTCTGTACATAAGCTGGATGGAAGATTGCGTCTGTGTGTGGATTATCAAAAGGTGAAAGAAAGGACTGTGAAAGAAAGGTTTCCGATGTGTGTGGTATCTGAGTGTGTGTATAGTATGCATGGAATTGAGTGTTTTACGAAGCTGGATCTGGTACAGGGGTATTACCAGATGCTCATTGCTGAGGAGAGCCGGTCGGTAACAGCATTCTCTTCCACAAAGAGGCTATACCAGTTCCGGAACCTCAGCTTAAGGGTTGGCTAATGCTCCCAGAGCCTTCCAGCGGGCAATGAATTTTGTGTTGAGTAAGTTTGCGAGTAAGAATGTGATTGCTTTTATAGATGTTATTTTGATTATGACTGAGACACTTGAGGGGCATATGAGATTGGTTTATGATGTGTTGAGAACGTTGGAGAGTGTTGGTGTGAAAGTGAAAGTGGCGAAGTGTGAATGGTTTGCGAAAGAAGTGGAATTCCTTGGGCATATGGTGAGTGAGAATGGGTTACGAAAGTCGGCGAAGTATGTTGAGAAGGTGCGAATGTTTCCGAAACCAGTGACTGTGAATCAACTGAAGTCGTTTCTGGGTTTGATTGAGTTACAGCGAAAGTTTATACGTGATTGTTCTGGTGTGAGTAAGCCTCTGACTGAGTGGATGGGCAAGAAAGGTTGTACAGTTGTCAGGTGGAATGATAAGATGAATGAGGCGTATGAGAAACTGAAATAGGCAGCTGCTGAAGATCTTGAATTGGCGTATCCAGATTATAGTGTGAATGCTAAAATGCTTGAGTTGTATACAGATGCGAGTAGGTATTGTATAAGAGGTTTTCTGATGCAAAAGCAGCGTCTGAATGCATAGAATGTCAGGCGAATAATTGGGTATGTATCCAAGGCTATGAATGTTGCAGAACGAGAGTATTTGACTGTGGAGCGAGAGTTGGCTGCGATAAGGTATTGTTTGAAAGTGTTGCGTCCGTTTTTGTATGGTGTGAGTTTTGTGATTAAGACTGACTACCAACCTCTTGTTTATCTGAAGCGTATGAAGTGGGCTGATAGTAGGATTGCGAGGACTTTGGAAGATTTGGGTGACTTTGACTATGTGATTGAGTACGTGCCAGGTGAACGAAATGGAGTGGCTGATTTGATGTCAAGGTATCTTGGTACGAATGATGAAAACGTGTGTGGAGTGAGTGATCCTAAGTATTTGCCGAAAGGGATTATGAATGGAAAGGAGAGTAAGGGTGGTGGTGATTCCTTGTTTGAGAGTGTATGGAATGGTTTGAAAGATTTAATGAGTGATGGAGTAGATGTGAGAGTGCCCGATAGTGCGGATGACTCAAGGAAGGAGGTAATGAGTGAAGTATGTAGGAAGCCTGAAAGCATTGGTATGGCAAGGGTGCTGAACTTCATGAAAGAATTGAGAGCGATGTGTATGCAAGGGGTCCCGCCATTTCAGGAAGTGTTGATTGTAGTGAGTCGTTTGTATGGAGTGATTGTTTATGTGCACTTTGGTGGTGAGAGGCTGATTGTGTAAAAAGATGAGAAGATGAAGGGTTTGAATGCTAGTGTGGTGCATCTGCAGTGTTTGAGCGGGGTGCACTACATTTGGCTGATTGAAAAGTGTTCATATATGAGAAAGAAGAATGATTGTCTGGATTGTCTGGATGAGTGTGTGATGAGTGATGATGTGGGAGTTGATGATGGTGTGGATGTCAGTGCTGATGCTGGTGTGCTTGTTCCTTCTGTGGACCTGACATGATGAAAGCGAGAGTGAAAGTTGGTGAAAGGTTGTTCTGTGGTTTGATTGATACTGGAGCGCAAGTGTCTCTGGTGAATGAGAGGATTCTGAGTAATTGTGATGAATTTAGATGTTGCGAGCATAAACCTGTAAAGTTACGGATAAGTGGATTAGGAAATGGCATGATAGTGGCATGGGAACAGGTTAGTCTGAAAGTGAGTTTGGGCAGTGGTGTGAATGTGAAGCATGACTTTGTGATTCTGAAAGATGAGCAAATGCCGTGTTGTTTCTTGCTTGGTGTAGAATTTATGAGATTGAATGATTTGTCTTTGGATGCTAATAAGGATTGTCTTATGAAAGGCGAATGTGAGGTGATGAGGTTGAGTGAGTGTGCGAAGAATGTTGTCAAATTTTGTGGTATGATTTAATTAGTCATGGATGATGAGAATGAGATTTTAAGTTATGATGATATTCTGGAGATGTAAGAGATGTGTCCTTTTGTTAGTGAGTTGAAGAGGTGTGTAATGACGCGTGTTGATTTGAATGAATGGCCTGAGTGTTTAAGTAATTTTAAAAGGTATGTAAGGATTTTGTTGTTTGTATGAATGTTGTATATTTTGTGAGGCATGTGAAGGGTGGTGATGATATGTATGTATCTGTGATGTCCTTGGTTGGTATGATTGGTCTGGTGAAGGTTGTGCATGATAATTATGGGCATATGGGTAAGTTTAAGCTGTGGGAGTGTATGAAGGAGCGTGTGTTCCAGCCGTTTTTGAGAACTGTTGTGAATGATGTTGCGACTACGTGTGAAAGGTGTCAGAAGCGAAAGGTGCAAGGTGTGCAAGTGAAATTACCGATGTTGAAAGTTGATGCGAAAGAACCGTTTGAATTGTTAGTGATTGATTGTGTATCTTTGCGTGTACGAGTTCTGGGAATGTTGGTATGATTGTTATGGTTGATCATAAAAGTAAGTTTGTGTATGCAGTGCCTGTGAGAGATAAAAGGAGTGTGACTGTTGCGCGTGTGGTTGAGAAGTTGTTTTTTCCTATGTGTGTATGGAAGCCTAAGAGATGTATGGGTGATAATGGGCCTGAATTTGTGAGAGAAGTGTTTGAGCAAATGTTGAGAGAGAATGGTACCGAGCATGTGAGAACAACTCCGTATGTACCGTCTTCAAATGGGTTGGCTGAACGTACGATAAGAACCTTGGTGAGATGTTGAGAATGATGAGTATGACAGTGAATGACTGGGATGTATGTCTGGGAAGAGTGTTGTGGGCGTATAATTCGACTGTGCATAGTGCAACTGGAATGTCCCCGTATCAGTTTGTGATGAATTTTGAAAGGCGAGTGAAAGATAGGTTTCGTTTGAGTGAAAGTGAGCAAAGTGTATGGCGTGAGGCACATAAAAAGTTCCGTTCATTTGAATTAGGTGCTAAAGTATTGAAGGTGAAAGAAGTGAAGGGTAGGTTGAATGTGTCAAAGATGAGTGAGAAGTTTGATGGACCTTATAGAGTTGTGAGAGTTCGGGAAAATGGGGTGACGTATGTTTTGGAGAGTTTGAATGACGGTATGACTAAGAGAGTGCGGCCTCATCAGAGTCAGTTAAGGAGATGGAGAGAACCTCCTGACTACCTGATGAGTCATCCAGTGTATAAACTGTGCAGATAGAGAGGTAAAGTGCATGATGATGAGATTGAATGTGATAGTATGGATATGTCTGGAAAAGAGCTAGTTTTAGTCTCGAGGAGTAGGAAGCGTAAAAAGAAGAGTGAAAGGAAGAATGCAAGTAGGAATGGAAGTAAGTCTGAGCAGAGTCTTTCTGGTATGGGGGAGCTTGAAAGAGAGATTGAATGTTTGCAAAATCAGGTGAGTGATTTGGCTGGTATAAGTAGACAAGTGAGTGAGCTGCCGGTGCCTGATTTTTCTGGTTTTGGGAACAGTATGAATGATAGTGTGTTTGGGCAGAATGAACCTAGTGTGGCTTATTTTTCGGGTTTTAGGAATGGTAATAGTAGGGGTGAGTTTGATGTAGTGAATGATGAAGTGGCTGATTTTTCAGGTTACTGGTGGGAACCAGTCGAAGGGGTTTCTGGTATGCCTGTTGAGAATACAGGGGATGTGAGTGACCTGTATGTTTCGCAAGAGTGTGCTTTGAGTTTGATGAAGGCTGTCATTGAGGAGCTGATGAATGGGGGTATGAAGAGGGAAGCCTCGGAACGGAAGAATATGAAAGAGTTCTGTCGTGAGATGGGAGAACTGGCAATGAGGGCTAAAAGTATGGTGGACGATATGATCAATAGTGACGATGAGACTGACAGGGCGACTGATGAAGAAACCCGACTGATTGCTACGCGTAGCAATCAGGATTGAGAGTGTATTGTGAGTGACTGTTGTAGAATGGGCTAAGGAAGGAGGGGTGTGGTGGAGCAAATGTGAGTGTGTGTGAAGGGCCACTCTCCCACTTTTTTTCCAATACCCTCTCCCTCCCTCTGTGCGAACGGGTGTGTGTGAATAACTGGAATTTAATTTTTTTTTTTTTTTCAATTTTTATTGATGTTTGTATGCTCTTTTCCGAGATATTTTGAAAAAAATCTTTTGTCAAAAACAAATATAAAGATAAATATTTAAAGAATTACCAAAGCTGTAAATTAGAATTGGTTGTGCGCACTTGGATATACATTTAGAGGTAAGATAGTTAATGAATTTACTCGGGTAATGCCCACTTATTGGTTTCCCTTCCCTATATAGTAAATATATTGTAAACGGGGGATATCATCTCTTCTACAGAGAGTGAAAGCTTGGACGGACTGCGAGAGAGGGTTCTCTAGGCGAGTTCTCCGCCCAGCTCTGAGACGGAGGGCTTTCATACCTCGCTTGCTACCTGCACTGCCCACCTACATTGGCTGAAGAGCCTGCCCCCTTTTATATTGCCCCTCCCCCAGCGCACAAGTGATAGTCCCGTGCCCCTTTTCGTTCGTTTTTTTTTATTTCGTTGTGTGGATATATTTGTGTAAATTTGTTCTCTTCGCCCGTTATAATCTTTAGTGTCTTGTTTGGATTGGAGAATTTGGCTTCATTTTGAAGTGTGCACACTTTTCTTGTAAATATAAATTATAATTATATTTGTCCTTATTATTGTATTGTTTTGTTATTAAAGGACTGTACATACAATCCGTTTCATTTTCCTTCGATTTCTTACGTCCGGATTAGTGTAGGAAGCGGGTTGGATCGATTGGGACTAGTCTAGATTTTTCGGCCCGCTACAACCCGTAGTACCCAGCGAGTGACCCGTGAAGCCGTAAGGGGTGCGCGATTTGTTTTCTTGGCCGCAGTGCTGACGGGACTTAGCGCCCCGTCTGGATGAAGCTTAGCCTCTTCTCCTTCTTTCAGACATCCTGTCTTATTCTGCTTCCTCACTTTCCATAGAACCTCTCCCACAACTTTCTCTGGTCGGCCTCTAATTTCACAGGGTAAAAGCTGAACAAGTTCCTCTTACAAAACCATCCAGGATCGGGGCTGAGGGAGGATGGAACAACGCCCCCTTACGCCTGAGTTCCGGTTTGCGGTGGTGGGTTTTAACGACCTGCTTCACCCCCATACCACCTTCCTTACATACTCTTTCTTTCTTTCACAATCTATAAATTTTACGCAATGCCTAAAGTGGAGCCCTATGCTGATGGGCTTCCAGTCACTAGGCGGGAGGAGTACTCTCAAATGGTGGCAGCTAATTTGCCGGCCCTGTATTCAACCCTTGCAGAGCGAGCTACTGCGTCGGGTGATTAGCGTTTGCATCCCGTGTGAACTATAGGGTCGGCATGCCCGATGATAAATAAAAAAAATCACCCTCCTTAACTTCCCTGTAAACTCTTCGGAAATGCCATGCTTTCACAGGGGACACTCCAAACTTCTGCCTGGCGAGGAGGCTTACTTCTTTCGTAGGCCTACGGGTGCAGGGTACTCCCCCTCACCCTCTTCTCTGGAGTCACCCTTGGCTGACTCCATCTTTGCAGCGGCAGTCCCCCCCCTTACTTTCGCAGAGGACTGCCAAGAAAGCACGCCAGCGGCCAATAATTGACTCTCCAGGTGGGAGCGAGTCGTTAGGGCATACATACCTCCTTAGGGAAGCAAGGGATGGCAGGGCCAGTCAGCCCGTGCTCCCTAATGTCCTGCTTGCATGCGGGACTAGTTTGCAAGGGGTCAGTGTACCTACATCCCTCTCTCCCCCAACGGATGCCAGCCCAAGATGAGAAAAAAGGTTCCTCGAATGGGATCTGTGATGTTTTGGAGGGGGGATGGCCTCCCTCCCCTGATATGGACATGGTACCCGATGTGACCCAGACTCAGACGGTAGAATCTTCTATGGGGTCGAACCGGGCTCGTGCCAAGCACAGAACCTGACTCCGACCATGTGCAAGCTTCTTCTCAGAGGGCTTGAGCCCCCGAGGATCCATAAGGAAAGGAGTGACCTCCTCCCCGGCTAGTGCCTCTTTGACAGCAAAAAACCTGACAATCTCGGAGAAAAGTGACCGAGGTCAGTCCATCCGGCATCCTCCTTCCTGCGGGGGAGCAAAGCGGGTTCATTTATAGGGTCTGAGTAAGGTATTCTCTCTTGTAGTTTTGTAGGCTGGGTTAAGTGATCGTTGCTTCCCTTAAAGGTAAAGGAAATTTGGATCAGGATTCAACTTCTTTATTAGGCGGGAGCGTAGACGTGTATACAAGTATCGAACAGGAAATATAACTTTTCTTCTTGAATAATAATAACTTTTCTGACCATCTTTTACACAAAAGTACACCTATATAAATAGTTATTTCATTTACTCATAACACTACAAAAATTCAACCAATCAGGATTTATATATATTTAATAGTCATTCTTACGTTCATTTTTGGAGTAACAGCCTTAGCGTTGACAAATTGACCAATCAGCTTTTAGCCATAAGCACTGTAATAACGCTCAAAATGTTTGCACATAAACACGGCTGAAATCCATTTTCCAAATTTTAAGACTTGGAAGAAATCTACAAGAAAATTGAGCTCACCGAAAAGTTTACAGCCGGAAAATGAGGATAAAGCGAAGGAGAGTTACCTCAAGAGAACGCCATCGATTTTTACCTTGTCCCCACGGGAACTTCAAGTACAATATCTATTTTGCACGGAGCCACGTATAGCTGACCCATGATATAGTACTGCATACTGAGGAGTTTAACTTCCTATTTACGAAAGAGAAATACTACAAAGCGGGAAGTTTATCTTACTATTTAGGAAAGAGAAATACATACTAAAAAGCAGGAAGTTTATCATCCTATTTACGAAAGAGAAATACTACAAAGTGGGAAGTTTGTTTCACATTTATAAGGTTCAATGTGTGAACCGTTTAAAAATTGTCAAACGAATGTTTCCTAGGCTCGACCCCCACACATTCTTCACCCTCCTCTCCTAAAAAGAAAAAAATTGCAAGACAAAAAAGAGTATGGGCTCCTCTCCCTCCGCGGGGGCCACTGGAACGGCAGGTGCGCTGCGTTTCGGCAAGCGACCAAGCAGAGATCGACACGTCCGGCTCAGGTGCTCTCCCGGGCGGGAGGTCACAAACTAAGATAAAAAATGCGAGTATAACCTGGCATTTTTGCGTCTGCTGGCTTTAAACGCTTTCTGGTTATTCGCTCCACTAATGGTAGCAAGTTGTCTAAGGGCATCATAATCGATCATAGGAGAGCACAAACTACCGTGATTGGTAGAGAGCCAAAGGTGACCCGTTTCTCGGACGGGAACCTTCTGGCGAAGGCGTTGGATCCCCTCCAAGGCGGTCAGGATTAGTGCCCTTCGGACACTTGATGGCATGCCAGTGAGTGTGACGCCGCACTCTACCATGAACACTCACGTTATCGCGTGAAAGCATTAGTGCCACTGCAACCTAAGGCCTACTACTGCCACCGTTTTGGCCATACGAATAGCTCTTTTAGACGCGCAAAGTCGGGGTTCCCCGAAGTCTGTGTAAGTTACTCCAAGGCCATACAAGATAAGTCCAAATCGTGTGTGGTCAAGTGCGTCAATTGCGGAGAACCGCACCGTGCTTATTGGAAGTAATGTGGTACGTATGTCCTTTGGAAGAAAACCCTGACCGTTCAGTCCCAGGATCGTCTCTCATTTCGCGAGTATAAGGACCTGGTCCTGGTGCGGCCGGCAATTCCTAGGACGTCTTGTACCTCAATGTTAAAAAGAGACCCTCTGCTCCTGGTGCCTCCAGGCCTACGAGCACGTTCGTCTCCGCGCCCATTTGGACCTCTTCTGCTGGTTCGACCCACCCCGGGCGCTCCTCTGGTAGAGCTGGCGGCACAAAGGGTTCACATCCAGCTCTAGCTAAAACCAGTGCTCCCCCCCACCTTGCCCCACCGATTCGTTAAACTCACAGAAGGCAACAAGCCTGAAGTTTGTCATGAGGCCATCTTCCAGTGTTCCTAAAGCTACCCCCCGAAAAGAGAACAGCACTAAAAGTGCCTCGGCTCCTACGCACACACCGAGTGCTAGGCTGGGTGACTCGGAGGCATTGGATCCTCCAAAGGAGGTACTCCCTGCCTAAGGTTTCGAGGTGGAGGGAGGAAAAGACTCGCATGGCGAGCCCAATCTACGCCAATAAGGTCTCGAAGGCGACAGTGCCTTCAGCGTATTGTCCGTCAAGGTCTTCTCTTCGAAGAGGGCACCGCATCTTCTCCGAGCTAAGCCTGAAGAGAAT
The DNA here is from genome assembly GCA_963969495.1 of Ceratothoa steindachneri. Lineage (NCBI taxonomy): Eukaryota > Metazoa > Arthropoda > Malacostraca > Isopoda > Cymothoidae > Ceratothoa > Ceratothoa steindachneri. The sequence goes on from OZ018320.1 coordinate 224,773,110, forward strand.
ATTCTTTTAATGTAATTGCAACGGACTCTGGGCAGACTGGGACGAGTTGCGGAGGCTCGTCTCCTCCCGTCTTTCCTTACTATCTTTTTGCAGGAGACTATGCTGGGTGGATGCCCCCTGCCCACCCTCCCTGGGTATTATGATTTTGCCACCTCACTACCACGGGATGGGGGCCGGGCGGGCAGGAGGATGCGGAATTTATACCCGGCATGATGTCTCCGGTCTTCTCTTCGCTTTAGATACTTCCTTTCAGGCAGTAGCTGTGCAGCTGCACCTGGATAGGAGATATACTGTTATTTCTGTGTACATTCCACTGTCAGCCAATTTCGATGCGGGGTACTTCCTGATACACGCGTCGTGTGTATCAGGAGATTATTTACTCGAAGAGTAGCTGTTCGGAAATTAACTCATGAGGGGATAGGAGAAGATGATTAAAGGCCGATGGCTATACACCGGTGCGGGGGTTATTGAAATATGTTTTGTATGTGAGGGTCTCGTGACTGGAGCGATAGGAGGGGGCCAGGTGGTGGCGAAAGGCTCTCGTACCATCGGACACTTCTTCGTTATGCTATAGTGTAATGTATGTGTTATTTATCGTGTTTGTTGTCCTCTAAAGTAGTATCGATCGTGTTGTTTTAGGGCACTACTAGTGTACGTGTTGGTTAGTTATGCCATGTGGTAGATTACCTCATTTTGGTATTGGAGCGTAACGCGCAAGTGGTGGTTTCTTTCCTCGGAGCCTTGCGTGCAGGCTTCGAAGCTTCAGCCACCGCTCGTGTGGGTGTTGATAAGGTGTGTGGTGTAGCTGTTTCTATTTGGTTAAGTGTGGATGGTGTTGAATTTTGTTTAGGGGATGTTGTGTTGCTTGTGGTGTGTGTGAAGGGAAAGGTGGAGGGGAAAGGGGTCGTTTGTGGATAATGTGAGTGCAGGTGTTGGGTGTTGTGGTAGACATACGTTTCTATGTTCTTCAACTGAGGCAAATATACTTTCGGGGATGTTTATCTGCCCCAGACCGTGTAAAGCGCAACTCTGGTTCACTAGCTGTGCGTATAGACAGGGGTCATCCCCCGCCTGATTTCTAGCCTCCACCGAGAGATCCGCGTATGCCAGTGTGTATTGCAGGTGGTAAGTAGTGTGGGGTGAAGTAAAGATGGTATCTGGAAGAGAGTATGGGGTGGTGGAAGGAGTGGGTGGTGTAGCCAGTGGTCTGAGTAGGATAAGCGAGCGATGGGAGCTGGTCCATGGTTGGAAGGGTGGCAGCAGGCGGGGGTGGAAAGATGTCAAGTAGAAGAGATAAGCTGAGAGTGCAGGTGGGAAGATTGTCAGAATCGTAGGTAGTAGGATCGTGGGGAGGAAGAGAAGCAGTAGTGCACGAGTGACATTGATGGGTGTCGGGGATGAGGTCAAGATGGCTAAAGAGTTCAACGGGGGAAGCAGGAACTGGTAAGAGGTAGGAGTAGGAACTTGGGAAGGGCTAGGTCTAGGTACTGGGGAAGGGTGAGGAGTAGGAACTGGGAAGGGGTAGGAGTAGCTACTGGGGAAGAGGCAGAATCAGGTACTGTAAAGGTGGCAGCAGAGGTGTAAGGTGCAGTGGTAGGTAAGATAGGTGATCGTGGGTTATGGTATTTCCGTTTTCGGCGGTTGCATGTGTTGAGTGTCTAGTGGAGCGGTGGTGGTCGTATGTTTTTTGGTTCTCCGGAAACACAATTTGCCCAGGTCCGTTTGCAGCGTATAGCTGATTTCGTGCCTCGGCGTATGTGTGACATGAGGACTACCCTCAGATATGTCTTTTGCCACCGTAGAAGGCACGATGGCCAGTTACGTTTCAGACTTGTTGCGGTGGCAGGGTGTGTTTGTTTGTGTGTGAGGTGGGGTGAGTGGCCCCGTGCACGCTGATGGCAGCTTCGTATGTTTTTGTGAGTGCAAGTGGTGGAGCGGTGAAGTTAGAGCTCGTCTCCACTTCCACCTGCGGATACCTCAACGGTAGGCTCATCTTCACATCCACAGGCGGATACTCCTGACAAATCCATTTGCGGATACTAGAACCACAGAATCTACCATATCTCCGAATACAATAATAGAGGTCTCAGATGCTAATCAAGCCAAGGGCTCTTCCTTCAAACCTTACTGTGGGTTCTCGACGTCCTACCATTCGTCATTTACCCTTGGATGCTCGGAAGCAAATCAGAGCTATTATTCGGGGTCATGAAAGTCCTGCAATTCTAATTTAATTGTATTTGAATTAATTATCTAATTTGTATGTATATATACCTGTTTTTCATTAATATCTCGCCCCCTCTACCCGCCCCCCAGGGTATCGCAAATTTATGCGACAATTTAACTAGCCTCGGTTTTCTCAGAGCGAATCAACCGTTACATTTCCCTCTTACGACGATATGAGAGGGGAAGAATTTGGGAGGTCTCGCATTCTATTGTTTATCTTTGCTCCAGCCGGTTATCGACGCTTTGGCAATTTCATTTCAGTCCGCTCGGTAGTTTGTCGTTGATGAAATTTTACTTAGCGCGTTTTTTGTTTTTTTTACATAGCTCATCTATTCCAATTTAAACGCTTTTGCAGTCATTCGATTTCCTGTTGTAATTATTAATACACTTATGTGCTTAAATTAATTTAGATTTAGTGTTACGTGATATTCATATGGTGCATATAAAGTAAATAGACTGTTGTAAATATATGTATGATTTTAATATTCTATTGATCTCCCTCACAAATTTTCCTTTCGAGTTTCTGTAGGATACTACCCTACTTTCTCCACAAGTATGAATAAACATCAAAGTACTCAGAAACCTGGGTTTCTTTGTCATTTTCATTTACCCCTTAGAAAGCGGATCTCAGAAGTAAGAAATTAAATAATTTAATGACAAAGATTTCGCATAAGTTTCTCTTCGACACTTGAGTGTTCATCACCAATTAGCGCGTTTGGAGGCGTTTCTGAATCATCGAAATTACCTTCCCATCATTGGATAAATCTATGTCACTATTAAAAAGAGATTTTGGACGCTCATTAGTCTCTTTGTCTGGTCGGGACATTGGAAATTGGTTAACCATATCATTCGTAAATTGCTTGGTATTTGTTTGGCTGTATTTAACCTAACACTGAATATCTTACCATTAGTGAATTCTAAAATCAAAAGGTATCACCACGCCTGCTATCAGGAAAAGAGCCTGCATGGGGCGGTTCCAGTGGTTTTCGAACGCGATCGACTGAAACCCAGACATGAGGAGTTGCATCTCGTAAGTCATTAGGTACAGAGTGCAGTCGGTAATGTGTCACCTAAATTGAATCTAAAAGAAAATAAGTGTTCTTTTATACAGATTTATTTACCAAAGTTACATGTTAAAGGCTTAAAGGATTGTCCTCAATATTTTATTCAATTAAATCGCAGCCAACCTCAACCACGGCCTTCAGGCGGCGTAGGAACCTACTGCAGGCTTTCTCGAAGGTCTTCCTGAGCTCTACATTGTTCGCGCACGGGGACTTGTTGGTCTCTCTCTCTCTCTCTTTCAACCACGCCCCACATATAATAGTCCAAAGGGTTTGTAGGCTGAGGTGTTGGGAGACCGGATGTTCGGAGTGATTTGGACAAAGAAATTGTCTGATAACCAAGACTGAGTCATCTTTCTTGTGTCATGGAGCAGAGTCCTGCTGTCTCACGTACGGGCTTTCAGTGGCCACCTCCTAAATCCAGGGCGACACCAACTCCTTCAGGAACTTGATGTAGCCGTCCATATTGAGTCTGATTCCCTCCGAGAAAATAAACGAACATAACGTAGCCCTCGCTACTGACCACCTCAAATACCATGAGCGGGAACTTAGACTTCATGACTTTCGGTACATCTTTGTTAAAAACAGCAAGCCAGTAGTTGTTTTTCGAGTTCCTCGCCTGGTCCTGGCAGAAATTCTTCTCGTCCGAGAAGAACCAAAGCATACCAGGCTAGATTGGGATGCTTCAGTTTGTTCATAAGCTTCACACCACACTCCTTCTGCTTGTCTTTCATATTCTAGGACAGAAGATGGCTCTTTCTCATCTTGTATGAGTAGTATGGATGTCCTCATGTACTAACTGCCTGATGAGCGAGACTGACACTACCTTGTCCCTAGTAATAGACTTCATTGACTTATGGGGATCGTTGTCAAGAATAGCATGGGTCTCTACGACAAATTAAGAGGTTCTTTTCGTACCAAAACGCTTAGATTAATGTTCCGATCTGCCGTAGAGTCGTAATCACAACGTTACTCATCTAACTCTTTCCTGGTCCTCTGCACCGTCCTCAGATCGACCTAAAGCTCTCGAAGATCTTCACATTAGAGCTCCCGGCGTGAAAACCCAGCAATGCAGCTTTTACCTTTTCCATTTTTTGAATGATAAAATTCAGCCATGGTATTTCTTCCTTTACTGATGGTACACAACAGTCCACTATGATAGGAAGAGGAGAGAACCGAACCAGACAACACGCGTGCGCGAAATTGAGAGTTGCCAACGGCGAAAGATTACCAAACCGCACCATATATATAATATTCTGATACATTTCACAAAATTCATCTATTTTTAATGGCACTTTTGACACACCAGCATCAGTATCAATTAGAAATTCACTTATTTTTATTTACTTTAGTTGCTCCTGTAACCAACGAGGACAGATCGGCCATCGCGTATACTACGGCCCTCCGGGTAAATTTTTCGGTGTGAACGAAAAAAAATGGCCTGGATGATGGTTGCATTTGTAGATTACCATTCCCCTGAGGCCACTTACACAAAGGTTAACAATACTTCGCATTTACACAGTAAAAAATGCCCACATGACACACGATACTTTTGATTTATATGGAATGGTCGCACATCTATCGTATATATTTTGTATTATCATTATTATTAGAACCTGAATTTGTACTGTAAAGACTATTATTATATATACCGGACAGTAAATCTGCACTACTCGCATAAGACACACAATTAATTAGCTACATTGGCACTAAATTTGGACTCTACTGATCATTATTACTTGTATTAGAAACACGTATTTTTGTCACTGCCACCTAAATGTATAATGAAACTGTGCGGAAGAATGGCATTAGTTCGTCGGTTAATTTCCCAAGTTGCGCAACGGTCAAATTCTTCTGAACATCGATTCTGGGTGTGGTGATCGTAGGTAGAGACTAGACAAACTTATGCCTGACTAATCCTTCATGTGCTCCTCTTTGATGTGCAGTCCTTCGCAGGTCTTCCTGATAGATTAAAGGTCGTTCGGTGAGTGGAGAAGAGCAATTAATTTCTCGAATTAATTTTTGACTTCGTTTTTGCAAAGATGTCAATAATTTCTGTTCGTAATTGAGAGTAGCTCTGAGAAGAGATGATCGTTGGTGGAAGTCGTTCGACTGTCTCGAGTGGTAAAGTAGCCAAAACCAAAATATGATAAAATTTAGTCTTCCCGAGTGATCCGCAAAATGTGAAATTGTACTTCCACAATATTAAACCATCCCGCCACAACAGCTTCGTTAAAGGCGGGAGGCTTGACTGTAATGGCGTTGGCGACATCTAGTGAAGCAACATGTTACTCTGTCGTATCCATCCTTGTTTCTTGATCCCAATATTTCATACGACGGAGTCACTAATATAATGTTTCAAGAGGGTGACTTCCCCCAGTTGCTCTTTGTGTAGAAGTTGGGAAACCGAACTTTTTGAAAGGTTGCTGGATTTGAAGTAAAATAGAGGTTCCTCTGAGATGAGAGGTTAACAGTTAAGTTAATGTCATCTGGAAACTGATGTGTCTCCAATTTATTCTTCTGCTAGCAGGATGATTCTCACTTCAATTTGTTCTTCTGCTAGCGGGACGAGTCTCACTTAAATTTCTGCTACAGTTGGGTAAACCGGTGAACAAGTTTCCGGTTATGGAGGATAACTAAGGCTTCTGCTTCTCATTCTCGTAATTTTATTCCCCTGTCCTCCATGTTTGGACATTTTCAACATTCCGCCTATTTACATACATAATTCACACATATCAGAGCTTCATAGATCCTAAGGTAACTCGTTAATTAATATATATATATATATATATATATATATATATATATATATATATATATATATATATATATATATATATATATATATATATATGCACTGTTGAAGTCCACACCAGTGGCAGCGTTTTTTATTTTAATTTGTATTCTCTTTATTTTTCTTACAAGTTTTTTGTCTGGGTCTTCTGTTGTTCAAGGAATGAACAGAAATAGAATGACTTATTTTTATTTTTATTTTTCATGCAGAAAACTGGAGAAAAACATGAGGGACCACCTCCGGACTTACGTGGATTGGGGGACAAGGAAAGAGAGAGAGAGAGAGAGAAGAAGTGACTAAATTTAAATACAGGAGGAGGTAGAAAGTTTGCCCGGGTATCGGGCCACCTCAGTTTTTCGTTAACAATTTACACTTTACTACAAATTAACACTTGGAGCGAGAAGGAAAAATACTTGTGTGATATTTCTATACAAAAATATTTAGGGCGAAAAAAGTAAAAGATTATATACCATTAGAATAGAACAACACATCCAATTTAGTAACAATAATAAAGGTGAATGGTTGTTAAATTACAAAAACATAATTATAGTGTCCAAAGTCATAAAGTTTAAAACAAGGTTTAATCGGTACATTAGAGGCACTTTCGGTTAAATTTTGATTCACGATTATGATGCTACACTTGAAGAAATCAGTTTATAGTCAGTAAGCGAGTTGGACGTAGGGCCACCTGTAGATGTCTGATGTTGCTACCGTTTTAGCGGGAGGCAAGTACGACTTATATCTTTCCCGATCCTGTACCCTGAACATGTCCTGGTAGGAGAGTAGCATCCAGGCTGTTGCAGATGGCGGTGCTGCGTGAATGCATTCACCGTCTCCAACCCGCTTCTGCGATGAAGCTCCCTCCACGGACGAAATCGTCCCATTTCACGTTTAGTATGAAGCGTAGGGCCCAATTTTGTACCCTCTGAAATGTGAATGTGTTTCAAAACTGGTATATACGTAAAACAGCCCCGTACGAGTATATTTACTTTCATATATGTTTATATTAAAAAAAAACATAAAGAGAACATAAATGAGATACTCATACAAAAGTTAAACACGCAAGACAGAAAAAATACCCGTAGCTGTGATGAAATAAGCTATTGCATTACTCTCACAGTGAGCACCGCCCAGTCCGATATAAATATATTTGCTAAATTACTCGCACACATTATGTTTGCTAAACTTATGCACAAAATATCGAAATACTTTACAACTAAACAAAGGATTTCACAGAGATACAAATTTAATCACATTTTCTGGTGACTTAGATTTATTTGCCAATTTTAATTCGTTTTTTAATGCTGATTTCAAATATATAATCCATTTTTACCTACATGCTATAGTTATTCTGTAATTTATATTTTCTCGTTTCTCCGAAAACTGCCCTCCGGACGGACAGAGTGGGTGCTTATAGAAAGCAAACACTTCACAGTATATAGTAGTAAGATAGTAATAAGTGTTATTGTGCAAAATATTGACATTATTGTTTCTTTTTTCAGGCCTCATGTTAGAGTGATGGCTTCGTCAAGAGGAAATTGCATTAATGAGCCAGACATCTTCTGCTACATATGTGGCTGTTACATGCTAGTTTGTCAAAGGTTCAATATATCAAACTTTGTGATCTGCACTTATAAGGCATATTTTGATGTTCCTCTTGGCGATCAAGATAAGAAGTGGGCCCCACATGCTGTTTGCCATAGTTGTGTGGAACATCTTCGTGAGTGGACGAAAGGAAAGAGAAGTGGTTTTCCTTTTGGAATCTTCATGGTGTGGCGAGAGCCAAAGGTTCATGTATCGGACTGAAATTTCTGTCTGGTGAATACTAAACTGATTGACAAAAAAAAAATAGGCACAAGATCGACTACCCGAACATTCCCTCAGCGATCCGGCCAGTACCTCATTATGAGTCTTTACTAGTTCCGATTTTCAGTAGATATGCTTCCTCCGAGGATGAAAATGATGTACCTGATATGGACGTCCACGGAATGGATTCAGAGTCTGCAGATTCATCATCATATGCTGAACAGTCATTAGCCCCTCACTGTGTCAATCAAGAGGATTGGAATGACTTGATACGTGATTTGGCGCTCTCCAAGAAAGCTGCAGAAGTTTTAGCTTCCAGGTTGAGGGAAAGACATATGCTTTACAGGTCGGTACGGGTATCATATTACCAAACAAGGCACAGTACATTTGTTAAGTATTTCTCTGAGGACAAATAATTTGTATGCTGCCACGATGTTCCTGGTCTGTTTACCGAGTTGGGACTTGGCACCTATAGCCCTGCTGAGTGGAGACTGTTTTTGGATAGCTCCAAGCGTAGCCTCAAGTGTGTCCTTTTGCATAATGGCAATGACTTTGGTGCAGTTCCTCTCGGTCACTCTGTCCATCTGCGAAAAACTCACGATGACATAAGAATGGTTATGGATTTACTTAAGTACCATGAACACAATTGGATCATATGTGTAGACATGAAGATGGTCAACTTCCTCCTTGGCCAACAGAAGGGATATACAAAGTTTCCATGCTATATCTGTATGTGGGGAAATCGAGCACGTGACATACACTGGTCCCCAAAAGATTGGCTAGTTCGGGAAACTTTGGAAGGAGGAGTGTTAAACATTGCTAATGAGCCAATCGTAAGTCGAGAGAAGATCATTTTCCCTCCACTTCATCTCAAACTGGGGTTGATGAAGCAGTATGTCAAGGCGTTGAGCAGCACTGATAATGATTGTTTTCAGTACATAGTATCGGCGTTTCCTGCTTTGTCATACGAAAAAATAAAAGTATTTGATGGTCCCCAAATCCGAAGACTTCTGAGTGATTCTAGATTCGTGAACACCATGAATGAAAAAGAGAAGGCAGCCTGGTCTCATTTTCTGCCGTTGTTCGTACCTTCTTGGGAAACAAAAAAGCGCATAACTACGAGGATCTGGTTACTAATATGCTTATAGCATATCGTGATATGAGATGCAACATGAGTATGAAGCTGCATTTCCTAAATAGTCACCTCGACCGATTCCCAGAGAATCTGGGAGCCGTGAGCGACGAACAAGGGGAACGCTTCCATCAGGATTTGATGACGATGGAAGAGCGCTACTAAGGTCACTGGGATAGACACATGATGGCGGACTACTGCTGAATGATTAGAAGAGATCAGCTACAGAAGACTTACAAGAGAAAGAGTTACAAACGCAAATTTTGCCCGATTGAAATCAAAAAGAGGTCCTCCAGCCCGATGTACGGTCATTAATAAATTAGTATCTATTTGATTACAGTATTTGTAATCCTAATGTGTAATTCAAGTTTCTTCTCATATGCAATAAAATGTTTGTGCCCGAAAAGGATAATTGAAAATTACTTCAGGGCATGATAAAGTGAAAATTATTGGATAATATTAGTTATTGATATTATGAAAAATCTGTAGCATTTAAAGAGGAGCTGATTTCAGATTTGAAGTCAGTATGCTCGAATTAGGTAGGAAAATGTACTTTTGTCAATTCACCAAATACAGGGTGTTCCCCATTGTTATTCACCCGCCTTTTGGGATTAAGATTTCCCCAAACAACCTTCAATCTGGCAACCAAGTAGCGGAATGAGCTGAATGTCAGGTAGCGGAATGAGCTGAATGTCAGCTAGCGAATTGAAGCAGGGGAAACAAGGTTGAGAGACGGGAGTTCGGATTGTGGACTGGGGGAAGTACCTCATGGCGTGGCTCCGGGACAGAGGGTATTCCACTACGAATACGGTTTATTTTGTCGGGGAAAAATGTTAAGAAATTATCATGGGAGATCGGATTAGCTTTGGGGGAAATGAGACGGGAGATAAGTTTGAATAATGTCCCTAGATTGTTTTTATCCTTTGAGAGGATACAGTGGGTGATAGCCTCACGGTCAGACTTAAGAAGGGGGGGCACATAAGAGGGTCCAGGTCTCTAGGATATAAACGAGGGAGGCACTAGACGTGTCATTGTGGCGAGAGCAAGCGGCTTGGAGATGCCCCTCGCAGGGGGGCGTTTGCTGCTCGAATTTGCTCAGAAAACCAAAGGGAGCGAAGGTAACGGACGAAGGGAGAGGAAATGTTAGGATAATAAGAGAACAGCGAAGAGACAAGACGTAAGGAGACATTAACATCAGCTGAAAAAAACAATGAAGGAAGATGCGAGGCGAGATAAAGTGCCATACTCTCGGTGTGGATGGTCGAAAGTCGGCGATAATTAATTAGATGGGAGGGAATTGGGCGGGCGATGACTGGCTACCACTGGAAGAGTGAAGCAAAACTGAATTATGAAGCAATCAGAGATTGCCGTCGAGGGGTCAGTCATAGTAAGGCTAGATATTAGCAAAAAAAACAACCCACAACGATGACAAGGATATTGCCGCGAACTTGGGTGGGAAAGGAGACATCTTTTGAGAGGAAGCAAAGTTCTAAATCAGAAAATCCCATTAAGAAATGTCAAACTTGATCGATCAAACATTTTAACGCTTTCTTCGTTCTCTTTGAATCTTAACACTAAGGCTTAAAATACCTTTCGTATTTACAATTTTCATTTCCTATTAAACCCTATATTATCTATTCGATACCATATTGGTACTACCTCGCATCTACATCAGGTAGTAGAGAAAAAACATCCGCGTAAGTTCGAAACAGCAGCCAGTAACTGTACATCATTGCAACGTACATATTGACTTTCTTGTACATTTGAATATTTGTTACCATTCAAGTTGCTTCTGGCAAAGGGCCATCGCGAAATGTCGAGACAGCTTTTGGGAATATTTTATAGAGCGCATTTGCATTGACTTCTTTGGGATCCTTAATGGGAAGTCGTGTCTTATTTTCATTTGATCCCTTTACCATTGAGTGCAGCGAGTCTCAGAATATTTTTTTTTTTTGGCTAGTTTCTTTTACCCGTTAATCATGTTTGACAGGACACCTGTTCTCGTAACGTATTGAGGCTTTATTGTATCTGACCTAGTTTTTTCTTTTTAATTCTGAAAATAGAGATGAAATCCCTCGTTACGCCACACACACACACACACACACATATATATATATATATATATATATATATATATATATATACACTGGGTATTTCCAAACTCATGTTACACTTGCTACGACGCTCTAGCCAAAGAACACAATGATAGTTCAGTTCGACACGTTTCTATTGTTTTAACATTTAAATATGTGCTTAAATTGTAATATCGATCACTGTTGGCACCCTCTTCGGCGAACACGCACTCCAGGCTAAGCCTAAAGGCCGCCCCCACGTTGCGGACGAAGTCCTTCCTCTTGTTGCCTCACATTGGTGTGGCAGTCCCCGCAGCCTTTACCCACGACATACGCCCACACACTGTATTCGAAAGGATTGAGGTCGGGCGACTGCGAAGGCCAAAAGTCCTTCGACCCCACCCACTCACTTCGTCGTCTTCGTGATCTTTCTCACCCAGAGCAGGAGATTTGTAACCAAGGTGTCCCTGTAATCAGCCACGGTCAACATATAACCGGACGCGAACCACACCGGCCGCATCTTCTCGCCATTCGAGGCCATGACACCAAGTATCATCACGGAGGCCGGGTGCGTGGTCGTGGACAAGTAGCTGACCTCTGAGAGGTCCTGGCCGAAGCATAACACGCGGTCGTTCTGCAGTTAATTTCTTTACAGGGAATTAAGATATAATCTTAAAAGATATCCTTAATGAACTTAAATTAACACACCCTGATTAGGAACTCCAATTGGATCTCTGTAAACACTCTCTCTCTCTCTCTCTCTCTCTCTCTCTCTCTATATATATATATATATATATATATATATATATATATATATATATATATATATATATATATATATATATATATATATATATATATATTGCACGCTTGGTGGGACTGCATGTATTCTTAGTGATCGACTGACCCTGCCATGACAAACTCCATGCCGAAACTGGTATCGAGATAATAAATACTACGCTCCTCAACAGTGGTTTTATTAATATATATTAGTGTAGATGTGTAGCAGTCTTTCTTGAATGCAAATTTTGTTGAAGATCATTGTGTATTCCGCCTTAGTTAATTTCCTTTGGCAACTTTCTATTCTTCTAACTGTCTTTTTTATTCCATCTTGTAGATGGTGGATCAGTTGTCCAGTATTCATCTCTCTTTTAAATGAATGGGTTTGGTAAAATCCAAACTAAATGGCTGAGCTTTCGATCTTATTCGATCATCTTCGGAGCGTCTTGATATATTTTATCCTCCTTTACCAATGAAATGTGGAGTCGGAATCAGACTGTATGAATGAAATAATGATGATGATGTTCAAAGTTTTTAGAATAAATAGTGGTAGAGATAGTTTGGTGAAAACATACCGTTGTTATTTTGCCCTAGTGATTGGGCATCTCCTGCATCTTTGTTTTCTTTGTTCTTCTCACTCTTTTGTATTTTTATGCTTTAGCAATTCTTGCTTTTTGATAAACTCTTTTTATATATATTCTATTGTTCATTTATATTATTTTTCTAATCTTTTTCTTTTTTCTTTTTCTTTAGTTTTTTATTATTATTATTATTTCGAAATTTTTTTAACATTTATTTATTCTAACTTTTATACTAGCACACACACACACACACACACACACACACATATATATATATATATATATATATATATATATATATATATATATATATATATATATATATATATATATATATATATATATATATATATGAGGGTATGGAACGTACATACTCACATGCCGCCAGACAATCGTGGGAACGAAAGAAATTTGTCGTTTGAGTTGACCTTCGTCTCCTCCTTCTCTCCCCCCACCTTTCCCCCAACTAGCGAACTAGCGACAGGAAGTCGGACGAAAAGAACGCCTATCTCCCAAAGAAGCTGAAGCTTAAATCTTATTTGCTTTCTTTATGATAGCATGGAGATTTTCCAGAAGTCGCTGCTATAAACCAATTGTCGTGAATGGAATCTCTCTCTCGATTTCCCACAATCCTCGGTATAAATAATATCGCCGTCCATCTCTCTAGAGCAGTGTCCCAAACCTACTCGCGTAATCCTGACGTTGAACGAGAGTCGTTCCCGCCCCGCAGCAGAGTCTGTGACTGGAAGAGTACGCTCTGTTGCTCAACGTAACTTAAGTAAGAAAAGAAACATCCAAATAGTTACTAGAAGTTACTATTTGTTAGTGTCACATCCAGTTATGAGTGCACTAACCGGAACTGCAGCCAGCAGCCCCGAACCCGTCGTCTTATCTCTCCTCTCCCCGAGAACTCGTGTTAACGCCCCCCGAACCACCCCGTCTGGACCTGAGTAGTCGTCTCTGCAATCCATCACAATTAATGGTAATCTGTAAACCCAGTGTCCCTCTATTCTTAAATTACCTATTTAATTAACAGTGATTGATACTCCCATTTAGTCATTATAAATCTAGACGCTTAACGTCAGTGTTTAATATTTAATCCTTAATTTTGCATGTTAACTATTGCTAATTATTATATTTGTGTAAAGTAAATTTTATTTTGAGTACGTTTGTTTATTTGTGGCTCCTCCCTTTTGACGTACCCTTAGGAAGACTTTAATTAAGAATCCCTTCGGCTAATTTATTCAACCTGTATTATGCACTCTTAGAATTCAACAGTCACAAACCTCCCCCCAGTAACAAGTGGGACTTTTAAAGTGAGAATCCTGGCTACGGCACAACACGCCTCTAACCAGCTTTCGCACGTTCAGTAGGAATTAAAGCCTACCTATATTAATATATATATATATATATATATATATATATATATATATATATATATATATATATATATATATCTATATATATATATATATATATATATACATATATATATATATATATATATATATATATATATATATATATATATATATATATATATATATATATATATATATATATATATATATATATATATATACATTTGTGCGTGCATACTTCTCTACATCAAATATATACTTTCATACTAATTCATACATACACAATCTGTTTACTTTTAATTTCATATAAACATTCAAACCTACATTTACATATATGTTTTATTTACATTATATAAACGTATTTTAAACAATTATACATTTTTTCGGCGTTCAAGCCTTTGTATTATAGTTGTAGCTGAATTAATTACATTGTCAAGTACCTCTTGAAAAATTGGCATTATAAATAATTTAAGTAATTTAAGACAGATTAAGAATTTAAGTCATAAGTTGTTATTTTTAAGTGTTCTTGTTGGTGCGTTTGTCATAATTACGATGTTTCTCTAGAAACTTAGGGTTAAACAATACATAAAAAGATAGTCTATTTTATTTCGCTCTGTCAGTTCCTCAGCAGCAGTTCGCCTGCCACTTGGGAAGTTAGTCCGTCGTGAGATTTTACATTTTAGTCGTGTCATGTCAATGTCTAAGTCCAGGTCCAGACTTGACAGTATTTCAGTTTCTACTTTGTCTCATGTCTTCTTTGCTTGCGATTGTAATAAAGTGTTGATTGGTTTTAGTCCTGCTCTTCTGTGTAGTGTTCTCTGTAGTATGCGTTCCCGTCTTCTTGTGCGATCAATAATCAAGGAGGCTTTATTTTGTACCCTCTACATTGATCTCAGCGTCTTGATCCCTGATGTTTGGGTGATTATCGCTAGGTATATAAGTTTGGATCTAACGTAGCAAAGGTAAAGTTTCCTTAATGTACTCTTGCTCAGTTTTCGGAAGCGGAACAGTTTCACCAATTTCACCTTCGATAAGTTGATCCGGTTTACGACATGATGCTTATATCCCCGGGCGGTAATTTTGAGCCTGAGCACTGTGCCCTTCAGAGAGTAGTGGTGGTTTCGATCGCCAACATAAATGTCATCGTCTATCGTGCGGTTCATGGGGCTAATGAACTTTTGGACGTTTGTCTTTATCTTCCATTTATGCTCGTACGAGTCTATGTTTTCGATCTCCGCCGCCGTCTCTGCAGCTTACACTAGGTCGTTGTTGTAAGTGCTCGGTACAATCTGCTTGATGTCATTTGCGTATTGCAGATACAACGTGTCATTCTTGATTGTTGTTTCAAGGTCTATCGTGAAGATGCTATACAGTAGAGGGCTGAGGCCGCTCATTTATGGCACATCAGCCTCAAGGCTAAATTCCGGTCCCTTGTGGCCCTCGATCTGTATCTGCCCTCTTCTTTCTATCACATAATCGCAGAGGATCTTTTCAATGACTGAGTTTAGCCGAAGGCTTACGATCTTGAATTACAGACCACTCAGCCATACCTTTTCAAAGGCCCTCTGTTCGTCTCTGAGGATTACATTGACGTACTTTCCCTCCGCCCTGGATTTTGCTAGTTTTTATGCGAGGAGTGCGAGCGCGGTGTCGGTTCCCCTTCCTCTAGGGAATCCGTGCTGGTGGTGGTTAAGCGCATCGTTTTGAGCTAGCTGGCTCTGTAGCCTGTCGGCTACGATCTTTTCGAAGATCGTGCCTATGATTTCCAGGAGGGAGATTGGCCTATAATTTAGGAGCTGGTCAGGAGGTCTGTCCCCCTTAGGGATGAATATAACCTTTGCAAATTTAAACGCATCGACGAAGTAGCCGGTGTTCATGGCTGCGTTCATTACGTTCAATATTCCCTGATGAACTAGCGGTGGAGCGTTGGTAATATGTGCTTTTGTTATTCCCGACCAACCTGGAGTCTTTTGTTTGAAAGTTTTGATGTCATCAGCGAGTTCCTGCATAGTTATTGCCTTTCCGTAACCCATCGTTCCCCTTTCTTCGGAGACGTGCGGGTACGGGTAGGTCCGCTCAATAACTTCATTCAGCTCGTCCATGACCTCACCCTCAAACTCTAAGTCAAATTCTTCGTTGTCCTCTTGTGTTATTGAAAAGACTTCGCTTCAGTGCTCCCTAACCGTTCCTCGAGTTCCATTGGTTCCTCGATGTACGATTCGTCCTCCTTGATTCGTGTTTTTTTTCACTTATGTAGTTCCCTTGAGTCTTTTTATCTGTCTCCAAAATTTAGTGGGATTGTCTTCGTCTTCAATGTTGACAATGACCCGTTCTCATATCTCCATCTGTTTTTCCCTGATTATTCGTGTTAGCTCAGCTTTGAGGTGACGCATCCCCGCCACTAATTCCCTCCACGTTCCCGTACGTTTCAACCGATCATAGAGCTCCCTATGTTTCCTGGCTATATTTTTCATCTCGTTTGTCTATACTGGCTGGGGAAGCGTTCTGTATGATGTTGTCAGAACGCTCTCCCTGTCTTCCCTGATGATTGAGTCTGTCAATAGCTCTAGCTCTTCGTCTATTTCTTCGAGGATTGCCTTTTTCAGATCTGCTGGCTGGTATTCTCCCAGCATTTCTTGGTACCTCTCCCAGTTGGCTCGGGCGAAGGACTTCCTTGTCTGTACAGGGACCTGAATGGGCGCGAGGGAAATAGTTGTAATTATAGGGATGTGATCGCTCGGGACAGGCGGTCCCGGAGTGCTATGATGGTTGAATGGGAAGTTGCAGCTGGTAAAGACTATGTCCGGCCTCGACGCTGAGCGCGAAGTTACAAATGTCGCGAAGTCAGGCGCAATTATCTCACTCTGTCTCGGTCCAATAAGAGTTGCAGACTCCTGCCTCTTTCGGTAGTCTGGTTGTATCCTGCTGCTCCCAAGTTAGCGTTTAGGTTTCATACGAAAAACACTTTTCTTTGGTGACTACATAGTGTGTTGAAATTGTGTAGGGGTAAGTACTTTCTCCTATGGGGTTGGTACCCTGCCGCTACCACAAGATCTCTGACAAGAGTCGGGATCACTATTGCTATAAAGGATTCCTCAAGCTCATGTAGGAGTTTGAACTTGAGGTCTCTCTTTATCGCGACCGCCACACCGTCATACCTTTCCTGAGAGCAGTTTTTTGTCAATGCTGTTTCTCGAACCACATGATTGACAAACAGCTCCAACCATTTTTAAATAATCGCTTAAAAAATACTATACAATGAAAAGTAATCAGGACGCAGTGAACAACATCAAACTATACTATATAAATCAGATGTCCACGGCCTATAAAATAGATGAAAAAAACACCAAGGAGATTATTAATGTAACGTCAAGGTTAAGAATAAAATGGATAAAATTCAACTGATTATTTACTATAAAACAACAAAAGACATTCTCCTGATGAAGAACAACAGCTGCCAAAACTCTTCGAAGCTAATGTCAACCAACATAGTTTATGAGTTCTCTGCTTCAATAAAGACTGCAAGCTTTATAATAACTCTAAATATATTGGCATGACAACTACCGCACTTTCGAGACGTTTAACTATGCATCTGCAAAGCACAGGGCCTAAATATCATATGGAGAGCGCGCATAACATCAAATTAACGAGAGATATTCTAGTTGAAAACACCGTAATTAAAAAAAAAGAGGTAAATAAAGCTAGGCTGAACATCTTAGAAGCCATTCTAATAAACGAGGAAAAGCCGGCCATCAATAGTCAAGCGTTAAGTTAGAATCGAACATTAAAGTTATTTTAAAATTCCACTCACCCGATTGGCTCGTTTCCTCTAACGTTACGATCAACCAGGCTGAATTAATACCCCATAGAAACCGTTTTCCTTCATTCATACAGTCTGATTCCGACTCCACATTTCATTGGGAAAAGAGGAAATAATATATCAAAACGTTCCGAAAATGATCGAATAAGACCAAAAGCCCAGCAATTTAGTTTGGTTTTTACCAAACACATTCATTTAAAAAGAGATGAATGCAGGACAATTGATTAACCCTCTACAAGATGGAATAAAAAAGACAGTTAGAAGAATATATGATAAATTAGCAATAATGTTCTAGTCAATGCAGTAGGTAAGCGTAATAATAAGGATTCCTTAATCCGCTAGAACGAAGAAGTTCCTCAACCCTCTTCAGGAACTTTAGAAAGAGAAGTTTCAAGAAGCCTTTTGTATCAGCTAACGTTTACTTTAACAGAAAACGGGGAATGTGAATTTCTTCCTGGATCTTTGCCCTTTGTAATTTTTTGATAAATGAACAATAACCTAACCGTATTGACTAGAACGTTATTGTTCATTTATTAAAAAAAATTTCTTTCTAAAAAAATGTATGGTGCATCGTCGTACATGTAACGCTCCTGAAGAGGGTTAAGGAACTCCAGGAGAGATTTGTAACAGATTAAAGAATTATAATTATTACCCTTTCCTAAACGCATCTCTCTCTCTCTCTCTCTCTCTCTCTCTCTCTCTCACTCTCTCTCTCTCTTTCTCTCTCTCTCTTTCTCTCTCTCTCTCTCTCTCTCTCTCTCTCTCTCTCTCTATATATATATATATATATATATATATATAGATATATATATATATATATATTTATATATATATATATATATATATATATATTAGTGATGGAGTCGTTCCTTGGGAACCTTATTCGTAGCAGGAATGTGAAGACATATGCGATGGTTTTGAACATTTAATTTTCCGGACGTTTCGGTCATTGACGATGACCATCATCAGCGAATTCTAAATACAAAGAATTATTTTTTATAAGAATAACTGTTTAGTTATTCTTATAAAAATAATTTTTTGTATTTAGAATTCGCTGATGATGGTCATCGTCAATGACCGAAACGTCCGGAAAAATAAATGTTCAAAACCATCGCATATGTCTTCATATTCCTGTTATATTTATATATATATATATATATATATATATATATATATATATATATATATATATATATATATATATATATATATATTCCATAACCCTATATTTTAAGAACGAGATTTTTTGAAGGTGTATGAATAAGAATTTTTCTTTTAGTTCGGTTGTCACCTAAGAAAGAAAAGAAAAAGAAAAGAAGAATAAGAAGAAGAAGAAGAAGAAGAAGAAGAAGAAGAAGAAGAAGAAGAAGAAAAGGGTGTTCATGGTGTTGAAATAAAGAGTCTTTAAAGGGGATTAAAAAAGGCGGTTAAGATTAGCAAATAAGGCCGTAGGTCACATGCCGCAGGGTTGCCTCTGTAACCAAGCTCTTCCTGTTAAGGAAGAGAACAGCGGCTTGTATATATATATATATATATATATATATATATATATATATATATATATATATATATATATATATATATATATATATTTATTACGTAATTTTTTTAAATATTTTTAATATTAAAAAGAAAGGGACGAATAAACTGGTATGAATTTCCTGTGCATTCTTTACACCCCCTCGGCCCCCCTCCATCCACACTCCCTCTCCCCCTCCATCCACACTCTATCTCCTTATAACTCTCCCCCACGTTACCTCTCCATCTTCCCTCTCCCTCCTCCTCCTCTCTTACCCTCTCCCCTATCTCCCTCTCCCCCTTTATCCACACTCTATCTCCCCATAACTCTCCCCCTCCATCCACACTCTATCTCTGAGGAACTCCGAGTGGCGAGACTCTGCAAGGAGAATCCCAAGGAGTTCTTCGGCTATGTAAATAGCCGTAAACCAACCCATCGTAGGATTGGGCCCTTAGTGGACGAGGAGGGTGCATTAACTCACTCAGATGCAGAAAATGCTAACCTTCTCAATGACTACTTCTCTTCAGTGTTTACTAAAGTGTGTGGTCCCATCCTCCAGCCCACGGATTCCTACTCAGGGGAAAAGCTGGAGCTAATGGACTTCACCGAAGGAGAAATAAAGAAAAAGATCGCTGACCTAGAGACAAATAAGTCCCCTGGACCGAGCGGGTTTCTATCCAAGGTGTTGAAGGAAGTGTGCGATGAAGTATCACGACATCTGTGCGCTATCTTTAACATGTCAATCCGGACCGGATGCGTTCCTAGAGACTGGCGTGAGGCGGAGGTGACTCCGATCTTCAAGAAAGGAGACCCCAGCCATCCGTCAAACTACCGACCCATCAGTTTGACTTCGATAGTCGGTAAACTCATGGAAAGCATGATAGTGGACAAGATAACGTCTTATTTAGAGTCAAACCTGCTACTGAAGAGTTCCCAGCACGGCTTCCGAAGGCAACGGTCATGCCTGACGAACCTTGTGGAATTCTTCCACTTCGTGTTCAGTGAGCATGATCGGAATAAAGCGGTGGATGTTGTTTACCTTGACTTCCAAAAGGCCTTTGACAAGGTACCACACCACCGCCTTCTCCGGAAAGTGCGTGCGCAGGGCATAGACGGCAAGGTAGCAGGTTGGTTAGAGAGCTGGCTAAGTGACAGACGGCAACGCGTAGTGGTGAATGGTCGGGCCTCTGAATGGGCGCCCGTATCTAGTGGTGTCCCTCAAGGTTCCGTCCTAGGACCACTACTGTTTATTATCTATGTCAACGACATGGACGGAGACATGGTTGCCGAAATCTCTAAATTTGCCAACGACACCAAGCTTGGTATCAATGTGGCTAAGGAGGGGAACACTGCCTGCCTCCAAGAGGACCTTCAAAGGATTGGGGAGTGGTCGGACACGTGGCAAATGCCTTTCAACTCGGGGAAATGCAAAGTAATGCATATCGGCCACTGAAACCCCAAATCTAAGTACATCCTTAAGGGCATTGCTATTGAATTGAGTGACACTGAGAAGGACTTGGGTGTAACTATTACTAGCGACCTCAAGTTCTCGAAACAGTGCATCGAGGCAGAGAAGAAAGCCCAAAGGATGTTAAGCTACATAAAGCGCCAGTTTGGATACCGTAACAAGGAGATAGTACTTTGTCTGTACAACTCCCTGGTTCGGCCGCACCTGGAGTATGCCGTATAATTTTGGAGTCCTTCGTTTCGAAAGGATATCGCAAGGTTGGAACGCGTACAAGCTAGGGCAACCAAACTGATTCCCTCTATCTGACATAAAAGTTATGAGGATGGACTAAGGCAATTAGATCTGTTCTCGCTGGAAACCCGTAGACTGCGTGGTCAGCTCATCGAAGTTTTCAAAATACTTCGAGGGTTCAACGATGTTGACTACCGGGATATTTTCACACTAAGTGAGAACAGAACACGCAATCACGGCTTCAAACTTGAACTGAAGCGTTACAACCGCAATCTGTGTGGAAATTCTTTCACTTACAGTATCTGCGGTATGTGGAACGCACTTCCAGTGGAAGTTGTCAACAGTGAATCTGTTGACCAGTTCAAGTCAAGACTAGACAAGGTCTTGAAAAATGGCCGTTTAGGGACGCAAAACAATTGAGCAGCCATGTGCCCGCTCGATTGCTAGTCGAAAAGTACCCTCTTTGAATAAACCGTAAGGTCTCCTAGGGTACTTTCTTTCCTTGTAACTCCTTGTAACTCTCCCCCACGTTACCTCTCCCTCGTCCTCCCCCCTCTCCCTATCCCCACTTTTCATATCCCCTATTTCTCCTTCCCTTTCCCCTATCTACCTCTCCCCTATCTCCCTCTCCACTCCTATCTATACCCCCGTTACCACTCTCCCAATCCCACCCCCATCCTCTCCATCTTCTCCCTTCTCCCCCTTTACCCCCATCTCTCCCCTCCCTCTACTCCCTTACTCTACCTCCATCTTTCCCTCCCCTTTCTCCTCCCCCTCACTCTCCCTGCTCCCCCCACTCCCTCTTCCCTTTCTATCTCCCCTATCTCACTCTACCCCCTCTCTGTGTCCCACTCTCCCTCTCTCCCTACCCTCCCTCTCCACATCTTTATCCCTTCTCCTTCTCCCCCCCCCTTTCCCCCTTATCTCTCATCTCCTCCATCTCCACCCCTATCTTTTCCCTACGTCATCTTTCCCCCACTCCCTCCCCTCAATCTCCCCCTCTCCATTTCCCATATTTCACGTCATCTCTCTCCCTCCTCTCTCAACCTCCTTTCTCCCCTACTCTTGCTCCCCCTCCCTTTCCCATACTTTTCCTCTCTTATTCTCTTCCTCTCCCCCACTGCCTCCCCCCTATCTATTCTACGTCTATCTCACACTCTCCTTCGAATTCTCCCCCCCCTCTTCCCTCTCTATTCCCTGCTCCTTCTCCCTCCTCCTGCCCTCAATTAGCCCTTAATCTCTTCTGCTGCTGCATGTCCACTTCAGGTTCTTCGAAATAGTGTGAAATGTGAGATTAGACGATAATAAAGACGAGGAAGATAAAGAATCATGTAATTATAGTCATCCTTTACTAGATGGTGAATTTTTTAGAGTGAAATCTTCCGACGGAAAAAGAGTGAAGTGTGTATGTACAGCATGCAATGGCAAAATCTCTGAGGAGAGCAATGCTATTTCCAATCTACGCATTCATTTGAAGGTAATTTTTTTTTTTTTTTTAATTTTATAGAGCCCATCTGGCAACTACCCATTGAAGGTAAGAATATATTAAAGCTAATTATATGCTACTTAATTTAATTGACAAGTTTCACTATTTCTTATTTTTGAGAAAATGGCAAAATTGCTAGTAGCTAACGATAATTGTTAAGTAGCTTAGGTTTACCATGCACGAACCTACCTGCTTCCTTTTGCAACACCTTTATATATAGCATATGCTGATTGAATTGATCGTGAATTATGGCACTGTGAAACAAATGTCCTTTAATTATCTGATCATGTACAGTTATCAACAGAGAGAGCATCCTGCTTTGGTGCAAAAAGCGGATAACTACGTGACAGCTCAAAGAAAAGTTTCAAAAAGAAAATGTTCAGTATTAGACGATGGTCCTTCATGCAGTGGTGTTAAAGTAAAGACATTACCGGAGTGTTTTGCGGTGAATACTGAGAAGGTCAAGCAATCTGTCGTTGATAAGCTGATTGCAGATTTATCATACAAGGTGTGCATCCCCTATCAACCATGGGGCAACCAACTTTTGTGAGATTAATTAAAGGTGAGTTCTGAGTTAGGAATGTTGTTTACAATTATAGTATTAGTAGTACAGGTTAAGCTCTTATAACGACCGAATACTAAAGCGTTCGGATCATTGGTCACTAAGTAGGCTATATAACGAAGTTAAATAAAGGAAGAAATATACAGTACAATTATTGATCGATTATATGTAGTTATTAGATGAATTCCTATAACGATGTATTTCGTTATTGTAGCAATACCTGTGTATCATTATGTCAAAACTAGCATGCCTGCCTGTCAAATATGTAGGAAATAAAGCTTGATAATATATATATATTCCTAACAATACTGAAAGTCAATATTTTACTATGTAATTCTGAATATGGAGGACTAATAATATATTTATGAATTAATGTGCCAGTCCTATTTAGCTATAGGATATTCATATAGCTACATTTTATATATAAAATTTCATATGCATACCATATATTCTCATTTCAGTGTGAAAATCAATTTCACTCACAGAAATCACATATTCCACTACCACAGGCTGTCTAAATTCTTCAGTTGACGTCATTTCAAGGCGGACTCTAGGCCGAACTCATATAGAAGAAGAGAAAGTGACAAGAGCTCTACTGAAGAATACAGTAGACAACACCTCTTACTTATGTCTTACTGCAGATATTTGATCAACTCGTTACCGTAGTTTTTTAGGCGTTACAGTTCATTGGGTAAGATTTTGCTCTTTATGAAATATGAAATTGAAATTGTCTTTACAGTTAGGGAGTTATCAGCTCCTGGCTGAAAGCAGACCTATTTGTTGGTGGAATTTATCTCGATTATATTAATATGTAAAATTTATGGAAACATTTATGAGATAAACATTGGACTGTTATTTCATTTTTTCAGCTTGAGGAAGTTGCTCATGTCCGTCACAGTGGAGTATTGGCACGCTGTCGCTTTAAAGGAGAACATAACTACATCAAGATTGTTAAACATATGGCGAATATCATCAATGAATACGATACCCCCTGCAGAAAATCACGAGCACCGTCACTGATAACGGCTCTAATTTTGTTAACGCGTTTAATGGATTTGCAGTCACTGCTGCAAATGTGCCCACAGATTCAGAAGCTGGAGTCCAGGTAGGTGAAGAAAATCAGGGTGAGCACGAGCTGGAGGAAAGTTTCTTAATGAGAAGTGCCTTAGATTAGGAAGAAGGCCTTTCGTCTGACCCATGCAGCTTCAGCCTACCTAAGCATGTGCGTTGTGCTTCACACACACTCAGTCTCGTCGCCACAACAGATGCATAACAGGCACTGAAAATATCTTCTTTTGCAAATATCAATCATGCTGCGATGGAACAAAAGCGGTCATCCAAAATTAGCAGAGATTATCAAAACTGTTATCAACTGTTCATTAAAGGTACCTTGCATTACAAGGTGGAACTCTCTGTTTGATGTATTGTCATTACTTTTAAAACAAAAGGACAAATTACATCAACTCATGACGTCCCTTGAACTTTCAATGTTCAGAAGTCACGAAATTGAATTTCTTGGGGAGTATTTCTCAGTTTTGGCTCCAATTGCAGTGACAATTGATCGCCTACAGGGAGAACAAAACTGTTTTTATGGAGAATTGCTCCCTACCTTGCTCACTGTGGAGAAAAAGCTGAAGAGCCTTCAATCACGTTCTCTGAAATTTTCCCAAACTCTTCAAAGTGCAGTCACTAAGGGCTTTGGGAATCGCTACCAATCTTATTTGACCTTGGAAAATGAAGCCAGCGTTACATATACCATTATTCCATTAACAAGCCATCCATTCTTCAAACTACGCTGGGTAGATATCAATTTCATGGGACAGTTCAAGCCACCAAGACTCTATTAAAAGTATTATGATTCAAATGATTGAGAATTTAGTAGAGGGACCCGAAGCTGAATCATCCAGTGGTGTATTGGACAGTGATGATTATTTTGGATTTACAAAACCCACTCAAACACGATCAACCGCAGATTTAGAATTGTTCAGTTACCATCAGGATTCAAATAAAACACTTCAAAGTTTAGATAGATATCCAAACCTAAAAAAGTTATTTATTAAATAGAACACCACCCTTCCGTCGTCAGCTCCTGTGGAACGGCTCTTCTCTTTAGGAGGATTGACCTCATGTCCAAAACGGAGTTTTTATCTGACAAAACATTTCAGCAACTGATATTACTTAAATGTAATGCTGATATAAATGGCTAACTGAAATTTTATTCTATGGAACTTTCTATTTTTTTTTTGTAGTACCTAAGTCTAATTGTCATCAAATCCTACATTAGTAATTATAATATACAATTTCATTTTAATGGATATTTTATTGTTGTGATACCAATGGTCCATATCGATTGTCATTATATATCATGTATTTGAAATGTATTTAAAAATGTATCTAAATACATTTTACTCATGTATTTAATATTTAGTATTTAAATACTTTAAATTTATTTAGTATTTAGTATCTAAATACATTTTCCTCATGTATTTAATATTTAAATACTTTAAATGTATTTAGTGCCCATCTCTGATAACTCCCCCATCTCCCCCCCCCTTATAAAAGGACATAAAAATCAAAAGAAATTAAAAAAATATATATACCGTTCTTAAAATATAGAAAAAGAAGGAGAAGAAGAATAGAAGATAAGATGTTGGATCTGTTTCTGTGCCCAAAACGTTGTTCGCTCATAACTAATGCTCAGTCACGCGTGAACGTAAACTGCCGAGTATACACGTTACTTATTTAAAGTATATTATATGATAGGTAGGGAAAATACGCACCTCTAATGAATCTGCCAACTAAAGTGTTGTGCAGAGATCATCTGGAGCAGAAAGCCTATTCTTCCACTCCAAATTTTAAGCAAATGAGATGAAGATCCCGAAGATTATTTTTGCAAAGAACTGTGTGGATGAGACTTGTATTTTTCCAATATGATCCAGAAGATAAAGATGAGTCTTAAAAATGTTTACCAAGAGGTGGAAGAGGACCAAACAAAGCAAAGTCTGAACGATCAAAAGGAAAGACAATGGCCACTGTTTTTTGGTGATACCGAAGTTGTGATAGTTGTTAACTTTTTCAAAGGGCGGAGAACCATCAATGCTACCTATTATGAAAGTGTTTTGAGGAATATCACGAGGGTATGGCAGAGAAACGCCGCGGAATATTTCACAGAAAATTTTTCTTTCATCACGATAAAGCTCCCGCGAGTTCCACTTCTTTGACAAAGTCAACTTTGCGAGAATTTTGTTGGGGGTTAATCTCAACCCCGTTCAGTCCGGACCTAGACATATCAAGCTTTTTTGTTTCTAAATCTTAAGAAAATCATGGAAGGCACTCTTTTCGTTCTTTTGATGAGGTTAAAAAGGCTACTTTAACTTGGTTTAATTCTCAGTCAGTTTTATAGAAATGGTTTAAATAGTAGGTAATCATCATTTACAGAGGAGATTTGATCTCATTGGAGTTTATAATAAATAAAATAAAATTATACTTCCTTTTCTTTTATTCTATTTTTCTACAAACTTTTTGAACACCCTCTCTCTCTCTCTCTCTCTCTCTCTCTCTCACTCTCTCTCTCTCTCTCTCTCTCTCTCTCTCTCTCTCTCTCTCTATATATATATATATATATATATATATATATATATATATATATATATATATATACCCTTGGCTAAAAGTATAAAGCACGATGGAATAATTTATATAATATAATTATACATTTGTGGTAAATAAATTCGGAATGTATGATATACGAGTATTATATATTTATTTATTTTGAAATAATTTTAATACTTAGTTGCACTTTTTTTTTTCTTTAATTACAGCTATAATTCTTCTTGGCATAGATCATAGATTTCACCAAATTTTCACAAATTTCTCACCCTATCTTCTCCCACTCAATTTGTAAATTTTCATACAATTCTCTTTTATTTTTACTTGCCCATCCAAGCACATACCGCAAGCGTTCTATTGAATTTAAATCTGAACTAAGTTGTTGTATGTATGTTGTATG
This sequence comes from Ceratothoa steindachneri, assembly GCA_963969495.1. NCBI lineage: Eukaryota > Metazoa > Arthropoda > Malacostraca > Isopoda > Cymothoidae > Ceratothoa > Ceratothoa steindachneri. Next base: position 224,800,015 of record OZ018320.1, read on the forward strand.
CTGACATATAATTTTATTTCATGGTGTCGTGGAAGGCAATTTCTGGATAGATGACTCTAAAGCTTGTAACAACATGGATAAATTCTGGAGTTCATTCTTCGCTGCCATAAATGCATCTTTTCAGGCTCTTATGAATAGATGAAACCCCACACCATGATAAACCAACTTTCCTACTTCAGAATTGGTACCAGACAAGCAGGGTGAAATGCCTCTTCAACTCTTCGTCTCACAAAGGTAGCGCCAGAAGTGCTGAAAATCTGCAAAATTGTTACAAAAGAGTAAAAATTTTCTATAATTTATTTTCAAATATATTTAAATGGAATTAAAGAAATTACATATAAAACACCAATATATTAGTCTTTCTTAAATACCTGATAATTACTTTTATCTGAACAGATATGTAACTGACCATTGTTCATTTGCTCAAATTAGTGATGATTGACTCACTAAAGACGGTTTGTTTTTCTGTTGAGCTCAGATATCCATGGCTTCTTCTCACCTTGCATCCTTTTAGCCCTTGATCTTTAAGTCTCCTTCTAACTTTTCTGGAGGATATTTATAAATTTGAAGCTTCATTGAACTTGCATAAAACTTTCCAAGATTTCTTTGCGATTATCTACTGAGGCCCGAATAATAGATCTGTCTTCTCTAGGTGTTGTAAAACGTCTTCTGCCACTTATGTGCCTTGATACAAGGCTCTTCTAGCTCTCTTGATATCGTTTTATAGTGGCTTCTTCGGCTTATATACAACCTTTTATTTATTTGGGCAATTTCTACTTATGATAACCCTTGGCTATGGAGAAGTTGCATTTGTGCTCTACGTGATTCGGTAAGTTCATTAGTTTTAGTCATATTACTTATTTCGAACGATATTGAATACACAATAGTTATAAATTTAAGCTGACCTAAGAAATATTGGTTAAATTATGATTTTCGAAAACACTATTTTATTAATTACTCACCATTTAGTAATAACTAAATAATTCAAGCATATTAACAAAGTATTCAATTATATTAGCAAAATACACATTATTACCATACATATTTATGAATAATATGATAAATTCTAAAAACTTTGGATAAATAAGCTATATATACATACTCGTATATATCATATATAAATCTATGAGAAGCCTTTATACTTTTAGCCAAGGGTTTATCTTTCCATATTTGTCCTCAAATAAATAACTTGAAAATTTAGCTGAAGCCAACAAAACAACGTTAATTTTATTTTTAATTAAAAAAAAATCAGTTCCAAAATTGTGATCAAATATAAATTGTAGAAAATAGTCAACTCCAACCAAAATAAAAGAAGACAAATGCCACTTACGCCAAGGAAGCCAACCAATATTATAGCTTGTTTTTAAATATACCTAATGAAGACTATGATATTAATTTTGGAATAAATAAATTAAATTATAATTCTAGCAATTAAATTCACAGACACAATTGAGTGACTTTTGTAAAGAAAATTACAAACTTCAATTCCACCGACGATCGGTTCAACACTAATCCATAGATATAATCATAGCTTTGATCCGCCCTATTTGAAATTGCCTTCTCCTATCAGGCCCCTGATTATACTTTCTTTTGTAACTTTGTGTTTTGACGCGGCAGGGCTCTTGATTATTGAGACACACCACGTTTATTATAAAGTTTATCAAAAAGATTAACGCAAGGTATTATTCGTTCTATTATGAAGGTCGATTTGAAAGTGTGAGAGAGTGAGAGACGGTGACTGAGAGAGAGTAAGAGAATTTGTCATAGAGAGTTACAAGGAATTTCGGTACCTCAAAAGGCATTTCTGGCCATACCAAGGAAGTACTCATTTTAAAAAAGCCCTCCTAACCTACAAATATGACATAAGTATAGAAGAGAAGAAGGTCGTCCCCCCCTTCCACCTCCCCCACCCGAAACTTGTGCTAGGGAAAAAAAAGAACACAGTCAGGAAATTTTTATGGTAAAGCTGAAACCTATCTATTTAATGGATTTATTTGCACTTGGCGGTTCTATTTTTAGTTACCTCGTTTCTACGCTAACTTTTCGATGGTAACATTAATTAACATTTGTGATCTTGCATTTCAATACTTAGTTTTCTGATAACCTTGTCGAATCTTTTTTTAAACTTTTCTAAAATTTTCCTCGACACTAATTCTTCCGTCAGCTGATTCGACACTTTAACTATGTATTTTATATGAAAAGAAGTTTCCGCATAGGGTTGTTCTAAATGGTTCGTGAACAATCTTGAGGCCATTGTTACGAGTAAAATTTCTATTTAGTTCGAATCAGATAGTATGGTCGACATTTTATATTCCTCTCAAAATTTCGAATACTTCGATTAATTGAGCTCTAATACGTCTGGTTTCTAGGCTGGATAGGTTTAACTTCTCTAGTCGCTTTTTGTAATTGTAATTTTTTTATTTGGAATTAATTTGGTCGCTCTGGTTTGGACCCTATCCAATCTCTCAATGTATTTTTTCAAATATGGCGACCAAACCTGCGCACATTACTCCAGTTGGGGTCTCACCAAAGCATTATACGTTTTCAAGATTATCCTTTCATTTTAGTAGCTAATCTGTCGTTTATTATAACCTAGTACTTTAAGGCTTTCCTTTTCGCCTATACACACTGCTGAGAAAATTTGAGATCACTGGTTTCATAAATGCCTATGTCTTTTTCATTATCTGTGCAGGTCATTGTGCTATCAAATATTTTGAATTCAGCTAGGGAATTTTTGTTGCCTACGTTGCATTTTTCAAGGTTTAAAGGCAAATCCCACGTAACAGACCAACGGGCAACTTGATCAATATCTTCCTGAAAGTCTTTGGTGTTATCTCAACTAATTATACTTTTAGTCAACTTACGAGTACAATTACCAGCAAATTTTGAAATCTTTGATACCACTCCGACTTCAATATCGTTTACCTATATAATATAGAGTAATGGTCTCAACACTAACCCCTGTGGAACTCCACTACTAACAGATGTTCAATCAGATGCTTGGCCATTGATTACCATTCTCTGCCTACGATTTGTGAGCGGGTTCTTGATCCAATTTGCAACTTCTCTGATAATTCCTAATGTTTTGATTTTGGTTATTAACTTTGCGTGTGGTACTTTATCAAAAGCCTTCTGAAAATATAAATAAAAATGACCTTTATGTGTCATAAATTGAGTTTATGTCGTGAAAGAATTCCAAGAGATTAGTTAGACACGAACTTTGTTCTTTTGAAACCATGTTGAGTGTCACCTAATAATGGATTTATTTCAATATGTTCAACTATTTTTTTCCGCGATAAGGCCCTCAAGTATTTTTCTTACTACGATGTCAAACTTATAGACCGCTAATTGCTGGCTGACTTTGTACATCCTTTTTAAATATTGGTTTTATATTAGACAGTTTCCAATCTTCTGAAACACTCCTGTTTCAAGAGAAAAATAAAAAAAATTGTGTTACATGTTCGGCTATGGAATCTTTAATTTCTTTTATGAACCTTGGGAAGATCATGTCGAGACGAGGCGATTTAAATTTATTCATTTTGTCGATGAGTCTCTTAACATCATTAACTGAACACCTTATTAATTTTATAGGAATATTGCCAGAATTTCTGCTGTTAGGTGTTGAAATGACGTCGGATTTATCATTGGTGAATACCGTTGCAAAGTATTCGTTTAAAACATTGGCTAATTTTACATCGTTGAATTGCAAAACGTCATTCTTATCTTTGATGGGTCCTATACTATTTTTGATTGGTTTGCTGCTGTTTACTAGTGCGAAGAATTATTTGGGGTTTGACTTACAGTTTAGGGCCACTCTAATCTCTTCATTTCGCTTAGCTCTTTTAATTTTTTTATATTAACTTATCTTTTCAGTTGGATATATTCTTCTTTGATGCTGCCCGAGTTTTTATATTTGAGTAGCTTATAAGCTCTGTCGTTAATACTTTCTTAATTTATTTTGTTAATCATTTTGGTTGTTTGACACTACAAATTTCCCATGATTCGATCGAATTAATTGCAACTGTTTGTTCATGCGATTTTCTTTCAAATTAATCCAGATTTTATTTATATGGCCTAAACTTAGTTTGTAATTACACAAGCTCTCTTTTAACCCTTCCAGATTTGCTCTTTTTAAGTGTAGCTTAGCAATGATTAATTTTATCCTGATGCATGGCACGTTAATATTAAAATAAACTTATTACTAAACTTATCTCCTACACTCAGATTTGAAATCAAATCATCGTCGCTAGTAAAAACTATATCTAAGATATTAAGACCACTTGTTGCTTCTTTCACCTACTGGGTTACTAAGTTATCATCAATAAAATGAATTAATTCGTACCCTTCTGCGTCAGAAGTTTTTGTAGACCAGTTTACTCGTTCACGGTTGAAATCGTCAATAACACTAACCAACAAATTTTAACTTTGTCTCTGTTACTTGAGTAAATGTTGTTGTAACTAACTAATCTTTGGTGCGCTGATACCAGATCTGTGCTCAGTTTTGTCCTAGCACGTAAGGTTCCTGAGTTATGCAACTAGGCTATATGGCTCACTTTGTCACCTTGGATCAATTAATGATATAATTATTACAAGTTTGAGAAGAATGAGACGTTTCTGGGCAAAGGTTTGGAATCGAGGCACCTTATTTGGCATTATGTACGTCCTTTTGCAGACCCAGACAAGATATGTAATACATATAAAAGAGGTAGTACTCACCTAACTATAAATTTCTTTAAAAATGTTTGAGACTCTTGCTCTTGTACGTGGATATAAGATCTTCTCGCTTTTGGAACCAGCAGTAGTCACCCATCATGTTTTCGTTGAAGCGGCCTTGATACCTGCTTTACTTCATTGCGATATCTCGGTGAAACCTTTTCACATGTTCGACACTAATACCACCCATATTAGATGGAAAGAAATCTGCATTTCCCTTTGACAATAACAAATCCATCACCAAATCATTCAATCTTTGTTAATTTATTAACTGGATCTTCTTTTCTTTAGAATCATCCTCATACATTTCATCGTCATTGTTATCCTCCTCTTCAGGTGATGAATCATCTTCTTTAACTGCACTAACTGATGGAAGAACTAAGATTGGCATCTCCATATTATTGAAGACTGGTTTTATAGTTGACTTACAATCTGTATATACAATTTTTGACTTGTTCTTATTTGAGAATCCCGCAATATTTGTCTTACAAAAGTAGCAATCAAAAACATCATTTGTTGGCTCAAGCCACACCATTGGTACAGCAAAAGGCATAGCCTCCCGTTTGCCATTTAACCACAGTGTGAGCCCCGTATAACACACAGTACAAGATTTGTGAGGTGCCCAGGGCATTTCTTGGTCACCAACTTTACAACCAAATTAATAATTGTATACAGTTTTCACTCTTTTATCTAAATTTTTCCGCTGGTTGCTTGTAGTATATCTTCCACAGATATAACAAAAGTTGTCTGGGCTATTTATACAACCTCGCAAATTCATGTTTTCAACTCAGTTTGTATATATCCTGTTATATACTTTTGTACAATCTTATTTCATTTACCAATTAATTGATAGATAAATCTGAAAGAAAAATGCAATTAATCACTGTATGTAAATACCGTTTCAACACCACTACTATAATGACTAAATATGACAATGTGATAAAGCAGGAGTGTAACGCAGGAACCAAACACACACAACACATCCTCTCACTACGGTAGCCGAAGCAACACAGCCCATATGTGTAACTAAAGAGTATATGTGTATAACTCAGAAACCTGAGGTGATAAAACAATTCTGATTACTGATTCGGAATCAGCATACTCGATTTAGTATAAATCACTAGCGGATCATAGAAGTAGCAAGATCATTGTTAACTAGTGTAATTAAAGATAAATTATTGTTCATCTCATATGTTAAGCAGTCGTAGAAACTTTGATCTGAGCCTACACTTTAATGGGGGCTTCTGTATGCTAAATATACATACAGACTTCTTTTAACATTTAGCTGGACTCTTATAAGTTCGAAGTCGGAGCATACATTACAGTCGGTTGGATAGAGATTATCTCGTACATATAAAATCACGCCTCCACCATCCGTTCCTAGTCTGTCTTTATGAAACATTGTATACCCTTTTAATTAAAATTTCCTACTGAACTCTCTTGAGTGACAATGAATCTAGCCCTCTGTAATGCCTATTATATCTTATGTTTCTAGTGCTAGCTACGCTTTAAGCTCTACCAATTTATTCCTAATAGACCTGGAATTAAACAAAACAGCTTTTTAAATGTGTTACCTCTTTACTTGTGCTTCTGGGATTGAATCGTTTACCAAGTTCCGTAGTGAAGTATTATAGGAGCGCTTATTTTCGAGAGTATTATATAAACTCAAGTTAATTAAAATCTATATACTTTTTTTACCCCATGTGCTTAGATGAGTTCCATCATGAGCGAAATATTATTTGTTGTTAATAAAGATTCTCCTGTTCACATATCCTTCGCGGGCGTTCTTTTATTCCAATTGCCCTACTCATGGTTTCCCTTTTCTCATTTAATCTTGGTAATATGCCAACAATTATTCTATGATCCGTTTTTTATTTGATTTTCGAAAGCATTTCGATTTAGTCAAAGATCAAATTTTCTGTTCCAGAAAAGTTTTTCCCACAGAAAACATCATTTATTCCAACCTGAATAATTAAAGTGGATTTTCTATTCATAAGTTTAAATTGACGATCTCTTCAGTTACTTTCTTGATTCCTGCACCAAGGTAATATCTGAATTTCCTCTTTTTAATGTTTTTCGCGCTGAAGTAATCAATTTGATTTCTTATTATAGTCTTCAATTAACTATCTGTCGTCTTCTGCTTCGAACAAAGCTAAAAATCTATTATGAGTCTTTATTTCAGTCGTTTCAGTAAGTTTAGATCTAGATGGTTGTTTATTTCTGACAAGTAAAAGATCGTTACCATTTTTGTCTTTCTGACAAAAATGGCAACTTTATTTTCTAATAATCCAACAGACTGTTCTAATCTGAATATCTTGCTGTCAATATTTATTACTCTGTTCTTGTTGATTTTGCAATCGCATTCTTTTAGTTATAAAGGGTTAATTCTGTTTTACATGTTAGTAATTATGTCTATAACTTCATATTTTCTTTATCATGTCGTTCAGCGAGTTTACAGAATAAACAAACACATAAGGCTGTAATTCTATTGTAGTATTGTTCTGAAAACTCAGTACACCACTTCACTGAATTACACTTGGAGCATAAGGCTTTTAACCTCTCTGCACCTGGCATTTTAAATTCTAGGTTTTAAATTCGAATCTAGCCAATTCGCTGATTGGTTGAAATCTCTGAAGTCACTTGTGACGTAATAATTAACCTATTCCGTGATTGGTTAAAATCTGTGGCGTTACTCGTGCGGGAAGAATTAACCTATTGGGTGGTTGGTTGAAATATCTTAAGTCACTTGTGTCAAAAGGACTCACGACTCTGATTGGTGCTTTAAACTAAGAACACATTTTGTTTCATTTAGCTATTTAAATTTTAAAAAAAGGCAGAGGGAACACGAGTAAGTGAATATCAGAGAAAAAAATACGTAAATACAGCGAGATAAGTATTGAAATTAACTTCAAATTCAAAAACAAGCAAGAGAAAAGAGAAAAACAGCAAGCAAATTAGTCAACGCAGCAGCAATGGATCGACAGGTGTGCACAGAACAAGAGCTAAACGATAACTGAAAGAGAGATAGAGAGATAGAGAGAGAGAGAGAGAGAGAGCGAGCGAGAGAGAGAGAGAGAGAGAGAGAGAGAGAGAGAGAGAGAGATAGATAGAGTGCCACAAGGAATAGTAGTACCTCAAAGGACATTACTGACCATACCCTGGAGATACTATTTTGGGAAAGCCCTAACCTATATCATAAGAGAAAGTATAGCATAGATGAAGGCTCTCCCCGCCCATATCTCCCACCCGCATTTGCGGGCCACAAAGCGGAAACGTTACCTGAATGTGCTGAAAAAAAAAGAATACAAACAGGAAATTTTTATTAAAAAGCTGAAACCTATCTACTTTACTCAGATCTATAATCTATACTAAGGTGGTACCATTTAGGTCAGGGTGTGGATTATCTGTTCAATTCTATATTTGAACTGTTCAACTGACGAACTGTTCAGCGCTTCTGATGGTAGACGGTTCCACATTCTGCAGATTTTGTACGAGAAAAAGTTTCTGTAAATGCTAGTATGGAATTGCGGTAATTCCAGTTTGTAATCGTGGTTACGTGCAGCATGCGTTCAACGTGAGCAGCATCCTGTGATCTACGTTTTCAACTCCTGGCATTATCTTAAAAGTTTCAACCAGCTGGCCTCTTAACCGGCCCCTCTCCAAAGAGAACATCCCCAGTTCTCGTAGTCTATGCTTTTATGTCTAAGGGAAGGGATCAATTTTATGGCTCTGGCCTGTACCCTTTCCAGCCGTTCAGTATCCTCCCTCAGGGTTGGAGACCAGAATTGTACTGCGTATTCAAGGTGTGACCGGACTAGAGAGTTGTACAAGGTGAAAACAATCTGCTTATTTTGGAAGCGAAAATGCCTCTTTATGTACCCTAGCATTCGCTGGGCTCTCTTTTCCATCTGGAGGCACTGCTTGGAGAACTTTAGATCACTGCTGATTAGCACGCCTAAATCTTTCTCAAGGTAAGTGGTATTTAGTTGTTTGCCTAGCATGTTCTCACCCTTCGTTGGCTCCTCTACCCATTGTGTCAGGAAGTTATCCTGAGCGAACTCGATCAATCTTCTCCCTTCCGCATCACCTGTCCAGTTCCTCCAGTCAGTCCAACGGCAGTTGAAGTCATCAATGACCAAACTCGTGCGACTATTTATCAGGTGGGTGAGCTTTGTGTACAGGCGTGAGTCTAACTCTTCTAACTGTCTTTGCGGCCTGTCAACCACCACTACTCGATAAGATGAGCTGGTACAATCTATGTCTAGCCCTAAAATCTCGTGACCAGATCTCCGATTGCATTCGACAGCGGGGCTTGGAAGTACGAGCGATCTTTGTGACAGCAAATCGGAGATGTTTTAGATGAACAATGGAGGTTATTGTTAAAACCAAGCGTTCTCTTGAAGAACGTTAAAAAGGGGGGGGGATTAAATCATCCGAACGTGATGTCTTGAAAACGAGAACCGTTTCTTGACGAACGGGCTTGAAGAACAATGGCTGTTCTAGCGTTGTTCTCTTTCTGAACAATAGAGGGGTGGGTGAGAACCGTCTCTTGTCAAACGGGCTCAAAGAACAATGGCTGTTCTAACGTTGTTCTCTTTCTGAACAACAGGGGGGCCTTGTTGACTTAGCGTCTCGAAGGCACGAACCTTGGCACTCATGGGATATTGTCCTCTTCTGGACAATAAGGGGTTTCTCGGCAGAGTTCCGAGGTGCACAAGGGAGACCGGATCAGCTTGATGCCTCGCGAAGATAATCTGGATCTGCTTCAATTGGGAAAAGCTATCGTATAAATAGCCGGAGCCATCTCCATGGCGTAGGAGATAATTGAGTGGGGGACTTTGGGGGAATGTCCCGGTGGCGCATGGGAAAATACCTTATCTGCCCATAAGCCTAATTCAATCTAGCGAGATCGAAGTATGGAGGCGAAACGGGAGAGTGAACCTCCTTGATTAAACATTGGCTATGATGGGAGATAACGCGCTTCTGCTTCCTCTCGCAGGCAGGATGCACGTGGGTAAGCATGTGGGTAAGCATGGTTAACATGTGATAGAGGCTGAATTAAAGCGGCCTCAGACCGTTCTATCACAATATATATATATATATATATATATATATATATATATATATATATATATATATATATATATATATATATATATATATTTATATATATATATAAGGTCTTTCAATAAGGTCGCTCGAATTTTAAATGTAAATAAAACAAGTTTTGTGTGATATAGGCACTGTTATTTTAAATTTGAAAGTACATTTTGTGGCATTAAGTGTGGAATATGACGTCGTTCAAATGTTTGCTGCGGCTTCGCTTGGTGGAACATATTCGGGAGGCCCAATTTTCGATGACTTTTTCGCATAAATCTGGCTGAATTTGCTGGATGGTGTTCGTTATGTTGACTTTGAGGACATCAACTGTTTGCGGATTATTCGCATAGACCTGTGATTTAAGGTAGCCCCAAAGAAAGTAGTCTAATGACGTTAAATCGCATGATCTCGGTGGCCAGTTGACGTCGCCGCCGCGCGAGATGACCCTGCCTTGAAATCGCTGGTGAAAAATGTCTATCGTGGCCTGCGCAGTGTGGTACGTAGAGCCGTCCTGTTGGAACCACATATCGTCAGTATCCTTATCAGGCATATAATCCAGTTGAGGCCACAAGAAGTTGCTTATCATTGACCTGTAGGTCTCGCCGTTGACGGTTATGACAATCCCATCTTCGTTCTCAAAAAAATATGGACCGATGATTCCGTTATACGAAAATCAGCACCAATCAGTGACTTTGTTGGGATGCAATTGGTGCTGGTGTATCTCATGTGGATTGTTTTCGCCCCGAATCCGACGATTTTGCTTGTTCACAAATCCATTCATTCAAAAACAGGCCTCGTTGTTGAAGAGGATTTTTTTGGGGAAATTTGGGGCAACTTCCAACTGCTCTAGAGCCCAATCAGCGAACACACAGCGTTGTCTATGGTCGTTTACCTTAAGTTCCTGGGTAAAATGGATTTTGTACGGGTGCAGACCCAAGTCCCTACGCATATTTCGCCAAACTGAAGTCACAGAAAGGCCAAGTTCTTGTGAAAAATGAGAAATTGACTGCCTCGGATTTTCCCGTACACTCTCATTTACGGCAGCGATGTTTTCAGCAGACCTTGCGTTTCGGCAACGTACGGGTGTTGGCTGATTGTTGATTAACCCTTTTGTCTCGAATTTGGCTACTAAGCGTCGAACAGTGGACTCGGCAGGAAGATTGTGTCGAGGATAGAAATCACGTAATGCGCGGAACATTTGTCGAGCGGAGCACTGATTTTGATAATAACATTTGATAATTTGCACACACTGTTCAACGCTATAACCTTCCATCGTGACTTGCCAAGTAATACTGAATAGTTCACAGTGAGTTTGCCAGATGTCGCTTTAACAACACGGCCAGTATTGCTTGTCAAAGCTCGAGCGTCCTTGTTGAAAGCCCCATATATATATATATATATATATATATATATATATATATATATATATATATATATATATATATATATATATATATATATATATATATATATATATATATACCGTTTCCCTTACGATCTTAAAGCTTATGGATGAGAAAAAAGTTTAATATGTTAATTTTTATATAATGGTGACCTGAATTATTTTAAGTTTCACAAAGGTAAATAGGGTTAGAAACTGGTTGTTTCGGGAGGTAGTTAATTTAGATATTTGGCAGGAGATAATTTAATTTTATGAGGGGGAAGATAGTGTGTATGCTTTTACATGTGTTCTGAGGGAAACGGGAAGTATATTTTACTGGCGAATGCAGATTCATTGTCATGTCTGAGAATTCTTTTACGACGTTTGCTGGATAAGTGAACGTTTTCTGGTTATTTATTTATTTTTAGGCTTCTCTGAATTTCTTTGTTAGGTCTATTTTTGTGTAGGAAGTTGGTGTTTAAGTTGTGTTTCATAGTTTGTTGCTATGTTGTTTTGGTGAAGCTATTTTGTTGTTACAAGTAATCAATGACTCGTGCTTGGGAGACGAGTTTGTTGCGTGTGAGGCATTTTCTTTAGGATTCTAAAACTTTCGTTGAGTTCTTTTGGTTTCAGTTTTTCGTTGTTTTGATATTAGATTGGTGGAGTGAGTGTTGAGATGTTGGATTTGTTGTATTTCTTGTTGTTGTAGCTGGTCTGCTTTGTTTTAATTTATATTTTTTTTATGCAGCTTGAGATTTCTTTGGGGATGTTTGGGAGGAGGTTTTCCATCTATTCAGAGTAATGGTTGATTCAATAAACTGTTGATGCTTGTAAAAATTTTACATACAAGTATCTATGTATTTTCAAAGCATTTATTTTTCTTTATAATTTATGAAGGTGTTCCGTAACAATGCTGCAGCTGATATAATATGGAAGCACGCGTTAACTTTTCAATTTCAACCATCACACAAGCACAGTTTCATTCGGGCGTGATCTTTGGAGATGCGAACGGAAGAGTTTATTTGGGGAAGATATATCGCTCTTTGTGTTGGTCCTGTTAGCTAAGTGGTAGAGCACTGGTCTGGATAACCAGAGATCTGAGGGTCGAGGTTCTTGTGGCTCTTTTCGGGGGTCATCTCCTGTAAGATCTCTGTTCTTCCGATCTGTGTAACCCTCGAATTAAAAAGCGAAAACAAACGAGGGCGAATATCGCAGAAGGTGTTTAAGGAAGTATCTTTAAAGAAAGTGGTGAAACTAGAGGAAGTGAAAATGTGTGGAAGACATAAGCTAGCCACATATCCTTATCAAGGCAGTGGGGCCGGGAGGGCAAACTGCGAGCGCTGTATCAGTGCAGGGACACAATCTTCCAGATATCAGTAGCAGCGAGGTTACCCATGCTGCACCCGATGACCTTTTGCAGGCGCGTAAAAGGATCGATAAGGAAAAGAAACATATTGGAGGACAAAGCATGTTCAAAATGTTCAAAACCAAAACTCGAATTGACTTGAACCGAAAGAGGAGCGTCACTCCTTCCACCCCACCACATTCCGGCGCCGACCAGAGGTGAATGGACGAAGACTGGTCGGCGACTAGCTTCCGGCCCTCCAAAAGATAGGTGGGAAAAGACATGGGAATAATGTATGGTGGTGCAAAGAGGAAAATTGAAATGTGTAGAACGATTAAAGTGTTGATCTGCTCCCTTCTGGCCTTGTAACGAAGGCACCAATGACCCTCAGTCGGTAGATGGGGCACAAAGTCAAGGTGATTAGGCAGTCGGCGCCGCGAAATCCTTCTTAATGAGAAAGGACTGCGTGGTAGTTGGTCCACGGTGCAATCTGACGTTAAAGGATGATTCTTGTAGGGGGTTCGATCGTATTAGAGGAGCGGTCACCCTCAGTAGTCACGGCAACTCGACGTTTGCCTGCCCATTCTTGATGGAGACCCGGTACAACGAAGTGGCGGGGAGCAAAAAGAGCTGTATGACTTTAGCTTTATTCGAGATACAAGATTTGCTATGAATGCCCCTGATTTACAAGGGTTTTATATCATGAAGGGTGGGGGCTCACCTCCAAAGGGGTTTGCCAATAGGATAATACTTAGAACAAGCTGTGAGCTAGTTTAATGAAAGTCTTCCAATCCTATATTACGTGGAAGAAGTTTTCACAGGTTTTTAAGTGTGTTTACAAATCATTGACCGAAGAAGGGCAGGTTAATATCCAACACTGCCTGTTTATTTGTTGTGTGCACGACCAGAGGGCGGGCATATACTTTTCCTAACCTATCTTCAAAAGTGAATGGCACAGGAAACGTATGACGTCAAGCAGAAAGTGTCTTTGACCGTATAACAGATTCCTAAGCTTATTTTTTTGGAGAATTATTTAAGAAGAGGCAGTTTTTCCAGCAGTGCCTTGGTTTTAATGCTTGCACGGCATGATTTCTGCTGTGTCGTCATTGAGGTTTCGGGAAAATTAAATATAGAGTTTGGTCAGCAGATGAGAAAGTCGGATACAAAGAACATTTAAGCTTTAAAAAAAAAATAAATAAATGACTTTATTAAACTGCTAAGCGTTTAATTTGTATCTATTTGTCTATGTATTATCTATCGATCTATCTATCCAGTTACATGCAAATGTATTTTTCCTAAGTATGAGAGTGAGAGGCGGGCTGCCGGTCTCATCTGACTATACTCTAGTTACTTTGTTGTTAAGGCACTTAACAAAAGCCCAGGTTGTTTCAATCTACTCTGATTTGGGGGTGGGCGGGGGACTGGAGCCCGCCGGAACTCTTGGAGCCAGGTGTAACATTCTTCACGGGATACCCCTTGCAGGGTTTCATCCCTCCGCAGAATGTCCCCAAACGCCCTCTCATAAACCCCACTCCATGGACATCTATCATACTCCATATTCATCCACTTCCTCTCCCGTCAACCCTTTCCCCCTCATTCACACAATCAACCTATCATTTACGCGGTCATCTTCCCTTTCGCACACTCTCACACTCACTCTCGTATCTATTCTGCATAACTCTTATTTAGATCCATTCTTCGCACATATCCACAATACCCCGGAGCTCCCCCAGTCACGCCCTCGTTCACACCTTCCTTTATTCCATAATTACCTTTTTTCTCACTATCTCTCTTTCACACACCGAGCATCCTTCCCAAGTCATTCTTTCGCAATGCTCTCATTCAAGATCTTCCTTTCTCCTTTCATACCATAGTCTGACTCTCACACAGCAACGTTGGTACCAATATACTCCCATACAGCCTCTTGCTACATTCATTAATCACCCACACAGAATTCCCTACAATTTATAACATTGTACTTGCTTCATCTCTACCACCAACATTTACAATTAAACTTCAATACTTAAAACTTCGCACTAGTTCAAGGGTAACGCAACAGCCTCGAATATCACACACCACTCCATTCTCAACCCCCCAAATACCATTACGTTACTCTTTTCTGCATTCATTTTTAGCCTTCTCTCACACACTATACCAAATGCTTTGATTAGCATTTCCGAAGTCCCCTTAATCTCAGCCCCTAACACCAAGTCATCAAAAGGACAGCAACGTCCTCTTTACACCTCGATTTCCTTCTTCCCAATCGATTCACTCCATCCTTCATTCTTCATTCCTTTTCTTGTTCGTCTTACATAGAGCGAGCGTCGGAAATTTTCCTTTTTTTAAAACGTATTGACTACAACTCTCCTCCACATACCAACTCGATTCACATATTGACGCAGATTGACAGGAATGAGTAGATGGGGTCCAAGAACAGCCCGGCTCATTACCACCATTGCAGGGACAAAATTTTGGGGTGCGCGGCTTCCCGACTCATCGTCCCCTATCCGGCTTAGTGGACCTCTACGACCCTTTGTGGATTCTTCCTCACCCACAAACAGCCCTCGCCACCTCCTAACTCGTGCTTTTAAAATGTGGAGTACTTACACATCCTGTGACAATTTGGATCTTCTTTCTAAATATTTGGGGGTAAATGATTTACCACTAAGTTTAATAACGAGTTTACCACCAATTTGATTCATGTTTTATAACCAATTTCATTCATGTTTTACAACCAATTTTAGTTATTGATTTACCACAAATTTTATACAGGGATTTTATTCTAATTTGATTCATGGATTTACTACTAATTTTATTAATGATCTTACCACCAAGTTTATATATGACTTTACCGCATATTTGATTTATTTTTTTACCAAGTTTTTTTCGTAGATTTACCATAATTTTTTAGGCATTGATTTCACTCCAATTTTACCTATAGATTACCACTCACTTTAAAAATGGATATTTTATCCATGTATTTAACAGCATTTTCAGTAATGATTTTGCCACTAATTATACTCATGAATTCCCCACAAAATCCTTCATAGATTTGCCACAAACTTTATTCATAGATTTACCTCCCATTTTATTCATGGTTTTATCATTAATTTTATTCATCACCATCACCATTATCATCATCATCATCATCATCATCACTAACTCTATAATTTAAGAAGGGGATTTTTTTGAGTATTTGAATAATAATTTCATCTTTGTTTGGTTATGACTTATGTTTTTATCAAAGTTATTTCTAATAATTCTTTTATAATATCAAAAAACAAAATAGTGAAGTTCAGAAATAAATATAAGTATCGAAATCTTGTGAATTTATAAAAACCCAAAGAATTACAAATGGTGAAGTTCAGAAAATTTATTTTTATATATCTTCTTCTATAACTATATTTTAGCAACGTGATATTTTGAAAGGGAAGAAATTTAGTTTAGAGTTCCTTTTTAAAATTATTTTTAATTGGCAAAGTTCAGAAAATTTATAAAATTTTGACCATGTCTGTTTTTTTAAGATTTTAAATTTTAATCTTAGTAGCGAATTGCAAGCTTCCCCCCCCCCCGTAGGGGAGAGTGGCGAATCCATTGCCTGGTGATCTGATAAAACAAAATATAAACTTAACCTTAAAAAGTGATTAAAAGCACAAATTGTTTCAAAATATTCGTTTTTTATTCAAATTTTAAAGATTGTTTGATTTTATTGTTGTCGTTTTTTTCTCTAATTTAAAGCGAAATAGCAGCGAGGGCAAATCCTACAGGAATTTAGTAAGGTTAGTTCTGTAAATAAGATAGAGGAAGTGCAAATGTTTGGAAGACAGCCGTAGATCGACCTGCAAGCGTTGTTTCCTGGAAAGCGCCCAATCGTCCAGATGTTAGCTGTAGCATCGTTCTCCTTGCTCCAGTTGACATCCCTTTGTGGTGTATAAACTTAAAAAAAATGTAAACTCGTCTTAGAATTTAATACCAAAATTAAAATGTTATGTTGTTTTACCACACAAAGTAAATTAGGATCCTTCCTTAGACTGACGGATCGAACCCGTTAGGATGCTTATCCTATGTTTGGCAAAATAAAATCTTGGATCGATGAGCAAAGAGGTGTCGATGTTCTACGACCCCCTTTGTAAGGTTTCTCATTCGCCCATACGAGATCGTGTTTATGCCCCTATTTTAAATTTTTGCCTAAATTTCCTCCCTATGAGTTACCACTTCTTGTCTTGATATCTATAAATATTCATGAATAAAACCCTCGGTCAATACTCAAGCACCTCTTCATCTCGTCCTCATGTCTGATTCCTTTTCGTTCTTTCGGACCGCGACCTTTTTGGGGTCTTTTTCATGTTATTGTCAGACGAGGCGAGGCTTTGTATGGTGTACGTGATTTGAATTCGCTGTTTGGATTATTTCTAGTATTTTGTGCATTAAGTTTATCATAACACTTGATGATTATAAATTTTGAATGCTGGTATATCTTTTAATTATAGTGCTGGAAATAGTAAAGAGATTTACCTAGAGCTTTGTATAATAATGTTATGTTGGCTAGTCTGGTTGTAGCTCTCACTAAGTCGGGTAGGCTTGACTCAACGTCACTATAAAGCTATATACTCTCTTCCAACCTTTTAGGGCCTATCAAGCCCAAAGTTATCAATAATTCTTACACGCCAAATGTTCCATCACAGCGTTGTAGTTCTATGTGTTGTAGTATTTGGCCAGTCGGTGATCTTTAGGAAAGAGGCACCAATCGAGGTACTTCACAAACCCTCTCCAGACGCAATTGCAGAAAATGGAAATGACCTTCCTTCTTCTCTGAAATGTCATTCCTTCCTCACAACACCACCAGTCTTTGACGAGGTTGAGAGGCAGTTTCACAGATATGTATTTGAAACAATATTTCGCACTAGGTATACCATACTCGGAAACATAGATTTTTTTTGGTAAAAAGGTCAAACATTACCTCTATGTTTAAAAAAAGAATGTAAGATTTTTTTCTCCACCATCTTTAACGTTTCAGGTAACGGAGAGATACCACTGTTTTCCCAACTCTGTGCCTACTGATTTACTCTTAAATGACATTGTACAATATAATATTCCATATTACAACCCACACACATTCCAGGATGCACCAGGTATATGAGAACACAAATTTAGATAGTCATAAATGAGCTAAACATTTCCTTCGAAATGTTTTCAGAGGCACCAGGTATTTACGAAGACAACTTTAGGAAGCCAAATTTGCAGAAAATTCGCCATCTCTGTATTTCAGCACAAACATGGCAGCTTATAACCTGATAGTGTAAACGAAAAAGCACTCCATACTCGTCGCCTTCAGTGCCGACCAAGGTGATGCGTAGATCGCCAACTCTTTGAACTTGACCAAGTCCGTCGTGTTCAAGATCAAAAAGGAGATACTGGCTTCTAGGATGGCCGTGTCTTTGTTATCAAAATAAAGAATCATCTTCAGCTGCCATACATCGTCAGGACGTCGACTTCTCCCAGGAAAGTCCAGAACATCATCTATGATGACTTTACCAAGTTGATGAGGTCGTGGCCCTCAACCGAATAAGGGCTCTGGGAGGTTGTACGTGTTGCAGTAGATTTCCTGTCCATCCTATTCAAACCACGAGACTTAAGATTGGCTGGCTGAGAATTTTCACGATCAAGTGACTCCTAACACATGGCCTCCTGGCTCTGAAGATTTGACTCTTCTGGATTACTATGTGTGAGGCTTTGCTGAGAGAAACAAAACCGGTTCCACAATACAATAGCCCTCTCGAAGGCTGCCTTCGTGGACATTATGGCCATGATGAATAAGAATCACTTGATCCAGGATTACAGTCGCTACCGTGCCGCATTGATGTCGCTGTATAGTCTCTAGACTGTTTTATTGAATACACTTTATGTAAAAATTGTATACCAATTTCTTTGGAAATTAAGTATTGTTTTCTATTAAATATCTCTGTTTTTCAAATTATATTTTGTTCTCGAATACCTACCACCATTTGTTTATTTTGACCAGTTGAGGTCTTTGCAAAAGTGAGTGGTAAAACTGCATTGAATCACGAACTAGGGAACCAGATTCTTCTGATCATATTACATATTCGTTCTGTTCTTAGATATTATGCAGAGAACACTAGTTTAAAATCTTCACAAGTAGCATAAAAATTCGGTCTACATTAAAACAAAGCATTGTTATAAAGGACTTGCAGCTCGGAGGAAGCCATATTAAAACGATTAATCTTGAAAGAAATAAGGTAACAAGATTGTGAAATGATCTTGGTCCATTTAGTGCAGGGGTCCCCAAACATTTTTGCTCATTGACCCCTTCATGGAATCTTGGACTCCTCATCGACCCCAGGCATGTACTTGAAAATAAATAAATAGAAATTGAGTTTATTTGCCAATTCTGATGTACAGTAAACCCTCGATATAACGAACCTCAATATAACGAATTTCGGATATAACGAACCAAATTTCCTGTCCGAACACCATCAAGTTTAACGAACCGAAGTTCGTTCAATCCGATGTAGTCCACTTAACTTTATTAGTAATATTAGTAATTATATACGTATTACATATCCATGCAATAGTCTTTATATACATATTTACTATTACAGATTAACGAACGAACCATAATTATTTCCATCGCTTTTAACGACCATCGGGTTTAACGAACTTTCGGCTTTAACAAACCCCCTCCCCCAACCCATATGGTTCATTAAATCGAGGGTTTACTGTATTTCAATAAGGAAACCTGCATACCAAAGCCTACGAAGCTGTTGTTCTGTGTCCCCTTCCTTCGTAAATATCAAATGAAGATTAAATATGAGGCAAATAAAGAAAAACTTTTTACCGCCATTGTGGAGATCATGGAAAATTAGCAAAATTATGAACATAATGTTTAAATTTACCCTTAGAGGTGTTCGGACGTATCGAAATACGTGGAAATACAGTATAATAAATGAATATGTCGTATAAAATGTTAGATTGGGTAATAAAAAAGGGAGAAGCGCCTAATATTAAATATATTAACATACCTTTTTATTGAAGTAGTTGATATCATTAATGGGAAGGATGTGTTTGGTTAGCAGCAGAAAGATTATTTATATCCGGTAGAAAATTGGTGAGTTTTAACCGTAAATCACCACATAAATCATCGACCCCTACAATAGTCTCATCGACCACTTTGGAGACCCTTGATTTAGACCATATTCTTTCTCAAATAAGGTCTCTTCGTTTGAATCCATCTTTTACTTGCACCTCTCTCTTTTACTGATGGGGCGTGTCCATTTATTAGGAAGTCACTGAACGAATGGACTACGGCCCAGCCAAGTGAAAATACCTCTTTCCACCTTAAACCTAATTAATCCCCATTTCAATTGTGGAGGGATTTCATATACTGTTAGGAGCCGGGGTTCGAATCCCTGGTCAAAGAGTAGGTATCTACAACCACGGAATGATTTGATTTTCATATCCATATCATCTATTATTCCAAAGGCAATTTCTTTCGTTCACTCCCAAAATCACTTAGGTTCTTTGAATAACGACCATTACAAGTAATTTGATATGGTCATATTACAAAGCAAATTAAGTGAGACCTTGTTTTGGTGGGTTTGAGACATAGCTATAGCTAATGCTTTCAGGACTATCGCTATCCCGAGTGACCTTAAGTCCATACTATAAGGGTGATGCCAAAAATTAGTTTTTCTGCCTGCAAAATAATATGCAGTAGCTTTTTCCTCCTCAAATTGAGCTGTATGACAGTTCGACTGTTTACCTCCCTGGTCATAACAGACTGAGACCCAACTTACAACCAGGGCTCAAAATTGGATTTTCGTTTAACGTAAACGAGGAACTGTGGCCCGCATTCCCCAAACAGACCTGTCTTAACATCTTTTATGCGTGGGCTACGCCGGTCACAAGTCTCCGGGAATAATATTAAACCACAATGCAAAAGCTGTCGTTGATGATTTCCCTGTGACGAAATGGCCTAATAAGCTTTGTACTCCTCGCCCTTTATACGAGCCTTCCCGCTTCTGAGAGGCATTGAACTCTTATTAGTTTTTTGAAGAAATTATATTTCCATACCGAGAGGATAGATCTTACAAAAGGCCTACCATTGTAATAGGACAAAAACGAGTAGGGCGCGATCGTTTCCAAGAAAAGAAAGGTTTATCCAAGAGAGCTGCGCACCCTCCTGTTCCCTAGCTCACCACCTCGAAGTAGTTTACTCGGGCTAATACTTTCCAAACACTTTCTCCCTAACTACACCCTCGTTGCAACCCTCTTTTCAATCATTTTCTGCGTCTCGTTATTTTTTTATTTTACCCTCACCGCTCCAGAAGCCTACATCGTTAATAGTGTATAACGGTGTTAAGATAATGTTATTCTTTTTATTAATAGGTCCCCAGGAGCAGAGGACCTCTGCTCCTTTTGACCTCTTGGGAGATTAAGGGAAACCGCCTTAATCCTACCACCTGGGCTGTAGGCCGGGTCAACGTTACCAAATTAAGTAGGCCTGCGCCATCTGTTAGGCTGTCCTGAGGGACCAGGTTAGAGTGGAAGGAGGCTGTTGCATGCTGTGGGAATTTTATCGCACTCGCCCTGTGCTAGCGACCCATGCAACAGTTAGGAAGTGGAGGTTGAATTGCAGCCTAACCTCACATAGATTACATCCAAGTGGGTTGGTCCCACTCCAGGGTTGCATCCAAGTGGGTTGGTCCCACTCCAGGGTTGCATCCAAGTGGGGCATTTGTGTCACATCCACCTGTAAATGACTTACTACTATAAAGCCACCTGGGAAGGAAAGAACCCAGGAAACCTCTTCCTGGGATACAAAATAGCGCCGAGATTCCTGATGTCCACCCAATCCAAGGGAAATTTCTCCTCTTTCTCCTTTCCTGTAGCGGGCGCAGGGCTGGTCGCAAGGAGGGTTTCCTCCTGATTCAGGAATTCCTGAACATCGGAGAGACAGTGTAAGAAGGTCTCGACTAACTCCCCCGACCGAACGGGTTTTCCCCCAAATCTAAGCTCCCTCCGGATTTTGATTTTGTCTGTGGGTCGAGTTCCTCATGTGTTGAACTGTGTCGGGTTCCCTGTGGCCCCGGCTGCCGGTGTCTGTGCGGGGGGGGGTCAGGCCGGTGTGGTGTCTGCATGTGTTGAGTTTTGGGTGGCGACTGCATCGGAGTCCTGCTATTGCGACCTGTGTGCGACGTGGGGAGTGGGTTCTTCTAGGTTCCCTCATAACAGGAGAGATATATACGAGAAAACAACTATTATAATAAGAAACTATTTTCATAGATGCATCGAAACACCCTGAAAATGTTAATAAACCACTTTCAAGAATATTACCGATGATTTCCCCTAAGGAATCCACCCATCCACAGTCCAGCGATACTCGACCTCCAACTTGAACATTGTAGTCAAAGGCAAAGCCCTTTCGAAGAAAGAGAGGCAGAGAAATGTTCATAGAAACAAACCACGGAGAAGAAAAACCTTAAAACTTGGTTAAGGACCATTGAAACCCGTTCAATATTTCAAACGTCAAAAAATATATAAAAAACAACAAACAAACTTTAAACTCTCTGCCAAATCATCCAAACATTTGACACCATGGTAGGTAGATAAGACCTGAATAACAGAACTACTACTCGAGAATGCAACTATTATTACTACTGTGTACTATCGCTACAGGTGGACTGCCATTTCCGTCTTTTCTAAATATTTACTCCAAGAATAAACTCCGTCCACGCTTCATCTGTGCGTCCTTCTAAGCTCAAAAGTGGGACGCGGTTATCGAAGCTGACGATAAATTTAACCAACGAGAGCATTGAACCCGTTAATGTTGCTTAAAGGAAGGAAGGCGAGAGAATTTCACTCGTTGACGGGATATTTAACTAACGAGGACATCGAGACGATGATAATGTTCCTAAAAGGGAGGCAATAGTTAAAACTAGTACATAGAGGAGGGCCACGCCATTCTGGCCCTACTGCACCGACTCTCTCATACTAGATTGATACTACCCGAGCTTTATTCCTGTGTTTGCGTTTCAGTTCAAGAGTGAATTTAATAGAAGGTACAAACTTAGAATTGGGCAACAAGCATGCAATATCATCGATGGATCTAAACCAAACAAAAGGAAACCAACAATAGAGAGGAGGTAAACCGTTTCAAAAAATTCCATATATGTTAGATAAAAGGGGAGATAAGCAGTTACCCATAGCTAGACCAATCTTTTGGCGAAAACATTTACCAATGAAAGAAAAAAGTACAATCATTAGTACAGAGTGAAACAAGTTCTAAAAATATATATTAGGTGGCTCAGGTATACATGCTTTGGCCCAATTCTAGAAATATTTTCTCTTTTTTTGAACGAACTTAGCTCGCTTGTGCCTTCGATCTAATTCGCTCTTGAACTAGAACGGAACGCAACACTTCCTTTCCAAGATTTGTTAATACATCGCAGCCCTTCTCGTTTTAAATTCTCTGTCTCTTCTATGCCAACTAATTCTTCTTCCGATATCTAATTTTATCTTTTCTTATCATTTTAAAGCTAAAAGGTCTGTTTTTATCTCCATGTTTCTACCTGTTTTCCGCGTGTGTAAACCTGAATTCTTTGACACGGAAATTTCTAAAGTTTGTAACAAGTTTGACACAAACTTTACAATCCTTTTCATCTCTGATAAATGTCTTGAGTTAACGAAAAGGTCTTTTAACAGGATCACACCTAATCCGCCTTTTAATAACAAGAATACTCACGTACTTCTTTTCAATCCATTTTTTGCCACTCTCCCTCATATTTTAAAACCATTAGGTATTTCTATTGTATTCAATTATAAAAATTTCTATTTACAAACTTTCAGTGCAGAATGATCCTTCCACTAATCGCGTACAATGTATGATTGTTCCAAATATTTCTTTGGGCAATCAGGAAAATGTTTGTCCAAACGGACATCTCAACACAAATATAATGTCCAACGTGGTAAAGAGATTAATGCATTTTATATACATGTCTCAATTTAACATTGATTGGAACTCAGCTAAAATTATCTGACATGTTAAAGATTCTGATGAACGCAATGTAATCGAATCGCCATTCATTATTAAATTCCCTAATTTTAATTTAAGTTTTGGCTCGTATAAAAGCGATGATAAAATTTTAAAATGCATTCACACAACAATGTCGAAACTTGTATCGTGTAATTAATTATATTATATTTTAAAATTTTCCTGCTTGTTTCCTTATTGTTTTCCTTTTTTTTCCGCTATGTGTATATGCTTGTGTATGTGTTTATATTTATGTATATCTTTATATATATGTATATACTCGTATCTGAGTCTGAATTCTTAACCTGATCCATCCTAAAGAATTTTGTTAAGAATTCGAATTCTAAATGTAGGGCTGGAAAAGTTGAAGACAAGTTCTATGCTCTATGGAGGAGAGTGAGATTGGCATTAATTTTGAATTTAAAATCACAGAAGCTAAAAAAAACTTAAACCAAGGTTTGAAAAAGTGGGTTTTCGGTAAACATTTGACGTGAAGTGATTGTCCATTCGGGTAATCTTCACGTCAAGAAACGATATGCTATTATTTTTTTGCCTCTAATGGCTACCCCAAATCGCTATTTCAGAAACAAATTAGCCTGTTTCTCAATAAAAAATACTCGACTCTCTCTCCACTACAAACAATTAATAAATTAAAGGTCTTCTATTCCTTACCATACTTTGGTTACCAATCTGAAAAACTTAAAAAAAAGAGTTGTTAAAACTATTGAATTCAGTCTATCCTCAATTATTACCATCTATTGTTCTCATTAATGACTTAAGACTGGGATCATTATTTAAGTTCAACGATCAACCACCCATCAATATGTAGTCTAAAGTTATATACGTTTTTCTTTGTACGTGCAGTAGCACTGTATCATATGTGGAGGCAACAAGGCGTACGCTTTACTCCCGCTTCATGCAACATGTGGGTAGATCTGAAAGAACTGGACTACACCTTTCAAAACCTGATCCATCCCCAATTCGAAACCATCTGTCACAATGTGGCTCTAGGGCTACACTCGAGAACTGCGCGATACTTAATGCGGTAAGAAACATCTCGGACCTTTACCTGCTAGAGTCAATTTATATTACAAAACTTCAATCCAGTCTAAATAATAACTCATTATCTGTCCCATTAAATATAATCACTAATTAAACCATGTTAATTTTTTAAAATTTTACATTGTTTTTTGCAAGAATAAAATCCACTGTCAATTATTTTCTTTCCTATTTTTTAGAAAATCCCTCGTTGGTTTTGTTTTTTATCCGTATTTCCAATGTAATCAATTCGTCTCAAATTTAATATTCATGTTTCACAATTTTATTGCATGTGTTGACTTTTTATGTATACATTTAATTCTGTATTTTGTATTCCTTCTTTAGCACTGATGATGGGATTAGTTATAATCTTGAAACGTTTGAAATAAATGTTACGAGGGATCTACGGCTCTGTGTCCTCGTCATCCTGTTTATATACTCGTATATATATATATATATATATATATATATATATATATATATATATATATATATATATATATATATATATATATATATATATATATATATATATATATATCACCTTAACGAGCAAAAGAAGAGAACGAGGTTCCTTTATTAAAATATTTTAAAAGATATGAGTAGGTCAATGAAATTTCCATGGTACGCGGAGGCATGGATTTAACATTTTTATGAAGCTTTCATATGATAAAATCGTATATTCAAGAAATAATTCTAAATTAATTAACAAAATAAAATAAATATTGGCATGTGCGAAATAAGATAACGGTTTTTTCGGGAACATTCTAGAAGTTTTTTGAAATCATCTGGCAACATTTTGATCGATAGTTAAGAACTGTACAACCGTCATTGCTGTCGTACTCACTTTGCCGAGATGCCGCCACACGTGAAAGTTACTCCTGAGCTTCGTTAGAGAATTGTTCGCTTAAAGACATCAGGGAGGACTCTTTCTACGACTTCAAGGGAGGTAGAAAGGTCCAAGAGTGTGATTTCACGCGTTCGGAAACTATTCAATGAAAGCAAAATCTATAAATCTCCTGCAAAAGTGGATCGACCCAGCATAGCCACCGTCCAAGAAGACGCAGCTATTAGGCGTTTCTCTATGAAGGATCCCTTCGAGACTGCAGCAGCAATTCCCCGAAAAATCAAGACCAGTATTTTCATAGAACTAAGTCGTTTCACAGTGTCCCGCACCTCAATGCATCTGGTTTAAAAGCTCGTCCTTCAGCAACCATTTGTAAGAGAAAGCAGAAGGCGAGACTCGAATATGCTGAAGCTCATGTTGTTTGGAAGGATGTAGATTGTGAGAAAGTAAATTTAATTTAGTTTGATCTGATGTCTTAGACGCGCGGCAGGTTACAGACTTAACCCTAAATGTGTTAAACAGTCTACCGAGCATGGAAGAGGCAGCATCATAGTATGGGATATGTTTTAGTGTAAAATATAATGGAAAGGTAAAACCGTATGTGTACCTAAACATCGTACAAAAACATCTAATACCTTCACTCGCAGAATCTCTAAACCAGCCAGCAGTATCGAACAAAAGATCGAACAAAAGATATTGAAGAAATGAAGTGGCCTGCTCAGAGCCCGGACCTGAATCCTATTGGGAACGTTTGGAAGATCATTAAAGACAAAGTTCGAGACCAGCATCCGTCAACTGTGATGGATTTGGGCCCGAAAATTGAGCAGAATTAAACAAAATAACACCAGAATTTTGCAAGAAACTGGTGAGGTCCTGGGGTCGTCGTTGCGCTGAAGTACTACATAGAAATAATGGATTCAACACCTCATATTATGTGTTTTAAGTTTCATTGTTGTCAAATCTTGCCGTTTCAAGTGGATTTGCTTGCTAAGCAATTCTGTGAATGATCGTTCTCTTATTTTGAACGTGTCAATATGTTATTTTGTTATTTTATTTCGTATGATTTCATGAATAAGCGAGATTGGATCATAGAAAATCTTCCTAAAATATATTCATTGCATGATTTACGGCCAAAAAATTTCAGACACCGGAAATTGTAGGAAATTCTAAAGTTTTTATTTTCATATCAATAAAGTGATATAAAAAGGAATAAATAGCAATATATTATATATGCCTCAAAGAATCAACAAGAATTAACATAATACCAAATGTAGCAAAAGATGAAATATAAACTAAACTAATAAAAGCAGATGACAGAAAATGAGAGCAAACTAATACCTGAAGGCCATCGAGAGTCCCTTGGAACTGATGAGAGAATTCATGCTTCGAGGCTTAGTCGTCTTCACGAGGGTTCGACACCTGAGGAGGGTGATGCGGCCCCACTCCTCGCTGATGAGTGTCTTCAGTTGTTCATCGGAGGCTGGCTGATGACCTCTTACGGCATCAATCGGGTCCTGCCAGAGGTAAACCAGTGGTGGATCCATATCCGAAGACTGAGGTGGTTAGTCCATCACCGTGATATTTTGGGGTCTTAACCACTGCATTGAGGACGCAGGCTTTGCAGGACTTCTAGCCTTGTGCAAACAGCCTGCGAAGGGCTGTTCTTAAAGATACATTAATATGGCCACCCTCTGTCCATTCGTGCTCGTGTGGACTACGGGTTTCTTATGATTTCAAAGACTCATGCAACGTTGGTGAACTTTATGTTACATTTTGGTAGCAATGTTAAACAAATTTTGAAGAACTGAGAAACATACAATAGAATCTCTGCATCAACTCCACTCGCCGCCCCTAAAGAAAACAAGAGATTCTCGTATAGAGCAACAAAAAAATGACTCAAGTATGCTCAACTTTTCCAGATACATCGGTAAACCGACCCATTAGCAGTATTATAGTGCTAGAATTTCATACGAGTTCGCCCACTTCTTGGTTGACCCAACTGGAACTGAATTCCCGTTTGAGATGGACAACGAGCGACTAAAGTAAGCTAAAATAATTCGTTTGCGCAATAGACTACCAAGTAATTGATACTGTTTCCAATTTTATTTTAAGCAGCTCCAACAACTTCTACACCTATTTGGTTATGAAGACTGCAATTTTGGAGCAACACACCCCAAATATCAAATATCTCTCAGCAAATGGAAATTCTGTCAAGGTCCTCAGAACCCTCTCACATCCCATAAATTGTCTTTATAAATTAGGGACGGCTTCGAGCACAACGTAAACCAAGACCTTTCCATACCATTTGTGCGGATCCACCACACTAGGAACCAGGAGGCAGGTGAATACTAATCGAAACAAGATTGGTAATTTCAATTTTACTAGCATCCACTACAGGCAGCCAAGAGGAGAAAACCTGTATTCCTCTTCAAACAGTTCCACCATTGAAACATAGAGTGAGAGGAAATTAATTGTTTCATTCGGACTGCGCAGAAATTTCAGGTGGAAATTTCTTGTGTGTGACGTTAAAAGTGAAATAATAGGCACTGCCTTTTTAGACTATTTTAATAAGTCAATCTCAAACGCGCACAAATAATGGATGGTAATTTGTATAAACCAAATAACTGCATTGGTGCTATGAGTAGAGTTAAAAACAACAGTTTTTCCTTATCATACGGTCATCAAATTATTAAAACGGTTCAACGGTGACGTGGGGTTCCCGAAGACTTTCTCTCAGCTACCTACAACAACGACTATAAATTACTAAATTCATTTATTTTTCACGACAAATATCTTCTACTTAGTACATCTACTTCACTGCAAGATTGCAATATCTTTTCTAAACTGGATTTAAAGGACGCATTTTTTCAAATACTCAGGGAACAAGTGTTAGTTGAATCGCATCGTGTTCAGGAGCTAAAACAAGTATTACGTTATTTTTAATAATCGTAATTTGATTTCGGTCCCCCCCAAAAGATTGTAGCTCTTTCAGATAAATTCCTAAAGGTGAGTTCATACACGAATATCGTCCGTTAGTTAAATATTAGTAGTTTGAATGTAGAGTTTAAAATTCGAAATATAATTTGACATTATATTTAATTAAATGTAAAATATGCTGAATTTAATTACCTCATAAATCACTCGCAAAATTAATCAAAACATGAAGGCGAAATATTAAAAAGAGGGACAAGACAGTAGTTTGAAGGAATTCAAGAGATTAGTAGTTTGTAAATAGTACTTATAATTTAACTGTTGGATCAGACAAGGGACTTAGTTACGAGAGAAGGCAAAGAAGTTGGGCAGTAAAGAAGTTGTTCGTTAGAGACTTCATGCCGGTGTCTCTGGAGGAATTCTTGAATTTGGGACCCAAATCCCTCCTATGAGGCTTGGAATAACCTAGTAACCAAGGCCACTCATATTAACAACGTAGGCCTTTTGTGAGTCAAGGGAAACTCTATTTAGTGGGATGTGAAGGCCCTCAAGGGTTCCATTACAGTAACTATAAAATGTATAGCGCTGGGAAGACTGTAAGTCAACCGTGAAAGTTTAAACTGATAAAGTTCGAAAACCCAACTCAAAACGTCAAACCGTATACAGTCCAGACCATGAGAAGAAATCTTAAATATTAGTGTTAAAATAGACAAATAAAATAAAGAGATATGTCTTAAGAGATAAATATAGGAAATAATTATAAAAAAAACAGCTTCGGTGGCGAAGACAGTAACGATCACTCTCATGGCCTCCTCCGAATGGTTGAGAATGCCCGACGTTTCATGTGATACTTTTCAATTTTATCAACGTTATATTACTATTATATTACAACGTTATATTCGTATTATTTTAAGTTGATAACATTTTAATCGCAAACAAAAAAAAAGAGTGCATTCAACATTTGAGTAAACTCTTTGTACGGTTGAGATTTCATGAATTGCAGATCAATATTCAAATAACGTTTTTGGTGTTGATTCAATTAATTTTTAAGATATCAAGTAATTTTACGCGGCATCACCCGAGATGATATAAAATGGCAGCAGTTAAACGACTCCTATAACCCAAAACATTGTGAGCCATGCAACACGCCGGATATGTATATGTATATATTGAGAGATGGGTGATATATATATATATATATATATATATATATATATATATATATATATATATACGAGGGGCGGTCAATATGTTTTGCGAATCGGTAGGGCAAAACAGAGGAAGGGGGATGGCTGTTTGTGGGGGTGTTAGGACAAGTTATGACAAGTCAGGACCTGCAGCAGCACGCTCCTGCCTCGTCTATTTAAGAAGCAGTAGCTGGTCGCAGATCGCCAGTCACAAATTTTTCAACAATGGAGGAGGTTGAGCATCGCGCAGTGATCAAATTTTTGACCAAGGAAGGCAAGAATGCAAAAGAGATCTATGAACGCATGGTTTCAGTATACACCGACACCACCCTTCCTATGCAACCATTGCTCGCTGGAATAGAGAGTTCCGCCATGGTCGTGAGTCCCTTGAAAATGACTCCCGTCCAGGGCGCCCGTCAGACGTGACCCACGAGGACAATGCGGCCCGTGTGGAGAGAATGATCCTCGAAAATCGACAGGTGAAGGTCAAAGAAATCGAGGGAGAACTTGGAATATCACATGGAAGTGTTATCAACATCTTCCACGACAATATGGCCAGGGCCAAGGTCTCTACCCGTTGGATCCGTAGAAACCTCACGCCCCATGATCGATTTCAACGTCGTCAAAGTCCACAAGGCCAGAGTTGCACAAGCTACCCTGTGCGAGTGCGGATTCGACGAGCTTAACCATCCTCCCTACAGGCCAGATATGGCCCCTAGCGACCTCTTTTTATTCCACCAGCTCAAGGCTGCACTGCGTGGACGCCGGTTTGGGGACGATGAAGAGATTAAATCAAGGAACATGTTTAGCGGAAAGATGGTGGAGAGTTTTCTCCGAAAACCACCACATCACTCGTAAAACACAGGGGAGGTAGCCGAATATTATGAACTTGTTTTGCTTCTAATAAATAGTACAAGAACAATTTTTACAAACGATACAAACCAGGAGAAAAGATTATATGACTATTTTAGAAAAAAATCTTTCTACCATCTCAAAGAAAATGGTAGGTCTACTTCACTTTCAACAGGGCAACAATCCAAACCATATTGCCTCCATAGTGAAGACTCGAAGATTCCCAAATTAATGTATAAAAATGACCATCACAAAGTCCATCTCCCGAGGAGATATAACAGAAATGGGCTAGTTTTGGATGTAGTGTAAGGAAGGATCGAATAAAATATGTCTAGTCATCTCTACTGGAAGTTAATGAAGTACTCAGGCTGCCGACTTGAAACGTGCTTCGTGGGTTGAGCTTACAAACGGTAACTGAGATTAAACCGACAAGCATTAAAGGAAAAGACTTACCGCCAAAGAAGAAATATATGTGTCCACTGAACTGATTGTAGATTTCTCATGTTTTCACTTACACCTAAAGAGAGACAATACCCTTAATTTCCTCTCATTTTCACACTGTAACTTACACTAATTTCAACGCCTAGATGCCACATAACAAGAACACCACAGCGCCCAGAGGATGGGGGGGTGGCGAAGCCATTGCCTGGTATTATTATTTGATGAGAGATGTAGGGTTTGGGGAATATTTAGTTATAATTAAACTAGATATGACATTTAATAATAAAATAAATTAAAGTTAGAGACGTTTTTTCCGTTTTTGCGGTATTTCAAGCACTCTGTGGAAACATTTTGACACGGTTTTATTTCAACGCAAGGTTGCCAAATTTCACCCCAATTTTTCATTTTTCTTAGATTAATTAATACTATTTATTTATTTATTTTTTAATCATTGATATCACAAAAATATTCTCATTAGAATTTGGGTGGTCATTTTTAGTGGCATGTGACTCTAGTCGCGGGCGACTCTACATCTCACTATGTCGGTCGTTCGGTCAGGAAGTCCAAGTTTTGCTATTTTTTTTTTTTTTAATGACATTGTAATTATTCGATCGATTCTAACGAAATTTGAAACTCTTATGTTGTTTTACGTTCTCTTTTGAATCATCTCTTACACAATTTACACCACCAACACATACACCACCCAAACCTACACCACCACCACCAACACCACCTATACCACCACCACCTACACCAGCAAATCCTACACCACCACCACCACCAATACCATCTACACCACCACCACCTGCACCACTTACACCAACACCACCTACACCATCATCACCTACACCACTTGCTTGCCTACTTGCTTAAGGGAATCCATCGTAATCCGATGATGACCTTGTGTCTCAGCGTAATCTCCTTTAATGGGAGCGACGATGACTGAGAAGGCCAATAGTGGATCTGCATTGCCGTATACAAATGTTGCACCGGATGTCAGGGTCGCACGGTGGAGGCCGTGCAGCCCTCTCATGTCTCTCCTCTCGACGCCCAATAAGTACATTCCTCAGTTGCTGTTCAAAGTTGTTTACTCCTTCACGGCATCTTGTCCTCCATAATGAACTATCTAAGGCTAATGTTTCCAATTCACTTGGGTTGATATTTATGTTGCGCAAGGCCTGTTTTACATTATGTTTATATCTCCCTTTCTGACCACCAGCACTTCTAACACCCTGTTCTAGCTGTTCGTACATTATTTTCTTTGGCATTCTTTCATCTGGCATTCGAATTACATGCTCGACCCACCTCATCTGGTTTTCCAACACTATGCACTCGAGACTGGTGATTCCAGCACGTGTCAAGACCGTTGTATTTGGTATTCTATCTTGCAACGTTATCCCCAGAATTCTTCTTAAACATCTCATATGGAATTTTTAGAGCATCCTCATATGTTTTCTGCACAATGTCCATGCCTCACAACCATATAACAGTATGGGCAAGC
This sequence comes from Ceratothoa steindachneri, assembly GCA_963969495.1. NCBI lineage: Eukaryota > Metazoa > Arthropoda > Malacostraca > Isopoda > Cymothoidae > Ceratothoa > Ceratothoa steindachneri. The sequence continues at coordinate 224,832,401 of OZ018320.1, forward strand.
ATACAGCTCTATAGACTGAGACTTTAGTTTCCAATTTTAAATTATGATTTGATAGTGCGCGCAATCTCAGTCTTCCAAAAGCAGATGATGCGGGTTTATTCTACTTTGTATTTCTTCGTCTATGGTGCAGTTTGCAGACAGACTACTGCCCAGGTACTTAAAATTGGGGACAACTTTTACAGGGTTTTCATTTAATGCAGTGGCGGGCACGTCGTCAGGCAATTCATCCCACTAGTACGTACATGATTTCTGTCTTGATGCAGTATATTTCTAAACCTAGGTGCTGGTAAACTGTATGTATTAGTCCAAGCATTCGTTGTAATGACTGTTGATCGTGGTTAACAAGAGCGCAATTATCTGCACATTGGAGTTCCTAACACATTCTTGTTCTGTCCTTATATGGACCTGGAAGCGTCGCAGGTTAAAAACACTGCCATCAAGTCAAAGAGAAATTTTTATCCCATCTTGAAGTTCGAGCAGATAGTAGTATAGTTGGGTGGCTGCGGCCATGTAAATGTTAAATATTACTGGAGCTAGGCACAGCCTTATCGGACCCCAACATTTACTGGAAATAACCCTGATTCTGCACCAGTCATTACAACACGACTCATCATCCCATCATGGAAGGCTTTGATGATGTTCAAGAATTTCTGAGGACATCCATATTTCCTTAATATTCTCCAAAGCAAGTCCCTATTCAATGTTTCATTCAAATGCCTTGGAGAGGTCGATAAAGGCAAAACAGAGATTTTGTTGTTGCTCTCGGCTTTTCTCTTGAAGTTGCCTCACAGCAAAAATCATATCAACTGTGCTCCTCTCCCTGCGAAAACCACATTGAGTTCAGGAACAACTCTGTCAATCAGATTCTAATTAATTCTGAATAGTATGATTCTTGACAGAACGTTCCTTGCCACTACTAACAAAGATATTCCTCGGCTGTTCCCACAGTCTGCATGGTCACCTTTGTTCTTATATATAGATATGATATTGGTATCTTTCCAATCCTGTGGTAGGTATTCTTTTTTGCCAGATGAGGGCTATTAGGTCGTGTAGCCTATGTATCAAAGTTCCTCCACCATTTTTATATATTTCTGAGGGGACTCCATCCAGGCCTGGTGATTTGTAGTTCTTTAAACCCTGGATTGCCCTCTTAACTTCTTCTATTGTAGGCTCAGCATCCAATTCATTTATTGTTGGGTAATCTTGTAGTAGGTTTAGCGCTGTGGGGTCAGTATGATTGCATGTATTTAGAAGTTGGCTATAGTGTTCTTTCCATCTTGCAACAATTTCATCTCTTCCAGTGTATATTGTGCTTCCATCTAACAGGTGTTATTTTGTGTCCGAATGGGCCGTATACTTGTTTTAACGAATCATAGAAGTTGTGGCTGTTTCCCACGTCGGCAAATCCTTGTATTTCCATGACTTTTTCAATCCATCACTTATTTACATTTCTCTTAACGCTCTCTGTGTCCCACCCAAAATTAGTCTCCATTTTCGTAATAAAAACTGAGATCTCCTGTTATTGAAGTATGCAGAATGGCCGTCATTTTTCCTTTTCAGTAGTGTTTTTATATCTTCAGAGCTCTCGTCAAACCAGTCTTGATTTTTTCGCGTGGCAAAACCAAGAGTATCCTTTGCAGCACTTGATATGGCATTCCTGAATTGTTTCCAGGCATCATTAACGGTGCCCACTTCATTGAACGGTGGGAGCTCGTTTAGCCTGCCGCGTATTTTTGTAGCTAGTGCAGTTTTTGTCTGTGGATCTGTTATTGCTCTGCATTTCAATTTCTTTTGGGGGGCTCTTGCTTCGGCAGAGAGGTCAAATTCTCAGTTGAAGGACAGATCTGACCAGCCTGTGGTCGGTCCAACAATCGGCTCCGCGCATCGCTCGTGTGATTAATACATCTTTTTTTGTCCTGTTGTTTAACAATCACATAATCCATCATGTGCCAATGCCCAGATCTTGGATGCATCCATGTGCCCTTGTATATATTTTTCATCTGGAAGATGGTGTTGGTAATCGCAAGGGAGTGCTCTGAGCATAGAACAAGAAGTCGATGTCCATTTTCATTCATTTTCTCAATGCCATGATGCCCAAGTACTCTTTCCCACCAACGCGGGCATTGAAATCTCCGAGAAGGATTATCTTGTTATTTTTGTCTACCAGCTAAGGATGTGCATCAAGCAAGTCATAAAAAGAGTCCTTATCCTCTTCGGTACTATTTAGAGTAGGTGCGTAGAAACTGAAACTTGTGGTACATCGTCCTTCAGTTAAAGGAATTCTCCATTTCATCATACGTGCATTTATTGCTATCGGTGTGTTAATGATTGATTGCAATATACGTTTTCTTGATAGCGAAGCCAACACCATGGTTGCGTAGCTCCTGAGTTGAGTAGCCTATTCAGTAAAATGTGTAGCCGCCACCATCTTCTACCAAGAAACCTTCGTTGCTGCAATATCAATTTTATATCTCTGAAGTTCAAGGGCCACCGGAGCTGTTCTCCGTGGGGGTCGATTGTCATTTCCATCATCGGCTGGTCCGTCCATCAGGGTGCGAACGTTCCAACCTCCAGTAGTAACTTTTACATTTTTGTTTCTTATTCTTCGGCAACATTTATGGGGTGACCTGATGAGCGTCGCCACCCGCCCGGCTAAGGTTTTAGGGCAATCATTCCAAGCCTTTTACCCGTGTAGGGTTGAGCAGTGTGGTTCTAAAGAGAGCTGCTCAGTCACGCAGAGAGACACCGAACGCATCCGCTGCCTCGTCCCGGATAGTGAGCGACCATTAGCTCCACGCCGCTAGACGTGTAGACTACCAGCTAGGGACCGCAAGTCGCAGCCACAACCTGTCCCCGTCACCAGCCACCCATCGCCGCCGGACTACTCATGTTAGGCACAAGCACCTGCGGTAAAAGTTTCAGTGGGTAGGGGGCGTGCAATCTTCAGACCAACTATCTTGTCCACCAGCCCATGGTCCTAATGGCAAGGAGAACCAAAACAATTGAGATGAACTAGTAGTTACAGAAGGTTGCCGATAGCCAAGGAAGTAAGTATCCTGGCGTCGTCTTTATGCCTACCTCCGGGGCATGCTTTTTCCTCAGGGTTATGCTCCCGAAGTCTTTTGCGCAAAAGAGACTAACACACAAGCAGCAGGCACCCTCACTTGGTTTGGTTCATCAGTCGAGATGGTGTACCAGGTTGTGGTGCTGGGAGCCACAAGTGAGAGATTTAGGGTGGCTGAGGCGAACAATTGTCCAGAACCACCCCTTGGGATGCGACTGTTCTGAAACAAGAGTTACTACGCCTTCAGACACCCCTGAACACCCGAAGTAAGTAAGCAACACTACATAAACTACCGCAACCAACACCACCTACATGACTACCACCTACTTCACCTACACTACCACCACCTACACCATATAAATCACCACCATTTACACTACCTACGCCACCATCACTTACATCACCACCACCACCTCCACCTCCACCTACACTAACTACACCACTGCCACCTACAACACCACCGCATACACCACAACAACCTACACCACCACTACCCTCACCACCTGCACCTACACGACAGCCACATACATCACCAGCGCCTACACAACAACCACCACCTACACAACCACCACCACCTACACCGTTTACACTAGCTAAACTTACACCTGGACCACCTACACCACTACCACCTACAACACCACTGCTTACACCACCACCAGCTACACGACTTACACTTACACCACAATCTCTTCCACCACCTACACCACCTGCGCAACCTAAACCAGCACCACCTACACAACCACCAGCACCACCTATCCCACCACCACCTACACCACTTACACCACCACTACCCAAGATTATCCCGTGAATTAATTTGTTTTGGCAATAACATCATAACTATTCCCCGGATACTAACGAAATTAGTGAGCCTTAGGGGGTTTTATATTATCTTTCGAATGATATAATTGCCAAAGTCCTCCTAAGTTTAGCCGGGGAATTATTTACCAATAACAACATAACTATGCGGCCGATTCTAACTAAATTTGAAAACCTTATGTTGTTTTACATTCTCTTTCGAATGATAGAATTGTCAAGGTCATTGAAGGTCGTAAGGTCATAAATTACAATAAGTGAGAGAACGTTACCCTTTGGTCAGCAGACCTTGTTTATTTTTATCCCTATAATTAATTTTCCAACCTACCGTGTTATGAAAATTATTATTACTTGACAACGCAGCAGGAAGCCTAGTAACACTTATCTAAAACTATTCGTGGGTTTATAAAACAAATAATTATAGTATATTTAACTTATTTTTGTCTGAAACGTTTTGAAAAATAATACATAACTAATTTGATTAAGCAAATGCTCCTTTTTACATGTTTTTTAATTTGCGAAGAAAGCTCCAAGAAGGTTGCAGGTGGAGGCATCACAAACTCGCTTTTGTTTCCCAATTTGAATTCTTAAGGACCAGGGACGAGATATCTAATGTGGCAGGAACTATGTAAGCCCGAAAACGAGCAACTGGTCGGTCCAGGGTAAAAATCTCCAACGACGGATCAGGTATTTGGGCAAACCTCTAAATATGATGGGCAATGCTGTGAAGGATCTATTCTACTCGTCGTAACCCTATTTTCCCCGGATAAAGGAGACCTTTTGCGAACTAGTAGGTAGATCATGTGTAACATCTTGCCCACTTTAAATTTCCAAGCACAGACTTAGAACTGTCCAAAATGTTGATGTAATTTACTTAGATTTTATCAAAGCTTTTGCAAAGGTCCCATATAAGAGACAAGTGCATCAATTAATAATGCATGGGAAAGTTTTGAATTGGATAGCTGAATGGCTGAAAGACAGAAAACAGAGAGTGGTACTAAATGGGGTGAAGTCACAGTGGGGAGAAGTTATCAGTGGTATATCTCAGGGATTAGTTCTAGGTCCTTTATTATTCTTAGTTTATACAAATGATCTTGGGGAGGGTGTAAATAGTAAAGTGTCGATTTCTGCTGATGACACAAAATTGGTTGCTGTAGTAAATGAAGTTGAGGCTAACTTTAACAAAATTAAAGTTATTAACATGAGAAGGGAATGGATGGTGATTGACTGAATATAGTAGAGGATGAGAAGGATTTAGAAGTAGTAGCAGATGGATAAGAGAAGATTTTATATGTAGTGTATTGAGGCAAAAAAATAGAGCAAATATAGTCTAAGGATTCATTAAGAGGAATGTTAGTTATAAAAGTAAAAGAGGTTATCCTTAATCGATATAACTTATATGTCAGGCCGCCACATTTAGAGTACCTTATACAAGCCTGGTCACCACACTTTAGGTATGATATCAACCTGCTAGAGTGAGTGTAAAAGAGGGTAACAAAGGTGATACATTCCTGAAGCACCTTGAAAAGGAAAATAGCTTGAGGGTGCTAAATATGTTGTCATTTGAAAGGTATGTGAGAGGGGATATGAATGAGCTATGCAATATGGGATGGATAAGTTGGATTTTAGCAAGTTGTTGAGTTGAAAGGTAGTAATAGGACTAGAGGAGCCACCACTTGAAAATAAAATAAGAGGTCTGTAGATTAGATGTGAGAAAGTATTTTTTCAAGAACAGAGTGGTAGATTAGTGGAGTGGTATACCACATGAGACAATAAGCAGGCCACAATATAAATGGTTTCAAGCGCAGGTTAGATGATTATATGGTGAGGGTAGGTTATAATGGTTTTTGAGTTGTATTGCCCTGAACGCATTCCATTGGAAGGAAAAGTTGTTTTTTCTTAATTGTATATATTTTATTATTGATATTGTCAGTTGTGAAAAAGAATTAGGGTGGATTGTGGATTTTATCTTATGGGGACACAAATTGTGCTAATAACCGCACAGAGGACCAACACTGTACCGTACCTTTTGATGATTGTAACCATTAGAATAATTTACCTCTAAAACAACACACCTACCGGTACATGCTATGGATGTTAGATGCCAGGTACTCCTGTCTCTCATTGCTCTTGACCAAGGAACATCAGAATTTGGATTTGGTCCCTGCCTGGGCTACCATGGGACCACTGCATTTATAGGTAGGGTCATATGCAGCTGTAATGGAAGTCCCAAGGTATCTCTTTGTTGGATTGCGATCACTTGATGATACTTATAAGTTATAATGATTAAACTTGTTAAATTTAAAGGGTTTGTTTTATTTGTAATTAATTAAATCATTATTTACAACAAAAACCCTGACTTTGCCAAAACTGTTTTTTGCCTGCGGACCCGCGGTCATTCGCCCGTATCACTTTGCCTGCGGACTCGCGGTCATTCGCCCGTATCAATTTGCCTGCGGACTCGCGGTCATTCACCCGTATCACTTTGCCTGCGGACTCGCGGTCATTCGCCCGTATCAATTTGCCTGCGGACTCGCGGTCATTCGCCCGCATCAATAAGCGCAAGTCTTAATGACGAAAGAGCAGCAGAAAAATCATGTTTGTTGATGAAATCACATTAGGAATGGGGGGTGGGGGTGGAAAGGGGGGTATGGCAGTTTTAGAAGGGGGATGATTTTAAACATTTTTATTTCAGGGGGGGGATGCCATCGCCCCCGCACCCCCCGCCCTCAACCTGACGCCTGGATATTATTTATTGGAGCTGCATGATATAGTTTTTGACAAGCCATCATGATGGTGGTGCATTTTTAAGACTGTTTTAGACGCAATCTCGTGGATGCAGTTTAATGGGAGAGAGTTGACTCGGATGGCCTCGAGTAGGCCTTGTGGCTTTTTTCATCCGTTGAATTTTGTTATATTAAAATTCCTCCTCGACGAATAAACATAATCTTCGACTACGACCACTCTTATTAAGCCCCAACCCCCTGTACCCCCTGTAAGCCCACTTTGAGGAAGCACCCTTGTTGGCTTCTAAATTTATCAGTTATTCATGGAGGTCCGCAAGATAAGAGCAATAATCCTTGCCGCTCTCTTTCCTGTCGACCAATCCAAGGCAGGGTTTCAGATCATTAAAGTTCTGGCATCAGTTTTGATTGAAGAGCAAAATTCAATTTTTCAAGCAAAAAATCATATAAACTACCATTATTGCATAGGTCAGGGTCTACCCTCAAACCAGGTGATAGAACTAGCACATAGCGTTAATCTTCTGGTGTATGTACTCTTCCTTCCTCAACTTACGTGACTTTTATTTGCTCTCTTATTCTCGTATTACCACCGGGATGTAGCGCTGACTTCATCGCATTAAACAATGACGAAATTCTATCCGCCAACTATTTTCATTAGCCGCCACACCAATAACACATTCCCTTATTTGTCTTTACTCTAATACAGTATGATCCTTCCCCTCAATCCTCATCTACTACAACCAAATCCCCCATTTTTAGCTAGGGTCATCAGCCACATGAGAATAACACTGGTCGGATAGAATGACCCGAATCAATAGCAATTATCTCCTCAGGCGCACGAAGCGTGAAAACGATCAATGTATTTCTTTTATAAGCTGCCAATTTATCCCAGACTCTGCTAACATCTCCCAATAATGCAAACAAACCTCTCCAATAATTGATTTTAATTATAAAGGTTCGCATACACAAATGAACGTGAAATGCACAAGTCACGCCAGGCCGCTTCTCGAAAAGGTCCGTTTCAACTCGTTCATGTCAACATGTTTGTAGATGAGACCATGTTTTATTAGTTCTAAATTAACAACCAAACAACCCGTAAGAAGCTACAGTTCACTTATTGTTTAGTGAGTTTCAGTGTATAAACATACAAGGAACGGTAGTTGCTGGTAGGCATTTATCGTCAGACGTAATAAATCCCCTTGTTTCTATTACATAAATTCGGCTATGTAAGGGTATACTGGCATACTTATAATACTACTTGTAAATAAGAATAACTGATTTAAATAATATTTTCATGATAAACCTACGGCGGGTTGCGATGTAGATAGATGATTTCATTATCACAATTTGGCTAATAAAGGGTCAGTAAACAAGGACGCTCGAGCTTTGTCAAGCGATAGTGACCATGTTGTTAAAGCGACATCTGGCCACCTCACTGTGAACTGTTCAGTAATACTTGGCAAGTCACGATAGAAGGTTATAGCGTTGAACAGCGTGTGCAAATCATCAAATGCTATTATCAAAATCAGTGCTCCGTTCGACAAACGTTCCGCGCATTACGTGATTTCTATCCTCGCCACAGCGACGAGGCCCATTTTTGGATGAATGGATTTGTGAACAAGCAAAATTGTCGGATTTGGGACGAAAACAATCCACACGAGATACACCAGCACCAATTGCATCCCAATAAAGTCACTGTTTGGTACGGATTTTCGTCTAACGGAATCATCGGTCCGTATTTTTTTGAGAATGAAGATGGGATTATCATAACCGTCAACGGCGAGACATACCGATCGATGATAACATAAGAACATAACATAACATAAGAAAAGAAGGAGACTGCAAAAGACCATTTATGGCCTACACTTGGCAGCTCCTGCTCCAGTCAACACACAAAAGATTTCTTACCAGAGAAAAGTCATCAACATTGTCACCCTTTACAGGAGTTCGTCAGATCTAATCTACAATATAGATAAAATGCATCCACTCCTTAGAAAAATATATACATATGTACATAAAAGAGTCAGTCCCATCTAGCAGCTTCATCCATATATTTATCTAATCTATTCTTAAAACTACCTAGAGAGGAGGCTTCTATCACATGTCTAGTGAGCCTATTCCATTCATCTACCACACGATTTGTAAACCAATTCCTCCCAATCTCCTTCCTAAACCTATACTTATCAAGCTTAAACTCATTGCTACGTGTCCTGTCATGTTCACTAAGTATAAGAACCTTACCCAGATCCTCTTCATTATATCCTTTTACCCATTTGAAGACTTCAATCAATTCCCCTCTGCTCTTCTCCTTTCCAATGTATGTAGATTTATTTTTCTGAGCCTTTCACCATAAGGTAAGTTCATAAGCCCACCAATCATCTTTGTCATCCTTCTCTGCACAGACTCAAGCAAATCAATATCCTTACTATATGGTGACCAAAATTGTACTGAATAGTCTAGATGAGGCCTAACTAGCGCCAGATACAGTTTTAGAATGACTTCAGCACTCTTATTGCTTACACTCCTCCTAATGAATCCCAATATCCTATTAGCTTTATTCTTAGCATTTAGGCATTGCTTTCTAGGACGAAGGTCTGAACTTACCAAAATACCCAAGTCCTTCTCACAATTGGTCCTCCCTAAAACTCTCCCATTTAATTTATAACTATTCAATGGATTATTTCTACCTATACTAAGTACACTACATTTGTCTATGTTAAACTTCATTTGCCATTTCTCGGCCCAATTGGACACAATGGTCAATTCCTCCTGCATTACAACAGCATCAGAATCAGCCCTAATGGCCCTACCTAGCTTAGTATCATCAGCAAATTTACTCAGGTCACTACTTATACCTATAAGCAACTTCTTGTGACCTCAACTGGATTATATGGATACTGACGACATATGGTTCCAATAGAACGGCGCTACGTGCCACACTGCGCACGCCACGATAGACATTTTGCACCAGCGATTTCAGGGCAGGGTCATCTCGCGCGGCGGCGACGTCAACTGGCCACCGAGATCATGCGATTTAACACCATTAGACTACTTTTGGGGGGCTACCTTAAATCGCAGGTCTATGCGAATAATCTGCAAACAGTTGATGTCCTCAAAATCAACATAACGAACACCATACAGCAAATTCAGCCAGATTTATGCGACAAAGTCATCGAAAATTGGGCCTCCCGAATACGTTCCACTAAGCGAAGCCGCGGCACACATTTGAACGACGTCATATTTCAAACTTAATGCCATAAAATGTACTTTCATATTTAAAATAAATTGAGTGCATATTTCACACACAACTTGTTTTATTTACATTTAAAAATTGAGCGACCTTATTGAAAGACTCTTTATTAACATAGATTTAGAATTGCTGTTTGTATTCCAAATGTCTATGTACTAAAGAGAGGAGGACAGGACAAATATCAAACCGCCAATCCTGCTCCTCGTCAGAGAGCTGAAGGAGTCTGAATGATCTTTCATACCCTCACAATCGAGGTCACATGGTGAATAACACCTTCATTGAATACCTAAAATCGAATGATCAAGATTGATTCGTCCAGAACTTAAGTCCAACCACCAAATGGGTCGGTGTTCTAAGGACACTAGGTATTCGCTGAAGGAGTGATTAGAATTAATTATAATGATACCAAGAATTTGAACCAATAGAAACAGAATGACGACGCCTTGCGCAGACGGAAAGGAGAGATTCGACTTGCGAGGGACTTTTTACAAGAGAAAGGATGGAGGTAGAAAGTTCGAGGTGAAAACATTAACAAGAGGAAAAGTCCCTCAAATGACCTGCGGCCTTTTGTGATAAGATGATAAATGGTTATTGCATTGATGGTTCTCCATGGTTCAAATCAATTACAAGTGACTTTGAATGACCAAATGAGGCTTCTGCCACTAGATGGCGCCACCCTGCGCCCAATCCGATGGGAAATTTGAAATCTTCAGGGTGAATAACCATATGCCCCATGGTCATATGGGTCATTTCATAGTGTAAATGGGTACAATTGAACTTTACTTCTTTTGAAAAAAACAACGACGCCTAGACCTGGCGCTTCACCGCAGGTAAAAAGAGGGGGGGGGGATAAGAGGTCTAAATGAAAGAGGCCATATTGTAAGTCGAAGAAATGGGAGTGGTCAGACATTAAAAGAATTTAAGAATTATGGACCTGGGAAGACCTTAAGATTATCTCGAGGGAGTCTAAGAAAAATAAAAAAAATAGTGGAGGAAAAGAGAAAGAATGAAAAGGCAAATAAAAAGACTGAAAGAAATTGAAAAAAATGAAAAATAAAGAAAAAAAGAAACAAAATGGGAATAAAAGATAGGAAAAGATATATAAAGAAAGTAGTGCAATGGAGGAAGTGAAAATTTCATGGAACGTATATAGTTGCAGATCCTCCTACAGGCACTGTAGTGGGGCCGATGGGGCGTGCCGTTGTTTCAGGTGTCCTTTATAACGGGGTCATTATCCCTCCTTTCCAGCCACCTCTTTACGGATATAGGATAAGACGAAAGTAAGAAAAAAGAAGGGAAAAGAGTGAAAAGAAAGAAAAAAGCCTCCGAAATGAGCTTCAAACCCGCGTTTCATACACAAACGTTGTTTGCCTTCTCTTCCCCCCCCCCCTCCCTACCCCTCATACAACCCCCACCCCGAAAACCCATTTCGCTTTGGTCATTGAGCAAACACATGTTGACGATGCGTCGCCTCCATTTTAATGCGATTCCCCGCGGATCCATCAGATGCCGGGGCGAAGTTTATGACTACTTTAAATGAACGTTGAATGTCCTTTGAACAACCGTTGAACACAGGCCAGCGATGAATGCGCCAGCGGATTTGGGACTTCGCTCGAAATGTGTCCGCTAGAGGCGCTCTCAACCGCTCGATTCTCGCGCCAAATTTGACACCCAGTCGCCGCTTTGTTCCGAGTCACAAACGCACGCCCAGTCCTTACAAAGAACCGACGGTCCAGGTCTTTTTTTGAAGGAGGAGGGGGGGCAAATATCTGTAGTTATTTGAGATGCCTTTTATTTCTAAGTGGGCATCTACAGTTTAGCGCGGAATCCCAACCACATATAAAAAGGAACTACATATAACAGACTCGATCCGCCTAAACATTGACTAAATATAATTTAACTGCTTAATTCAGTGAACTGCGTTTAATTTACTTAGATTCAAATAATACAAATATTCCTTTCATTCAGAATTGAAATAAGAAGTGTTAGCTAGACTGATTTAATTCTGATTATTTATATTTACCTATATGTATAGCGCTAAAATGTATAATAAAAGGAAAATCTAATAATGAGAATTACAATTTGAGACAAGTCACATACGTGCGCACACACGCACAAACACTTGAATGTAAGTTATTAATAAATTTATATATATTAGTTTTCTTACCTTTTCTTGCATATTTTTACCTAACATCCCACAGCATAATTTAAACAAGTCGTTTACAAGTATAATCCTTCGCTCTCACACGATTGTATAATCGTGCTGTGACGATTGTATAATGTATGTACCTACGCATAGATGTGTATGTTTGTGTGGGAATGTGTAAATTAAGTAAGAAAAGAGAGAGTATGTAGACATGCTAACCTTAAATTTGGGAAAATAGGATCGTGTTAAGAATAAAGAATCCATTACCCATGTCAAGAATAGCCACTCCGCAATGTCTGTAAATATGTAAAGCAGTGTTCCCCAACCTTTTTTGAACTAGCGCCCCCTTTAGACAGATTTTTTTTATCATTGCCTCACCTCTCCATTTAAGTTTCGAATATTATGCTAAATTGATCTTTCCTACAATATAATACGGGTATTGCTGCTAAAATTATTTAAACCTAGTATTTATTTCTATTATAACGACTAACGAAGGAAAAAAAGAAAACTTTTTATTTGGTAACTTACCTCAATATGATTTCAATGCGGTTTGACTTTGGTTCCATTCTGCTCAGAAGTAATTTGAGATTTCTTCTTTTTTATACAATTTGCAGGCGGTGTCTTTGTTCAGCAAGAAGCTGAGTATCTGCACTAAAACCGAGTTCAGCCATATATGAAGTTGAACAAGCAATGAAAAAATGTTTAATAGCTTCCCACAGCTTTGGATATCTTTCAAAAATTTCTTTTTGTAGCCAAAATTGCTGGTATGATTGTTTGAAAAAGAGCTTCAATTCTAAGTCTTTTTTTTAACCAATTTGCTTCTCTTGCATCGCAGAGTCGGTTTCATTTTGTTCAAGCATAAATAAATGGCTTTATCAGCCAATCAGGTATTTATTTATTAATGAGTTCCTGATATCTACATCTCAAGTCCTCGTGCAAAGAGTTCAAATTTGTCTCAATAAATCACAAAGGTCATCATCTAATATGGAGTTATCAGCCTCATAATCATTTTCTAGTCGATCAAGATTTGTAAATTGCGATAGCTCCCGACCACCGATATTATGCCTAAAGAGTGAAAGCTTGGTCATGAATGTGCTAATGACATACTTTGCTTTGATAATATTTGCATCACAGCCTTGCAATTGCAAATTCAGATCATTAAACATATTGAATAAATCTGTTGAGTAAGCAATATGGCATTTGCAAGCTAAGAGTTCGTCACTCAAATAACCACTTCTATTCTCCCGGAAAAATGTATGATAGTGTTGAAAAGAGAATAAAATCGCTTAGAACAGTGTTCCTTGGATAACCATCTCACTTCACTATGTAAAAGGAGACGCTCAAATTCTTCATCATTGTTGTTAAAGAGTTGTCAAAAGATTCGAGAATTAAGGGACAGCAATTTAATTATATTTATTGCTGCGATAACAACATCAAGGCATTTATGAAGTCAATCACTCAAGTTCCTAGAAACTAGATGTTGACGATGAATTACGCCATGTATTTGGATACATTGGGTACAGTTTTCTTTAAAAATGTAAGAAAGCATAATATATATATATCACTCTGTTAATACTGGAACACTGTCTGTCGCACAAACAATTATATTGTTCATAGGGATTTATTTTTTTTTTAAATACTGCTTAATTAGTAAACGTGGATCCACCTTAAGTATAGCTTTCAAGTTCCTTTGCAAACAGTAATTCTTCCACAACTTTCTTATCTTTAATGAACCGAACTTATCCTAAGAAGGCTTCATTGTCTGAGAGAGTAGATCCCACAATTGTAAAGCAAATTGTTGAATTTTAGTTTTAAATAAGGTCTCTTCATTATCATCGGTCATATGATCAATTCTTCTTTACACATAATTATTACTAAGTGAGATCGCTTTGATAATTCCACCTGAGAGAGTGATGTACTACTCTACTACTCCTCTATAGTTGGCAAAATGAGTTTTTCTCCAATGGTATGAGGTTTCCCTGATCTGGCAATCATCTTGGAAATATTGTATGAACATGCAAGTCCATCATCGCATTTCTCTGATTTGTTTATCATAAGGAGGTGAATAGATTTTTTTGTTGTGAAATTTATCTTGTAGAGTTTCAAAATTTAACAGATTTTCTTTCACTTTATCAGGATGGATCTTCTTTAAATGATTAAGTAAGCCTGGATGGCTGTTGTTCATTATTAGAAATAATAAATCCAAACTTCAAATATTCAACACTAAACTGTCTTCATTTGTTTTCATGAGTTTTAAGACGTGATTACGGGTAAATTCAAGCACTGAAAATAAAGTAAAGTAAATAAAAATAAAACGACACCTAGAAATTTCACGAATGACGCCAAGAAGTAACGCCAACTCTTCAACAACTACTTGGGTACAGGAGGTGCTACTTTAACTTTTTGTAAAATAATAGTAAAGGAGTCTAACAAAATTATTTGTTTAAAAACTCGGAGGTGATAATTATTAATAAAAAATGCTGGGGTAGTGAATGAATAAATGGAAAATTCTAATAAATTTAGACATAATTTAACAAGAATTTGGTTAGGAGATAAAGCGGTCCTACTTTGCGTGGCGGAATGATGGGTTACAATTGGCTAAGACTCTATGACGTAATTAAATTGTAACGTTACTTGATCTGTCAATGGGCCCGTGGCTAATGTTGATAATTCGGAGCGTTTGAAGCAACACTAAGATTAAATAATTTTTGAAAACTTGAAATAATAATGGATAATGGCCCACCGCTCCCTTATGTATTTTTAGCACCCCCTTTTAACACAACAACGCCCACAAATGGGGGTTTGCGTCCACGTTGGTAATCACTGATGTAAAGGAAAAAATAAACCTGCGATCTCCACTTGAAAGGTACCTGAATTTAAAGGCATTCAGACGAATGAGTTCTTTGACATACCAACAAAATATCGAGCATTTGTATAGACAATTAAGGACTAATAACAATTTTTAACGAAAATTTACAATACAAAATATTCATTGCTTATACAATTTGATAACTAATAGTCAGGAGTGTCACCTTTTTCGCTTAATGACACCCCTCAAACGAATATTATAGTTTTTAACTCGGTACAAACAAACTTTGAATGGAATTTTGTCCCACTCGTCTTTGCAAATCTTCCCAATTCATCGATGTTTTGGGAGGTGTCTTGCATGGACGCGGACTTTTATTTCATGCCTGAATTTTCTATTATGTTGATGTCTGGCAATTGTGGTGGCTATTCCAAGGCATTTATTTTATCTTCATTCAGCCAAGAAAACCCCAAATTCGACGTATATTTGAGGTCGTTATCGTGTTAAAAGATCCATCTTCTTCCTCGGCCAGCCAAGCTTGCGAGCATCGCTCTTCAGATATCTTAAATATTATTTTTGTAGTATTTCTTTATCCATCCTTCCTTGATTTGGTGAAGTGTACTAACGCTTTTTACACCTAAAATATCCCTTCCCATAATAGATCCGCCTCCATATTTCACTGTAGCAAGTGATTTTTGGAAGACCAGCTTCGCCATTAGTACGTCGAGCATAGCTGACATTATTTGTTTCGAAAACTAAATCTTTGCTTCAGCTGACTTATCACAACCGCAAAAATTGTAATCTTTTCCAAATGATCGTTGGTGTACATCAGGCGAGTTTTCATGTGAATGTTTTTTAATACAAGTGTCTTTTTCGAGCGAAGTCTATTCATTTCCGCTTTATACAACACATTGGTCACTGTGTTCATACTAACATCGATGGCTTCCTTTCCTAACTTATCATTCATCTCCTTCTAATTATCTTTGAATTATTTTTAACAAAGATAAGAATCCTTCGAAATGCACGGACTCGAATTTTCAGTGAATAATACAAAAGAATGAGATATGCAGTTCTCTCTAAATCCTTGAACTTTCCCATTACTGACATCATTATAGATTTAATTCTTCAGAAATGCTATTGTAGCTGATTTTAGATTTGAATTTCGTAGAATAAGTATGATGAGTTTGTGGTGATGAAGAAAGGTCTGTTAGATTGTCTTATTCTACGACATCTGTGCGCTATCTTTAACATGTCAATCCGGACCAAATGCGTTCCTAGAGACTGGCGTGAGGCGGAGGTGACTCCTATCTTCAAGAAAGGAGACCGTAACCAACCGTCGAACTACCGACCTATCAGTCTGACCTCGATAGTCGGTAAACTCATGGAAAGCATCATGGTGGACAAAGTGACGTCGTATTTAGAGTCAAACCTGCTACTGAGGAGTTCCCAGAACAGGTTCCAAAGGCAACGGTCATGCTTGACGAACCTTGTGGAATTTTTCCACTTCGTTTTCAGTGAGCACGATCGGGACAAGGCGGTGGATGTGGTGTACTTAGACTTTCAGAAAGCCTTTGATAAGGTACCACACTGCTGCCTTCTCCGGAAAGTGCGAGCGCTTGGCATAGACGGAAAGGTAGCCGGATGGATCGAGACTGGCTAAGTGGCAGACGGCAACGGGTGGTGGTAAATGGACAGTCTTATCCAACCATCGCGATGGTTGGATAAATAATCGCTGACTGTACTATGGCTTGATAAATTTTTCTCTTGTTTTTCATGCTTAGGTTAACTAACTTGTACAGTAATGCCAGGTCGCTCTTCCCTCGATTTACCCTCTCAGTTACGTGTTTTTTATAACCTGATTTCGAAATTGTTAGTCTAAGCACCTTACATTCTTTGTCGTATCTGTAGTATTGTCCTTCTACATATACATCTAAGATGCTCCCCCTGTACGCGGGTACCATTTTAAATTTATCCCTGTTGGTTTTAATTTTCAATTTTTCTTTGTATCTATTAATAATTCTTATCTCTTCTGCAGTCATCCTAGTTTGTATTGGGCCGTTCCTGTATGGGAAAACTATGATTTGAGTGACGTCGTCGGCAAATTGGATGTTCAAGCAGCCTTCATTTCTTGATGGTGGTATGTCTGCCGTGTAGATTGAATAGAGAGACGAACTCAGACATCTGCCTTGGTGCAAACCAGCAGCGAACTCGGATATTTCTCCC
This sequence comes from Ceratothoa steindachneri, assembly GCA_963969495.1. NCBI lineage: Eukaryota > Metazoa > Arthropoda > Malacostraca > Isopoda > Cymothoidae > Ceratothoa > Ceratothoa steindachneri. Next base: position 224,849,447 of record OZ018320.1, read on the forward strand.
TGATGTCGTTCTATTTCCACATAAGCACGTCTCTCCATTACATAATCATATAAAATCCTTTTGATCTTGTTGTTCATTCCTAATCTGGGTATCTTCAGTTGTATACCCTTCTGCCATACTTTGTAGAATGCCTTGGACACGTCCCGGCATACGATGTCTACGCTCATTTTTTCTCTCTTTGCTTTCGCTATCTTTTCAAGGATGACTCCAAGGGCCATCTCCGTGCTTCTGTTCTTCCTGAAGCCAAATTGACAGCTCTTTCTTCGGCCATTATCATCAAGGAATTTGATCAGTCTGTTATTTATTATTTTTTCCAATACATTACCGATGCAATCTAGCAGCGAGACGGGGCGGTCTAACGAGATTTGGCAACTAGATTTAACTGTGATGTCCAAATATGAAAGTTTTAATTATGGTGTATAATACATACTCTTTGTAATTGACGTATATTCTAGATATCTCTGGTTAATTCCTTTAATAGTGCGTTTTTTGTGCATATGTCCGAAAATAATCACTTAATTAATTGGAATTCAGAAAAGTTTATTTTTCGCTCAAATGAGTCAATTAAAAGAAACCTTGTTGAATGTTCATGTATAAGCTAATTTAATAACTGTAACATTTCCCCTGGCCTTTTTAAAATTGTTGTTTTTATCAAAAAACTCATTCTTAAAGAAATTAGCTTTGACTTATATTCCTAATTTTTTTATGGGAACTCAATGTGTCAATTTAATTATTGCGTTGATTTTGTATTAATATTATTTTATTTCTCTTCCTATCTCCTTGTCCTTTTCCCCTTCGTTTCAATTTACTTCTTGTGTCTCTCCTAATCTCCCTCTTTAGACTATCGCTTTATCCGTTAATCGTTTTAACCCTTTTGGCTCTGTTCATAACTCTTTCTTGCCTCTCGGTTTGACCTTGCTGCCTGTTATAGCTAAATCTTAATATGAATTTACCCATCCCTCTCCTACTTCCTCATTGGTGATTTCTTATCTTAGAGGCGGTCCTTTATCTTTTACAACCTTATATATTCCTTATTATATTTTTTTCTCTTTTAGTTATCCTTGAGAATGAACTGAATAAAGTTCGAAAGTACTTGGAATCACCTTTGCATTTTTCCTGCGGGACATTGCATTCATTGTGAACCTCACGTGCTACTTTGTGAGTTATTTATTTCATATATATATATATATATATATATATATATATATATATATATATATATATATATATATATATATATATTCATTAGCATATCAGAAAACAAGAAGTATTTATAATTTTGCGCAAACATAAATTATGACGTTTGATAAAGTTTTTAAGTTGTTGGGGCACGTCATGGGGAACTTGGAAATGCTCAGTTTGTTTTCATCACGTTCATTGAGCAATATTTGCCCCGTTGTTGTAAATCCTTTTTTTCTACTTGTGCACTACGTGTGATAAGTATTTATTAGTTAATTCATTTATCGCCCATATTGGCTTCTTCAACTTAGAAACGAAAAATAGTAAACAAAAAGAGTGTTCAGTAAAAATGTACATATTATTTCTTTTTCGTAGAATTCCAATGTAAACTGTGTGCTTGATATGCTTGGAGTCAATTGCCACATATAAAGAGTACAATCTTAAACGCCAACACAATAATAAACATACTCTATGATTATTTTAAATGTGAATTGAGAAAGAATAAGTAAAAAAAATCTTAAGGATTCAAAAAACTATTCGGAGGGAGAATATATCAAAGAATGTTTACAAGCAATGATTGAAATTATATGTCCTGAAAATAAGAAAGATTTTGATAAAATCTGTCTGTCACAAAGAACGTTCACGAGGTGGATTGAAAGGATTTCAATAGATTTAGAATCTAGTCTTAAAATGAAGCCTCAAAAGTGGCATTAATTTTCTTTAGTTGTTGATCAAAGAACCGATGTTTTTATACTGCTCAACTTGTAATTTTTATACGTGGAATTCATAAGACATTTAATGTTACAAAAGAAATGCTTTGCGTTTAACAGATGAAAGGAAATACCACAAGAAAATATATATTTCAATAAGTAAAAACTGTATTAGGAAGGTTTGATGTTTCTTTTAATAAATTTTAAAGCATTACAGTGTGGCTCACTGTTGAGAAAGACAGCAACCCTCTCTCTACCTGCAATCTCAAGCCGATCTGGTGGATAAGATCAAGGAGGGGTTCGAAGATCTTCCCAGGGACATAGTGAGTAACGCATCGCCAGGTTCTGCAGCCGTCTTAATGCTGTGGTGGAAGCTGAGGGCGGCTACATTGAGCAAACTGTTATCTTCTAGCCATAATCTAGTTCAGGGTCTTTTAACCACGGTGCCGCGAAAGCCAACTAAGGGTGCCACGGGATCTATCAATAAATCATTTTAAAATGCCTAAATTGCAAAAAATATATATTTCAACATTTCTACAAAAATCTAACCACCTTGAAAGTATTTTGGAATAGCTTCTCTGTATTGTGCAACATAAAAACAACGAAAAGAGAAAGATTGCAGACAGTGAATGGAGAAATGAGAGTTGCCTTGTTAACTCAGCGAGCTCAAATTTCCCATTAAACTTTTAAAGGTAAGATTTATTTATTTTCAAATTTCTATTTCTTATTTCAATTAAATATCAATTGCGGTTAATTGTGAAGTACTTTCCACGTAATTATCCATAACTCTATTTTTTTGGAACGAAACTTGTGGGAAAGAAGTGAAAAAAATGGTAAAAATGTCTTTTTTGCTTAGTTAATGAATGACCTGGTATGTTTTTGCAATTCTCTAAAATCAAGATATTTGATTATTATTCTAACACGTGCCTTCGTTTTAAAATCTTCTTTTCAAAGGTGATAGGTTTCCCAAATGATTTAGAATCATTTTTGCATGCTGAATTTAAGAATATAATTAGTTTTTTTTGGTCAGGTCTGGTTTCTAAGATATGCTCGATTTATATTAAAACGTATATTCCCCCAAAAGCTCCATCATCCAACCGTTTATTACTTCTGGTTTTTTTTCGCATCTAGTGATGAGTAACGATACATAACCTATTTTATTCATCTTTTCAAATCTAGATTTCCATTACAATGGATCGTACGTGCAGGAATCATCCGAATAGGTTTTGTTACATCTGCGGAAATGTCCCTCTTCCAGACGGTCAAGCAAGAATCTCGGATTTTTTGAAAAAGACATATCATGCTTGCCTTCGATTAAAACTAGGGACCAGAATAAACCATTTGCTACCCATATTTGCTGTATAACACGTGTGGAAAATTTACGGGACTGGAGTAATAAGAAAGGAAGAGTATGCCATTTGGTGTCCCAATGGTGTAGATGGAAGACAAAGATCACGTAACCGAATGCTTCTTCTGCATAAGAACTTTTAACGGCATCAATCGAAGAATGAGCACCATTTTCAATACCCCAATGTTCCTTCTGCTATAAAACAAGTCCCACATGGAGACGATCTTTCTGTTCCTGAGCATGATTATACCGTGGGTTTTAGCTCTAATTCAGAGACTAGTGTCACTACCGATACAGCTGAGTTTGATGCATACAAGCCAGAAGAGGGCGACCAACTGGTGCCATTTACGCAAGCCGAATTCAATGGCCTGACACTAGACCTGAACCTTTCCAAAGAAATGTATGCCGGTACTACGGACAACATTCCATTGGTATCAGGACCGCGAGAAAAATTTAGGAAATTTTTCACCTTTAATGAAGCCTCTTTACTGGTCTACTGTAACAACATTGCTGACCTGCTCAACTTAATATGCCTGAAGTATACTGCTATAGAATGGAGACTTTCCGTTGATTGATACAACAACACAGTTCTTCTTAATGAAGGCAAAAGTTTTCATCGATCCCTGTTGGGCACTCGGCTGCAATGAAAGAAACCTGCAACAGCATGGACCATCTGTTGTCTGCTCTAAACTACCAGAACTCATCCTAGGTCTTCAGGGTAGGTACATAAAGTATCCATGCTTTATGTGCTTATGGGAGAGTCGTGCTTACGGCCAGCATTATGTCAGACAAGACTGACCGTCAAGACAAGGATTGGAACCCGGTTCACACAACGTTATGTCCCACTCTCTGGTTGAATCGAACAAGATATTGCTTCCACTCCTGTACATCAAACTCGGTTTGATGAAGAATTTGTCAAGGCAATGGGCAGGGAAGATAAGGGATTTGATTTCCTCCTTCAGAAGTTTCCACGATCAGCATGGAAAAACTGAAGGCAGTTGTAGTATATCTATTATCAGTTAGGTTATAACAACTATTTCGAACACTCACCGAGGATGATGTGGAGTATCAGATGTGGTAGTAATTGACACAATAAGTTATTAGTAGAGGTTAGTAAATAGAATAATGTAATATGTAATTTAGGCTGTGATAGGAAACAGTAGGATAGAGTTGTTGTGTCTATAGCTTTTTCTTAAGTAGGTCGTTATCTTGATAGAGTGGGTGACGGGCGTGGACTGACTGGTTATTTCTACAGGACCTTAAGAGGTCACCTAGTATTGAAGTATCGACAACAAGACTATAGTAAACCGCAATAATAGATCACGTCATTACATCCATCTACCCTTAGTTATAACATAATACAAAACTTATAGGTTTAGCCTATCTACAGGTTTCTTCACTCATTAAGGCCTGCGCACATTAGCTGAAGAAGAACCAAAACCTGCAGTGAATAGTCTACCACAGTTGAGACAGGAGTAGGAGGCAAAATAGGACGAACTGGAGAAGTAGGAGAAACAGGTTGTAACACAGGAGCTTCTATAACAGGAGCCCCTGTGGTTCTAGGAATAACCTGATCTTGGTGCCTTTTTACAACATCTCCTGTGGGTACACTACACCTATAAGATAAAGGACCATTCTGCTCCTGTACCTTGGCAGGTATCCACTTAGGACCACCATGAATATAATTCCTGATCATCCCTGAAGATGATGGTGGCAGGGATAAGTTTCTAGTAGACTTAGAGTGGTTAGCTTTCTGACATTCCTGCCTATGGGCCACTATAGCAAATAGTTGTTCTGTAAGTCACAAAAAATCTAATATAGACCTCAAGCGTCGACCAAACATTAACTCAGCTGGGGAAACTCCAGTACTAGAGTGTAGAGTCAGTCGATAGTTAAATAGGAACCTATATATACTTATCCTAAGAGGCTTGGAAGATGTACGGAGAGTTTTCTTGAAGGTCTGAACCATCTTCTCAGCTAAACCATTAGAAGAAGGTTTATATACTGCTGTAGTAATGTGATGAATACCACAACTTGTGACAAATTCCTTAAACTTAGCAGAAGTAAAACAAGGACCATTGTCAGAAACAAATGAAACTGGCAAACCAAACTGAGCAAAGGAATGTCTAAGAAACTTAATAGTTTCTCTAGCAGTTGGACCTGATGTAGGGTAAACATCAACCCATATAGAGTGAGCATCCACTATGATGAGAAAATGCTTCCCATCTACTAGCCCAGCATAATCGACATGGAACCTGTGCCATGGCGACTGTGGCCACTCACAAGGATGTAATTCCGCCTGAGGAGGTGTAGTGTGTAGAGCTAAGCACTGGGGACACGAACTACATAGTTCTTCGAGGTCCTTGTCCAAATTAACCCACAAAAGTAACCTCTAGTTAATTATTTCATGCGAAACGCACCTACATGATTAGCATATATTTCATGCAATAGAGCATTCCTTAATCTACGAGGAATAACTACTCTACTGCCGCACGAGACTGTACCTAACTAAATGGATAACTCATCCCTCCTCTGAACATAAGGAGCAAGGCAGGATCCTCCATAGTTCAGGATGGCCACCCGATCTCACGGAACTTGTGTACTTTGGGAAGAACAGGATCTGCACGTGTGCAATCCCTGACAGCGACACTAGTGACTGGTAAAAAGTCTAGAAAATTCACCAGCATAGTCCAGTCAACTGGAACTGGAGTATTGTCAGTTATGTTAATACTAGGAAGAGGTAGATGGCTTAGAGCATCGGCTGTATCTAATAAGGTTCCAGAACGATGAATAAGAGTGAAATTATAAGCCTGCAGAAGAAGAGCCCAACGTTGACTTCTACCAGAAGCCATAGGAGGGATACATTTAGGAGAAAATATACCAAGAAAAGGTTTATGATCTGTCACTAATGTAAAATTGTGCCAACCCCACAAATAAAAATGAAATTTCCTTAAAGCAAAAACCATTGCCAAAGCTTCCCTTTCCAAATGAGAATAATTACGTTCTGTGCCTGATAGAGTACGAGAAACAAAGTGAACAGGCCATTCTATACCATCTATCAGGTGGCATAGAACAGCTCCGATCCCATAATCACTGCTGTCTGCAACCACTGCAATAGGTTTCTGTGGGTCAAAATGCACTAGCACTTCAGAAGATAGTAGAAGCTGCTTGGAAGTAACAAAAACAGTTGTTTCTGCTTTTCCCCAAGACAAGGTACACCAGCTCTTCATAAGGTGTTAAGAGGCTCCAGGATAGAAGCTGCCTTAGGAATGAACCTCCTATAAAGGGTAAGCAAACCTAAGTATGACTTTAGCTGAGTCATATTAGTAGGAATAGGGGCATCTTCAATAGCTTGAACTTTGTCAGAAGTGGGGTGAATACCCTGAGCATTAATACGATAACCCAGATAAGACACAGTAGGAACACCAATAGCACACTTCTTCAAACAAAGCTTCAATCCAGCAGTTTCTAGCATCTTTAGTACAGATCTAAGTCTCTGATCATGCTCATGTTTAGAAGAACCACATATGAGTACATCCAAGTAGCAAACAACACCTGTAAGATCCCTTAATAAATCTTCTATTGCTCGTTGAAAAATACCCGGTGCGGGGGAAACTCTAAAAGACAACCTATGATATTTAAATAACCCACGATGTGTGTTAAGCACTGTATACTGTTGCGATGCATCATCAATGAATAATTGGGTATATGCCCTGAGACATATCAAGTTTAGTAAATAGCTTACCACTTGAGAGACTGCTAAACAGATCCTCAATCTTAGGAATGGAGTAGGTTTTTTAGCCTAGCGGCTCTATTTACTGTAAGCCGATAGTCTCCACAAATCATGACTGATCCATTTGCCTTCAATACAGGTACCACTGGAGCAGCCCAGGCAGAATGCGGTATAGGGGAAATTATACCTTCTTCTACCAATCTATCTAATTCTCTTTCTACTTTAGCTCTTAGTTTATAGGAAACTGTCCTGGCTTTACAGAATTTAGGAGGGATATTTGGATCTACCTCAATAGGGAACGTTTTACCTTTAAGGCAACCCAGACCAGGATAAAATAAATCTGGGAATTCTTTTACTAGATCAGTTTCATTATATGATACACTATTTATCTCTGAGAGCTTCCGATTATTTAGATGAAAGGAATTAATTAAATCTCTTCCTAAAAGATATGGGCCTGATCCTTCGACAACAACAATAGTTGCTTGACAAGAATTAGTAGAATCAAATCTAGCACAGACAGAAATTTCACCTTCTATTTTGAGGGAAACACCACCATAAGTCTTAAGGTTTATAGAATAAGGATGAAGAACAGGTCTGTCACTTTCAATAGGCCATAGATTAGAGAAAGTGTCCTCAGAAATAAGGGAACATGCAGCACCTGTATCTAATTCCATAGTTACACAGACATTATTTAGAAATAATGTGACATTAAGAGGAACATTAAAGACATAGTCATAGCTAGAATCTACCTCAGTGACTTTAGCCTTGCCCAGTTTATGGACACGATCATTCCCTTTAAATTTTGGTTTGCTCCTACCAAAATTCACGCTTTTCACATTTTTCCACATTGGTTTAATATGGCCCTTCTGATTACAAGCAAATCACGTAGCATCCTTGAATGGGCACTCCCGTTTTCAGTGTAATTTACCACAACCAGAACAAGGTGTCTTAGGTTTTAAGGTAGCATCTGCCACCCCAGCTTTAGGCTGAGTATGCTTATGGTTGAAGGTAGAGCTCTGCTTATGTAGTTTGTTTATAGCAGAGTGTCCCATAGCTTGTGCATCTGGGAAAGCTGCAGCTCTACTAAACGTTAAGTCTGATTCTGCCAGCAAAATGTGCTGTGTAGACTCATTAGATAGGCCCATCACAAATCTGTCTCATAACATATCCGTTTGATGGTCACCAAACTCACCAGATTTTTGATTTCTACAATAAAACTTGAATCTATCATATATTAGAATTACCTTAAGTTTGTAATGTTCCTTCAGAACTTTAATAATATCAGGATATTTACAAGTCCCTGGCTCCTTTGGTGATAACAGACCCTAAGCTAAGGCAAAAACTTTAGGTCCAGCCAATGTAAGAAAGGCTGGTACCTTCTTCTACTCTGGGATAGAGTTAGCTAGAAAATAGAGTTCGACTCTACTGATATGGGTCTCAAAATCTTCGACCCCAGCATTGAAACTATCAATAGAACCTATAAGAGACATTTTATTTCAAAAAATAACCTACGAAAATTGGAAATCTATACACAGAAATAGGAATAGGAGAAAATTTAACCCACTGATAAAAGGCAAAACACAAATCCTCAATCCTCGTCGCCAATGTAGTATATCTATTATCAGTAAGGTTATAACAACTATTTAGAACACTCACCGAGGATGACGTGGCGTATCAGATGTGGTAGTAATTGACACAATAAGTTATTAATAGAGGTTAGTAAATAGAATAATGTAATATGTAATTTAGGCTGTGATAGGAAACAGTAGGCTAAAGTTGTTTCTATAGCTTTTTTTTAAGTAGGTCGTTATCTTAATAGAGTGGGTGACGGGCGTGGACTGACTGGTTATTTCTACAGGACCTTAAGAGGTTACCTAGTATTGAAGTATCGACAACAAGACTAAGGTAAACCGCAATAATAGATCACGTCTTTATAGCAGGTGTATTTGATGGACCTTAAATAAGGGAGCTCATCAAGGACACCAGTTTTGATGAAGCACTGAATCCTGCTGAATTCTCTGCCTGGTATAGTCCCTTAAGTCAGTCACTGCAAACTTCCTTGGCAGCCACAAAAGTCCTGAGTATGAGAAGGCGGTGGATGGGCTAATGGAGAATTTCTGCAAACTTCGTGCGCGTATGTCAGTGAAAATGCACTTCCTTCGATCCCACCTGGACTATTTTTGCGAGAATTTTGGAGACTCTAGAGTGAAGAATAGGGTGATCGCTTTCACTAAGATATCCGTGTGATGGGGGAAAGATACTAAGGGCGTTGGGATGTCAACCTTTTGGCTGACTACTGCTAGCGCCTGCAAAGGGACTTGCTGTCTACTAGGCACAATCGAAAGTCGCTGAAGAGACCATTCATCCGTAAGTAGCTTTTTTGTATGTTGTACTCTTCTTGGTATCAATTAGAAAATTCTGTAAACCTTGTGTGCATAAATCAGTTCAAATTTAATATTGTCTGTACATACATTCACCAAGAAAAACGAGGGGCGGTCAATAAGTTTTGCGAATCGGTAGGGCAAACCAAAGGAAGGGGGATGGCTGTTTGTTGGGGTGTTAGGACAACTTATGACAAGTCAGGACCTGCAGCCGCACGCTCCTGCCTCCTCTATTTAAGAAGCAGTAGCTGATTGCAGATCGTCTGTCACGATTTTTCAACAATGGAGAAGGTTGAGCACCGCGCAGTGATCAAATATTTGTCCAAGGAAGGCAAGAATGCAAAAGAAATCCATGAACGCATGGTTGCAGTGTACATCGACACCGCTTTTCCTATACAACCATTGCTCGCTGGAATAGGGAGTTCCACCATGGTCGTGAGTCCTTGAAGATGAACCCCGTCAGACGTGACTAACGAGGAAAATGTGGCCCATGTGGAGAGGATGATCTTCGAAAATCGAGCGAGAACTTGGAATATCACATGGAAGTGTTATCAACATCATCCACGACAATTTGGCTATGACCAAGGTCTCTGCCCGTTGGGTCCCTAGAAACCTCACGCACCATGATCGACTTCAACGTCGTCAAAGTTCGGAGGAGCTGCTGCTCTCGTACAACCAAGACCCGGCGGAATTCGAGTCACGCATAGTGACAGGTGATGAAACTGGGATCCCGAGACCAAGCTCGAAAGCATGGCCTGGAAGCACAGGAGCTCTCCGACCCCCCTCAAGTTCCCGACCCAACCCTCAGCCGGGAAGATCATGGCCACCATCTTCTGGGATTCTGAGGGAATGTTGATGGTGGACTATGCGCCTCATGAAGGACCATCACAGAACAATATTACGCCGAGGAACTGGCTAGGTTGAAGAAGTGCATCCGTCAGAAGCGGTGCGGCAAGTTGACACGCGGTGTCCTGCTCCTCCACGACAATGCCCCTGTCCACAAGGCCAGAATTACACAAGCTGTCCTGAGCGAGTGTGGATTCAAGGAGCTCAACCATTCCCCTAGAGTCTAGATCTGGCTCCTAGCGACTACTTTTTATTCCACCAGCTCAAGGCTGCACTGCGTGGACGCCGGTTTGGGGACGATGAAGATGACCAGTTCGCCATCCAGGAGTGGATTGAACAGCAGTCGGGAGATTTCTGGTTGTCGGGAATTCGAAGCCTCATGAACAAGTGGCGCAAGTGCATTGAAGTCGAGGGTAGTTATATTGAAAAATAATAAAACACTTTTCCTCATATCTCGTTTCCTTATATCCGAATTGCAAAAATTATTGACCGCCCCTCGTAGATCGGAATATAGGAATTTCTGTCATGTGTTTATATCTCACAAACTTGATCTGATTAGATAAAATGAGCATGATTTTCGGATTCAGCGCGAAAAACTTGCCTAAAATCAAGTATTGTGTGTTATACCTTGCAAACAGCACGGACTAGTGTAATTGGCGAAGTTCAGAAATTTAAAAAAAATTTAACCATAGCTTCTTTTTTTTATATTCGATATTTTTATCGAAGTTATTTCTAAAATAGATTTTTTAATTTTAATCTTTATCGGGAGGAAATATCTACTTGCACCTAAAAACGATTAGAGCTCAAGGAAGAATATATTTTAAGAACTGCACCTTTCACCCTCAAATTAAAAATTTTGAACTTCAAATTGAAAAAAATGACTCTTATTAAAAAAAATTGAACTTCAAGTGTTAAAAAACTGACTTTCATATTAAAAATGCTGGATTTCAAATGAAAAAATGACTAAAATTTTAAAAGTTGATTTTCAAGTTAAAATAAGTGAATTTCCCTCTGCTGGGGGGTAACTCGTATTTATGTCCAATCCACCCGCACTTGTGTAAGAGGTCAAGGCAAGGCTTTTGCGAGCCAATAAAGGCTATTTTAGCGCCCACTGGTACCCCTTTGGTTGGCCATGATCTGTAATGGCGTTTCTTGCGACCTGGAGGTGGTGTTGAGCCCATCTATTATTTCAGTTAGTTTATCTTTTTACAGGAAATTATTTCGATTTTTCAGATATCTCTTAATTTTACACAGGTAGAAAATACCAGTATTGCAAATTTGCATTGTTAAATATTTTTCCAGGGCAGTACTTGAAAAAAAATACTTAGTTACTGAGAGGGCTGAGTTATGTATGGGAACGGTTGCTAGGGGCGTGAAAGAGCTACCAATGAGGATATGACGAGAAGACAATCCACAAGCAATGAAAATAGGCTCTCACGTCACAGTAGAGAGTTGTCCGAAATGTTGGAAACGTTAGGAAGATGTTAGGAAGATGACTGACGAAGAAATTTTTTTTTTCAAATTTTTAAGCAGTTTATTATTACAAACGCATATGGTAAGTAATACTGTAAATATGACTCTTACGAATGTTTGTATTTATGAATATGGTATTTCACAAAGAAATAAGTGCCTGAGAAGCCTAAAGACTAGGATATTTTTGCGTAGGTTGGTGGCGAAATTAATGCTGTTGACGTTACACAAATTCAGATGAATTACATTTTTTAATTGAATTTCATTTGTTTTTAATTGAAAGAAACACCTTTTCACCGTAAATTTAAAAAAAAATGAGAAGCAAATTACAAAAGTTGACTATCATATTAATAAAATTGAACTTCAAATTAAAAAGTTAAGCTTTTTTAAGTTGAAGGTAAACATGTTTAATATGAAATCCAAGTATTTTTAATTTCAAAGTCAACTTTTAAAATTTGAGGATCAATTTTTTAATATGAAAGTCAGCTTTTTAATTTGAAATTCAATTTAATTAATATGAAAGTCAACATTTGTAATTTTATTTTCAATTTTTTAAATTTTACAGTGAAAAGATTTAGAATTTTGGGATGTGTTAATTTTAAAAAAAATGCATGACGAGAAAGAGTAGAATGAAAGTAGGAGAATGAGAAGAGAAGGAAGGTGAGGATGATGCGAGGAAGAAGAATGGGAGAAGAGAAGAAAGAAGTGAAAAAGAAGACTTGGAGGAGTAGAAGGAGAAGTTTAAGAAAAGGATGAGGATAAGAAGAAGAAGAAGAAAAAGAAGAAGAAAATTAGACTAGTAGTAGTAGGAGGAGCAGGAGGAAGAGGAGAAGTAGAGTAGGAGAAGCATAGAATAAATAGAAGGAAAGGAGGAAAAGATTAAAGAGAAGGAGAAGAAAAGAAAAAAAAGGATTGATGGGAATTAGAAAGAGAAGTTGAAAAGAAAAAGAATAGGAGATGGATAAGAAACGAAGAAAATAAAAGAAAATAAACAGGAGGAAGAGGAGAAAAAGAAAGAGCGAAATGAAAGAGCCATAAGAGAATAAATAGGAGCAGGAGGAGAAGAGGAAAAGAAGGAGGAGGCGAAAAGAGAGCGAAAAGGAGAAGAGAAGAAGATGAAGAGGATATTATTATTAATAATAATTATAATAATAATAATTATAAGAAGATAAATAATAATAATAATAATTATAAGAAGATAAATAATAATAATAATAATAATAATAATAATAATAATAATAATAATAAGAAGAAGAAGAAGAAGAAGAACTACAGAACTACAGAATCTAGGACCAGCAAAGACCCTAAGGTCCGCTCGAGGCTAGTCCGCTACACTAAATCAAAAACTACGATACACCCTTATCTACGAGTGTATCTCTAACATGCTATTTTTTTTTTTTTTTAATACTATCTACTGTACACACTTATCTACATGTGTACATTATCGTGCAATTTTAACTAATCAAACTAGGGGTCGGGTGAGATAGAAAGTTTTTCTTCTCATCTTCCGCAGCCACTCGACTGCTAGTGGTGAAAAGCTAATTTAGGGATAGAGACTACTTATAGGATAGGCGGAAAAGAAATGGGACATCTAAGCTACACATGCAGAGAATCGCCGGCATCATTTTTAGTCATCATAATTTCATCTCCTTAAACCTCCGCTCCAAACTCTCTCTCTGCAAGGACGTTTAAATTCACAGTGCTCAACTACGTTATATTTAAACTATTCAAATGCACGTCGAGACGATTTTTGAACATATTAACCGAAGTGCTATCTACTACGTGGGTGGGCAGCCGATTCCAATTTTGAGTAACTTTAAATGTAAAATAGTTTTGGGCTATACTAGTGTTAAAACGCTTGTTCACTAATTTTAACCCGTGCTGACGAGTATTTCCCCTATGATCCAGTTCGAACAGATTGCGAAAGTCCACGTTTGAGAAACCCTTTAGTATTTTAAATACTTCTATTAGCTGGCCACGTAATCTTCTGCGTTCTAGCGATGGCAAATCTAAAGCCCTGAGCCTTTCCTCGTATGATCTATTCCTCAGCTCTGGAATTAATTTCGTAGTCCTACGCTGCACTCTTTCTAATTGCGCAATATCTTTCATTAAATATGGAGCCCAAAATTGAACAGCGTATTCGAGAAGTGGCCGCACAAGGGATTTATATAAAGGTAAAATTACATCCTTAGATTTGAAGATGAAATTGCGCGCGATATAACCCAAAACGCGATTTGCTTTTTTACACGCATCCGCGCATTGCTTCGAGAATTTAAAATCGTCTGAGACTAATACTCCCAAGTCTTTTTCTAATTTAACCGCGTCGAGGACTTGGCCTTTCATGGTATAATCTACTCTTAAATTATGGCAACCCAAGTGCATTACCTTGCATTTGCTTAAATTAAATTCCATTTGCCACTTGTCCGCCCAATTGGCAATCGAGTTTAGGTCCCCCTGCAATTTATCGACATCCGATCTTACATAGGCACGATTACCCAGCTTCGTGTCGTCCGCAAATTTCGAAATCCGACTAAGTATGCCTTTATCTAAATCGTTAATATAAATTAAAAACAATAAAGGGCCTAAAACAGAGCCCTGCGGTACCCCACTACTAACGCTGGCCCAATCTGAACATTCCCCATTTATTACTACCCGCTGCGAGCGATCTTTCAGCCAATTTCTAATCCAGTTTAAAATCTTACCAGTCACCCCAATCGCTTTAACTTTCATTAATAACCTTTGGTGGGGGACGGTGTCGAACGCCTTTTTAAAGTCTAAATATATTACGTCTACAGCTTTGCTTTCATCGTACACGCAAATCATTTTGTGGAAGAATTCGAGCAAGTTAGTCAAGCACGATCTCGCACGCCTAAATCCATGTTGGGTATCGTTAATCAGCTTATTTGCCTCGAGGTGGCTCACTATTCTATCTTTAATTACAGATTCTAAAAGCTTCCCAACTACCGAAGTTAGACTAATAGGCCGAAAATTCGTTGCTTCAAATCTATTCCCCTTCTTAAATATAGGTGTAACGTTTGCTCGCTTGAAATCCAACGGAACTACGCCATCCTCTAATGAGCGATTGAAAATTTCACGCAATGGCTTAACGAGTTCATTTTGAAGCTCCTTTAAATGAATTGGATATACCCCATCGGGGCCCGGAGATTTCGACTTTTTCATTAGCTCAATAAATTTAAGAATTTCCTCGTCCTTTATACTTACATCGGATATGCATTTCTCAGCACTACGAACTTCCCCAATTAACGATTCCAATTCGGAAGAATCTTCCACAGTAAACACGCTCGTAAAATGCTCATTTAAAATTTTAGACATTTCTGTCGGAAGTTCAGTCAAACGACCATCCTTATCTTTGATCGGCCCTATCGAAGAAGAAGAAGAAGAAGAAGAAGAAGAAGAAGAAGAAGAAGAAGAAGAAGAAGAAGAAGAAGAAGAAGAAGAAGAAGAAGAAGAAGAAGAAGAAGAAGAAGAAGAAGAAGAACTACAGAACTACAGAATCTAGGACCAGCAAAGACCCTAAGGTCCGCTCGAGGCTAGTCCGCTACACTAAATCAAAAACTACGATACACCCTTATCTACGAGTGTATCTCTAACATGCTATTTTTTTTTTTTTTTTAATACTATCTACTGTACACACTTATCTACATGTGTACATTATCGTGCAATTTTAACTAATCAAACTAGGGGTCGGGGGAGATAGAAAGTTTTTCTTCTCATCTTCCGCAGCCACTCGACTGCTAGTGGTGAAAAACTAATTTAGGGATAGAGACTACTTATAGGATAGAAGAAGAAGAAGAAGAAGAAGAAGAAGAAGAAGAAGAAGAAGAAGAAGAAGAAGAAGAAGAAGAAGAAGAAGAAGAAGAAGAAGAAGAAGAAGAAGAAGAAGAAGAAGAAGAAGAAGAAGAAGAAGAAGAAGAAGAAGAAGAAGAAGAACTACAACTACAGAACTACAGAATCTAGGACCAGCAAAGACCCTAAGGTCCGCTCGAGGCTAGTCCGCTACACTAAATCAAAAACTACGATACACCCTTATCTACGAGTGTATCTCTAACATGCTATTTTTTTTTTTTTTTTTTTTAATACTATCTACTGTACACACTTATCTACATGTGTACATTATCGTGCAATTTTAACTAATCAAACTAGGGGTCGGGGGAGATAGAAAGTTTTTCTTCTCATCTTCCGCAGCCACTCGACTGCTAGTGGTGAAAAACTAATTTAGGGATAGAGACTACTTATAGGATAGGCGGAAAAGAAATGGGACATCTAAGCTACACATGCAGAGAATCGCCGGCATCATTTTTAGTCATCATAATTTCATATCCTTAAACCTCCGCTCCAAACTCTCTCTCTCTGCAAGGACGTCCAAATTCACAGTGCTCAACTACGTTATATTTAAACTATTCAAATGCACGTCGAGACGATTTTTGAACATATTAACCGAAGTGCTATCTACTACGTGGGTGGGCAGCCGATTCCAATTTTGAGTAACTTTAAATGTAAAATAGTTTTGGGCTATACTAGTGTTAAAACGCTTGTTCACTAATTTTAACCCGTGCTGACGAGTATTTCCCCTATGATCCAGTTCGAACAGATTGCGAAAGTCAACGTTTGAGAAACCCTTTAGTATTTTAAATACTTCAATTAGCTGGCCACGTAATCTTCTGCTTTCTAGCGATGGCAAATCTAAAGCCCTGAGCCTTTCCTCGTATGATCTATTCCTCAGCTCTGGAATTAATTTCGTAGCCCTACGCTGCACTCTTTCTAATTGTGCGATATCTTTCATTAAATATGGAGCCCAAAATTGAACAGCGTATTCGAGAAGTGGCCGCACAAGGGATTTATATAAAGGTAAAATTACATCCTTAGATTTGAAGATGAAATTGCGCGCGATATAACCCAAAACGCGATTTGCTTTTTTACACGCATCCGCGCATTGCTTCGAGAATTTAAAATCGTCTGAGACTAATACTCCCAAGTCTTTTTCTAATTTAACCGCGTCGAGGACTTGGCCTTTCATGGTATAATCTACTCTTAAATTATGGCAACCCAAGTGCATTACCTTGCATTTGCTTAAATTAAATTCCATTTGCCACTTGTCCGCCCAATTGGCAATCGAGTTTAGGTCCCCCTGCAATTTATCGACATCCGATCTTACATAGGCACGATTACCCAGCTTCGTGTCGTCCGCAAATTTCGAAATCCGACTAAGTATGCCTTTATCTAAATCGTTAATATAAATTAAAAACAATAAAGGGCCTAAAACAGAGCCCTGCGGTACCCCACTACTAACGCTGGCCCAATCTGAACATTCCCCATTTATTACTACCCGCTGCGAGCGATCTTTCAGCCAATTTCTAATCCAGTTTAAAATCTTACCAGTCACCCCAATCGCTTTAACTTTCATTAATAACCTTTGGTGGGGGACGGTGTCGAACGCCTTTTTAAAGTCTAAATATATTACGTCTACAGCTTTGCTTTCATCGTACACGCAAATCATTTTGTGGAAGAATTCGAGCAAGTTAGTCAAGCACGATCTCGCACGCCTAAATCCATGCTGGGTATCGTTAATCAGCTTATTTGCCTCGAGGTGGCTCAAAGAAGAAGAAGAAGAAGAAGAAGAAGAAGAAGAAGAAGAAGAAGAAGAAGAAGAAGAAGAAGAAGAAGAAGAAGAAGAAGAAGAAGAAGAAGAAGAAGAAGAAGAAGAAGAAGAAGAAGAAGAAGAAGAAGAAGAAGAAGAAGAAGAAGAAGAAGAAGAAGAAGAAGAAGAAGAAGAAGAAGAAGAAGAAGAAGAAGAAGAACTACAGAACTACAGAATCTAGGACCAGCAAAGACCCTAAGGTCCGCTCGAGGCTAGTCCGCTACACTAAATCAAAAACTACGATACACCCTTATCTACGAGTGTATCTCTAACATGCTATTTTTTTTTTTTTTTTTTTTAATACTATCTACTGTACACACTTATCTACATGTGTACATTATCGTGCAATTTTAACTAATCAAACTAGGGGTCGGGGGAGATAGAAAGTTTTTCTTCTCATCTTCCGCAGCCACTCGACTGCTAGTGGTGAAAAGCTAATTTAGGGATAGAGACTACTTATAGGATAGGCGGAAAAGAAATGGGACATCTAAGCTACACATGCAGAGAATCGCCGGCATCATTTTAGTCATCATAATTTCATATCCTTAAACCTCCGCTCCAAACTCTCTCTCTGCAAGGACGTTTAAATTCACAGTGCTCAACTACGTTATATTTAAACTATTCAAATGCACGTCGAGACGATTTTTGAACATATTAACCGAAGTGCTATCTACTACGTGGGTGGGCAGCCGATTCCAATTTTGAGTAACTTTAAATGTAAAATAGTTTTGGGCTATACTAGTGTTAAAACGCTTGTTCACTAATTTTAACCCGTGCTGACGAGTATTTCCCCTATGATCCAGTTCGAATAGATTGCGAAAGTCCACGTTTGAGAAACCCTTTAGTATTTTAAATACTTCTATTAGCTGGCCACGTAATCTTCTGCGTTCTAGCGATGGCAAATCTAAAGCCCTGAGCCTTTCCTCGTATGATCTATTCCTCAGCTCTGGAATTAATTTCGTAGCCCTACGCTGCACTCTTTCTAATTGCGTAATATCTTTCATTAAATATGGAGCCCAAAATTGAACAGCGTATTCGAGAAGTGGCCGCACAAGGGATTTATATAAAGGTAAAATTACATCCTTAGATTTGAAGGTGAAATTGCGCGCGATATAACCCAAAACGCGATTTGCTTTTTTACACGCATCCGCGCATTGCTTCGAGAATTTAAAATCGTCTGAGACTAATACTCCCAAGTCTTTTTCTAATTTAACCGCGTCGAGGACTTGGCCTTTCATGGTATAATCTACTCTTAAATTATGGCAACCCAAGTGCATTACCTTGCATTTGCTTAAATTAAATTCCATTTGCCACTTGTCCGCCCAATTGGCAATCGAGTTTAGGTCCCCCTGCAATTTATCGACATCCGATCTTACATAGGCACGATTACCCAGCTTCGTGTCGTCCGCAAATTTCGAAATCCGACTAAGTATGCCTTTATCTAAATCGTTAATATAAATTAAAAACAATAAAGGGCCTAAAACAGAGCCCTGCGGTACCCCACTACTAACGCTGGCCCAATCTGAACATTCCCCATTTATTACTACCCGCTGCGAGCGATCTTTCAGCCAATTTCTAATCCAGTTTAAAATCTTACCAGTCACCCCAATCGCTTTAACTTTCATTAATAACCTTTGGTGGGGGACGGTGTCGAACGCCTTTTTAAAGTCTAAATATATTACGTCTACAGCTTTGCTTTCATCGTACACGCAAATCATTTTGTGGAAGAATTCGAGCAAGTTAGTCAAGCACGATCTCGCACGCCTAAATCCATGTTGGGTATCGTTAATCAGCTTATTTGCCTCGAGGTGGCTCACTATTCTATCTTTAATTACAGATTCTAAAAGCTTCCCAACTACCGAAGTTAGACTAATAGGCCGAAAATTCGTTGCTTCAAATCTATTCCCCTTCTTAAATATAGGTGTAACGTTTGCTCGCTTGAAATCCAACGGAACTACGCCATCCTCTAATGAGCGATTGAAAATTTCACGCAATGGCTTAACGAGTTCATTTTGAAGCTCCTTTAAATGAATTGGATATACCCCATCGGGGCCCGGAGATTTCGACTTTTTCATTAGCTTAATAAATTTAAGAATTTCCTCGTCCTTTATACTTACATCGGATATGCATTTCTCAGCACTACGAACTTCCCCAATTAACGATTCCAATTCGGAAGAATCTTCCACAGTAAACACGCTCGTAAAATGCTCATTTAAAATTTTAGACATTTCTGTCGGAAGTTCAGTCAAACGACCATCCTTATCTTTGATCGGCCCTATCGATCCTTTTACGGGTTTCCTATTATTTACGTACCCATAAAACCGTTTCGGTTCATTCTTTGAATTCTTAGCGAGGTTTATTTCATACTTCCTCTTCGCATCTCTGACCGCACGTTTAACTTCCCTACGAGAATCTATGTAGTTTTGCCGACTTATAACTGACCCATTGTTTTTATGAATTTTAAATTTTCTATTTCGGTCCCGGATTAAGCGTAGTATTAACGGACTAAGCCACGGAGCTCTCACCGACTTCCCGCTCTTACGCACATACTTAACCAAATCAGAATTCACACGAAGCAGCGTACATCGAAGTTCTGCGTACATCTCTCCTACCGACCTGTTCTCGAATCGTATTCCCCAGTCTATATCCTTAATCCTTTCGCGAAAAATATCGAAATCACAGCTACCAAAACGAGGGATGAGCTGCGAACTCATTCTAACTTCTACGCAGGTGTTTAGTTCGAATCTAATCGCATTATGGTCGCTGGAAGCTAAATGTTCACCCACACGTACGTTTTCTAACAATGACTCATCGGTTGCTATGATTAAATCAAGAATATTGCTATCACGAGTAGGCTCTTCCACTTTTTGTACGAGAAAATTCTCCAACATAAAGTTTAATAGCCTCTCCCCCGGTTTATCAGAAGTAAGGTTGCTAAAGTTAACATTAGGTAAATTAAAATCGCCGCAGACTAATGTGGTCCCTTTTCTAATCCAAGACGTAAGCGTATCGAAGAGTGCAGCATCTTCTCTTTCCAATTGGCAAGGCGGACGATATAGCACGACTAAGTTAATTTTATTTATAGCATCTAAACTTAGCTGGACTAATAAAGCATCACTTCGCATATCATCCTTAGACGAGTCCATCGTTATGGCGTTTAGATCCTCTTTTATATACATTAATACGCCCCCTCCTCTACCGGTTTGTCTATTTCTGTAATGAATTTTGTACCCCGCTATATCGAACTCGCAAACACTGATGCCCGTATGAGTGTCTAACCATGTTTCACTTAGGAATACGAGGTCGAAATTACCCTCTAGAATAACGGCTTTTATTTCGGCAATTTTATTTTTTAAGCTACGAACATTCGCATATATGCATCTCAGTTTGCGCTTTACGTTAACTCTTCTATAACACTCAGATCCGTTCCGTTTCCCTGCACCCCGTCGATAGTGCCCTCTTCACGCGTGGGCCGGCCCGGCGCATCGGCATCACGTGGCCGCGCAACTCTCCTACCTAAAATGCTACGTACGGACTCGTCTAAGATCCTACCCAGCCGACTATTACCCACATCGCTTAGGTGAATTCCGTCCTTTTGGAAAAGTGACGGATGGTCCTGGAATGAATCCCATAAGTTAAAAAAGCTAACACCAGTTTCTCGACACAACCGCTTAAGACATTCGTTTGTATAGATCGCTCTAGATTGGAGGCGCAACGTGGATTTAAGTCGGGGGAGAACACCAATAATTCCCACGTTGGTTGCTTTTGATTTCGCCGTATCTATCATGGTTCTGGCACGAGAAACTATATCTTCCGGGGTGCTGTCATACCTATGGACGTCGTTGCCCCCTACCATCGTGATGATCGTTCGTTCACCACGCGTATCTTCCAATTTCTCGATCTCTGCGGCCACGTTGTTAATGCGGCCACCGGGATAGCAAAAGCGCTTACGCTTAGAAGGGTTACGCGCAGCAAACTCCTGATCCTGCCTTCTAATTAAGGAGTCCCCCATTAAAACTGTTTCCTCTTCCCCCTCGATAGGAGTTAGCAACGCGAAAGGGTTCGAACAGGGTAAGACGAAGTTCTGATCCCTCGTTGGTCTAGCCCCATTTCTAACCCGTCGAAATTGCGATTCCTGAGGCCTAAACGAGTTTAAAATTCGTTGTTGCTCGTCAACAATTACCTGCTGAGTCGAATTTGCAGGCCGCCTATCTCTATTACTATTTTCCCTCCCGCGCATGTCGTGAATAGCAGAGTCTAGTTTTGAATTTAAGTCATCGACTTTACGGTTAGTCGAGATCACATCCCTCGCAACGGTATTTAATTCCAGTTTGATCTCGCTGATCGCACTTGACAACTTGCGTTCAAACGCTTCGTTTAACATACAAAATCGACATATTCTAATTTGCTCAAGGTTCGAGGGAACGTAAATTTCCTTATTAAATGAAGCAGCGCACCTTGAGCATTCGATCTTTATAACGGGCATTGTCGGTTTTATGTTTTTTTTTAATTCGGAACTAATTTAGAAAACAAGCTGCACAAGCTAATATACTGTAATTGAAAGATCGAACTTTATAATACGGCGATATATATAAAAGTATTCAGTAGCAGAGGCACGATAAATTCTGAGCACAGTGAAATTAGCGGGAGCACAGAGCGAGCACGTCTTTTCAGTAGAAGAAGAAGAAGAAGAAGAAGAAGAAGAAGAAGAAGAAGAAGAAGAAGAAGAAGAACTACAGAACTACAGAATCTAGGACCAGCAAAGACCCTAAGGTCCGCTCGAGGCTAGTCCGCTACACTAAATCAAAAACTACGATACACCCTTATCTACGAGTGTATCTCTAACATGCTATTTTTTTTTTTTAATACTATCTACTGTACACACTTATCTACATGTGTACATTATCGTGCAATTTTAACTAATCAAACTAGGGGTCTGGGGAGATAGAAAGTTTTTCTTCTCATCTTCCGCAGCCACTCGACTGCTAGTGGTGAAAAGCTAATTTAGGGATAGAGACTACTTATAGGATAGGCGGAAAAGAAATGGGACATCTAAGCTACACATGCAGAGAATCGCCGGCATCATAATTTCATATCCTTAAACCTCCGCTCCAAACTCTCTCTCTGCAAGGACGTTTAAATTCACAGTGCTCAACTACGTTATATTTGAACTATTCAAATGCACGTCGAGACGATTTTTGAACATATTAACCGAAGTGCTATCTACTACGTGGGTGGGCAGCCGATTCCAATTTTGAGTAACTTTAAATGTAAAGTAGTTTTGGGCTATACTAGTGTTAAAACGCTTGTTCACTAATTTTAACCCGTGCTGACGAGTAGAAGAAGAAGAAGAAGAAGAAGAAGAAGAAGAAGAAGAAGAAGAAGAAGAAGAAGAAGAAGAAGAAGAAGAAGAAGAAGAACTACAGAACTACAGAATCTAGGACCAGCAAAGACCCTAAGGTCCGCTCGAGGCTAGTCCGCTACACTAAATCAAAAACTACGATACACCCTTATCTACGAGTGTATCTCTAACATGCTATTTTTTTTTATTTTTTTTTTAATACTATCTACTGTACACACTTATCTACATGTGTACATTATCGTGCAATTTTAACTAATCAAACTAGGGGTCGGGGGAGATAGAAAGTTTTTCTTCTCATCTTCCGCAGCCACTCGACTGCTAGTGGTGAAAAGCTAATTTAGGGATAGACTACTTATAGGATAGGCGGAAAAGAAATGGGACATCTAAGCTACACATGCAGAGAATCGCCGGCATCATTTTTAGTCATCATAATTTCATATCCTTAAACCTCCGCTCCAAACTCTCTCTCTGCAAGGACGTTTAAATTCACAGTGCTCAACTACGTTATATTTAAACTATTCAAATGCACGTCGAGACGATTTTTGAACATATTAACCGAAGTGCTATCTACTACGTGGGTGGGCAGCCGATTCCAATTTTGAGTAACTTTAAATGTAAAATAGTTTTGGGCTATACTAGTGTTAAAACGCTTGTTCACTAATTTTAACCCGTGCTGACGAGTATTTCCCCTATGATCCAGTTCGAACAGATTGCGAAAGTCCACGTTTGAGAAACCCTTTAGTATTTTAAATACTTCTATTAGCTGGCCACGTAATCTTCTGCTTTCTAGCGATGGCAAATCTAAAGCCCTGAGCCTTTCCTCGTATGATCTATTCCTCAGCTCTGGAATTAATTTCGTAGCCCTACGCTGCACTCTTTCTAATTGCGCAATATCTTTCATTAAATATGGAGCCCAAAATTGAACAGCGTATTCGAGAAGTGGCCGCACAAGGGATTTATATAAAGGTAAAATTACATCCTTAGATTTGAAGATGAAATTGCGCGCGATATAACCCAAAACGCGATTTGCTTTTTTACACGCATCCGCGCATTGCTTCGAGAATTTAAAATCGTCTGAGACTAATACTCCCAAGTCTTTTTCTAATTTAACCGCGTCGAGGACTTGGCCTTTCATGGTATAATCTACTCTTAAATTATGGCAACCCAAGTGCATTACCTTGCATTTGCTTAAATTAAATTCCATTTGCCACTTGTCCGCCCAATTGGCAATCGAGTTTAGGTCCCCCTGCAATTTATCGACATCCGATCTTACATAGGCACGATTACCCAGCTTCGTGTCGTCCGCAAATTTCGAAATCCGACTAAGTATGCCTTTATCTAAATCGTTAATATAAATTAAAAACAATAAAGGGCCTAAAACAGAGCCCTGAGGTACCCCACTACTAACGCTGGCCCAATCTGAACATTCCCCATTTATTACCACCCGCTGCGAGCGATCTTTCAGCCAATTTCTAATCCAGTTTAAAATCTTACCAGTCACCCCAATCGCTTTAACTTTCATTAATAACCTTTGGTGGGGGACGGTGTCGAACGCCTTTTTAAAGTCTAAATATATTACGTCTACAGCTTTGCTTTCATCGTACACGCAAATCATTTTGTGGAAGAATTCGAGCAAGTTAGTCAAGCACGATCTCGCACGCCTAAATCCATGCTGGGTATCGTTAATCAGCTTATTTGCCTCGAGGTGGCTCACTATTCTATCTTTAATTACAGATTCTAAAAGCTTCCCAACTACCGAAGTTAGACTAATAGGCCGAAAATTCGTTGCTTCAAATCTATTCCCCTTCTTAAATATAGGTGTAACGTTTGCTCGCTTGAAATCCAACGGAACTACGCCATCCTCTAATGAGCGATTGAAAATTTCACGCAATGGCTTAACGAGTTCATTTTGAAGCTCCTTTAAATGAATTGGATATACCCCATCGGGGCCCGGAGATTTCGACTTTTTCATTAGCTTAATAAATTTAAGAATTTCCTCGTCCTTTATACTTACATCGGATATGCATTTATCAGCACTACGAACTTCCCCAATTAACGATTCCAATTCGGAAGAATCTTCCACAGTAAACACGCTCGTAAAATGCTCATTTAAAATTTTAGACATTTCTGTCGGAAGTTCAGTCAAACGACCATCCTTATCTTTGATCGGCCCTATCGATCCTTTTACGGGTTTCCTATTATTTACGTACCCATAAAACCGTTTCGGTTCATTCTTTGAATCCTTAGCGAGGTTTATTTCATACTTCCTCTTCGCATCTCTGACCGCACGTTTAACTTCCCTACGAGAATCTATGTAATTTTGCCGACTTATAACTGACCCATTGTTTTTATGAATTTTAAATTTTCTATTTCGGTCCCGGATTAAGCGTAGTATTAACGGACTAAGCCACGGAGCTCTCACCGACTTCCCGCTCTTACGCACATACTTAACCAAATCAGAATTCACACGAAGCAGCGTACATCGAAGTTCTGCGTACATCTCTCCTACTGACCTGTTCTCGAATCGTATTCCCCAGTCTATATCCTTAATCCTTTCGCGAAAAATATCGAAATCACAGCTACCAAAACGAGGGATGAGCTGCGAGCTCATTCTAACTTCTACGCAGGTGTTTAGATCGAATCTAATCGCATTATGGTCGCTGGAAGCTAAATGTTCACCCACACGTACGTTTTCTAACAATGACTCATCGGTTGCCATGATTAAATCAAGAATATTGCTATCACGAGTAGGCTCTTCCACTTTTTGTACGAGAAAATTCTCCAACATAAAGTTTAATAGCCTCTCACCCGGTTTATCAGAAGTAAGGTTGCTAAAGTTAACATTAGGTAAATTAAAATCGCCGCAGACTAATGTGGTCCCTTTTCTAATCCAAGACGTAAGCGTATCGAAGAGTGCAGCATCTTCTCTTTCCAATTGGCAAGGCGGACGATATAGCACGACTAAGTTAATTTTATTTATAGCATCTAAACTTAGCTGGACTAATAAAGCATCACTTCGCATATCATCCTTAGACGAGTCCATCGTTATGGCGTTTAGATCCTCTTTTATATACATTAATACGCCCCCTCCTCTACCGGTTTGTCTATTTCTGTAATGAATTTTGTACCCCGCTATATCGAACTCGCAAACACTGATCCCCGTATGAGTGTCTAACCATGTTTCACTTAGGAATACGAGGTCGAAATTACCCTCTAGAATAACGGCTTTTATTTCGGCAATTTTATTTTTTAAGCTACGAACATTCGCATATATGCATCTCAGTTTGCGCTTTACGTTAACTCTTCTATAACACTCAGATCCGTTCCGTTTCCCTGCACCCCGTCGATAGTGTCCTCTTCACGCGTGGGCCGGCCCGGCGCATCGGCATCACGTGGCCGCGCAACTCTCCTACCTAAAATGCTACGTACGGACTCGTCTAAGATCCTACCCAGCCGACTATTACCCACATCGCTTAGGTGAATTCCGTCCTTTTGGAAAAGTGACGGATGGTCCTGGAATGAATCCCATAAGTTAAAAAAGCTAACACCAGTTTCTCGACACAACCGCTTAAGACATTCGTTAGTATAGATCGCTCTAGATTGGAGGCGCAACGTGGATTTAAGTCGGGGGAGAACACCAATAATTCCCACGTTGGTTGCTTTGGATTTCGCCGTATCTATCATGGTTCTGGCACGATAAACTATATCTTCCGGGGTGCTGTCATACCTATGGACGTCGTTGCCCCCTACCATCGTGATGATCGTTCGTTCACCACGCGTATCTTCCAATTTCTCGATCTCGGCGGCCACGTTGTTAATGCGGCCACCGGGATAGCAAAAGCGCTTACGCTTAGAAGGGTTACGCGCAGCAAACTCCTGATCCTGCCTTCTAATTAAGGAGTCCCCCATTAAAACGGTTTCCTCTTCCCCCTCGATAGGAGTTAGCAACGCGAAAGGGTTCGAACAGGGTAAAACGAAGTTCTGATCCCTCGTTGGTCTAGCCCCATTTCTAACACGTCGAAATTGCGATTCCTGAGGCCTAAACGAGTTTAAAATTCGTTGTTGCTCGTCAACAATTACCTGATGATTCGAATTTGCAGGCCGCCTATCTCTATTACTATCTTCCTTCCTGCGCATGTCGTGAATAGCAGAGTCTAGTTTGGAATTTAAGTCATCGACTTTACGGTTAGTCGAGATCACATCCCTCGCAACGGTATTTAATTCCAGTTTGATCTCGCTGATCGCACTTGACAACTTGCGTTCAAACGCTTCGTTCAACATACAAAATCGACATATTCTAATTTGCTCAAGGTTCGAGGGAACGTAAATTTCCTTATTAAATGAAGCAGCGCACCTTGAGCATTCGATCTTTATAACGGGCATTGTCGGTTTTTTTTTTTTTTTAATTCGGAACTAATTTAGAAAACAAGCTGCACAAGCTAATATACTGTAATTGAAAGATCGAACTTTATAATACGGCGACGAATATTGAATAGGCGATATATATAAAAGTATTCAGTAGCAGAGGCACGATAAATTCTGAGCAGAGTGAAATTAGCGGGAGCACAGAGCGAGCACGTCTTTTCAGTAGAGAGTCGGTGGGACGAATGAGTAGAGAGTCGGTGGGACGAATGAGTCGGTGGGACGAATGAAAAAAAATGGAAAGAAGAAGAAGAAGAACTACAGAATTACAGAACTACAGAATCTAGGACCAACAAAGACCCTAAGGTCCGCTCGAGGCTAGTCCGCTACACTACATCCGAAACTACGATACACACTTATCTACGAGTGTATCTCTAACATGCTATATATTTTTTTTTTTTTTAAATATATAATCTACTGTACACACTTATCTACATGTGTACAATGTCAGGCATATTAACTACTTCAACCTAAGGGGGGGTGATAGAAAGTTTTTCTTCTCAACTTCCGCAGCCCTCGACTGCTAGTGGTGAAAATCTAGTTATAGGATAGGCGGAAAAGAAAATGGATATCTAAACTACACATGCAAGAGAAATCGCTGGCATCATTTTTAGTCATCATTTTTACTCTCGTTGTTCCTCCGCTCCAAACTCCTTTTGCAAAGACGTTATTATTTACTGTGCTCAGACTACGTTATATTTATACTATTTAAGTGCGCGTCGAGACGGTTTTTAAACATATTTACCGACCTACTATCCACTACGTGGGTGGGTAGCCTATTCCAAATTTGAGTAATTTTAAACGTAAAATAGTTTTGGGCTATACTAGTGTTAAATCGCTTGTTGACTAATTTTAATCCGTGTTGCCGAGTATTTCCCCTATGATCCAATTCGAACAAATTCCTATAATCAACGCTTGAAAATCCTTTCAATATTTTAAATACTTCAATTAGCTGGCCACGTAATCTTCTGCCTTCGAGAGATGGCAAATCTAATGCCCTGAGTCTTTCCTCATAGGGCCTGTTTCTCAGCTCGGGAATTAATTTTGTAGCCCTACGCTGCACTCTTTCTAATTGCGCGATATCTTTGTTTAAGTATGGAGCCCAAAATTGAACCGCATATTCGAGCAGTGGACGCACAAGTGATTTATACAATGGTAAAATTATCTCTTTGGATTTGAACGTGAAATTACGCGCGATATAACCCAGCACACGATTTGCTTTTTTACATGCATCCGCGCATTGTTTCGTGACTTTGAAGTCATCCGAGACTAAAACTCCCAGGTCTTTTTCCAATTTAACTACGTCGAGGACCTGGCCTTTCATGGTATACTCTACCCTCAAATTATGGCAACCCAAATGCATCACCTTACATTTACTTAAATTAAACTGCATTTGCCACTTATCCGCCCATCTGACAATCAAGTTTAGGTCCTTTTGTAATTTTTCTACATCCGATCTTACATAGGCACGGTTGCCCAGCTTCGTGTCGTCAGCAAATTTAGAAATCGTACTAAATACGCCATTATCCAAATCGTTTATATATATTAGAAACAATAATGGGCCAAGAACGGAGCCTTGTGGCACTCCACTACTGACGTTGACCCAATCTGAACATTCACCATTTATAACTACTCGCTGCGAACGATCCTTCAGCCAATTTCTAATCCAATTTAATATCTTACCCTTCACACCGACTGCTTTAACTTTCATTAATAATCTCTCGTGCGGAACGGTGTCAAACGCCTTTTTAAAGTCTAGATAGATTACATCTACAGCTTTGCTTTCGTCGTAAACGCAAATCATTTTATGGAAGAATTCGAGCAAATTTGTCAAGCACGATCTCGCCCGCCTAAACCCATGTTGGGAATCTTTAATCAGATTATTTACCTCGAGGTGGCACACTATTCTATCTCTAATTACCGATTCTAAAAGCTTTCCAACTACCGAAGTTAGACTAATAGGACGAAAATTCGTTGCTTCGTATCTATTCCCATTCTTAAATATTGGTGTAACGTTTGCACGCTTGAAGTCTCCAGGGACTACGCCATCTTCTAATGAGCGATTGAAAATTGCACGCAACGGCTTCGCAAGCTCATTCTTAAGTTCCTTTAAATGAGTGGGGTAAACGCCATCGGGCCCGGGTGATTTCGACTTTTTCATCAGGTTAATATATTTAAGAATTTCCACTTCATTAACCGTTATATCGGATATGCAAATATCACTATTATCTACTTCTTCAACTAACGATCCTAATTGGGACGAATCTTCAATAGTAAAGACGCTTGTGAAATGTTCATTTAAAATTTTAGACATTTCCGCCGGAATTTCCGTCAAACGACCATCTTTGTCTTTAATCGGCCCTATTGAACCTTTTAAGGGTTTCCTACTGTTTACATAGCCGTAAAACCGTTTCGGTTCCTTCTTTGAATCCTTCGCCAGTTTTATTTCATATTTCCGCTTCGCATCTCTAACCGCCCGTTTAACTTCTCTTCGAGAATCTATGTAATTTTGCCGACTTATAAATGACTCGTTGTTCTTATGTATTTGAAATTTTCTATTTCGGTCCTTAATTAAGCTTAATATTAGTGGGCTAACCCACGGCGCTCTCATCGACTTCCCGCTCTTACGGCGCACATACTTTACTAAGTCGAAATTTACACTAAGGAGTGTACCCCGAAGCTCAGTGTACATTTCTCCTACCGACCTATTCTCGAAGCGCATTCCCCAGTCTACATCCTTAATCCTTTCGCGAAAAGTATCAAAATCACAGCTACCAAAACGTGGCATGAGCTGTGTACTAATTTTTACATCTACACACGTGTTAACCACGAATCTAATCGCATTATGGTCACTCGAGGCTAAATGCTCTCCTACACAAACATTTTCTACCAGTGACTCGTCAGTCGCCATGATTAAATCGAGGATATTATTATCACGAGTTGGTTCCTCCACTTTTTGAACGAGAAAATTCTCCAGAATAAAGTTTAGTAGTCTCTCCCCAGCTTTATTTGACGTTAGGTTACTATAATTAACGTTTGGATAGTTAAAATCGCCGCAGACTAATGTGGTTCCTTTTCTAACCCAAGATGAAAGCATATCAAAGAGTGCAGCATCTTCTCTTTCTATTTGCGATGGAGGACGATATATGACGGCTAAATTAATTTTATATTTTGCATTACAACATAATTGGATTAATAAGGCCTCACTTCTCATATCTGCCGTAGACGAGTCGATCGTTATAGCGTTTAAGTCATCTTTTATATACACTAATACGCCCCCTCCTCTACCAGTTTGTCTATTTGTATAATGAATTTTATAACCTGGTATATCAAATTCGCAAACACTGATCCCCGAATGTGTATCTATCCAAGTCTCGCTTAAGAATACGAGATCGTAGTCTCCCTCTAGAATTACGGCTTTTATTTCGGCAAGTTTATTTTTTAAGCTACGAACATTTGAATATATACATTTCAATTTGCGCTTTAGGTGGACTCCTCTATCACACGCGAATCTGTTCCGTTTCCCTGCTCCCCAATACTCATTGCCCCTTCAAGCGAGGAACGGTCTGGCGCATGGGCATCACGTGGCCCCGCAACTCTCCTACTTAATATGCTACGTACTGACTGGTCTAAAATCCTACCCAGCCGACTGTTTCCCACATCGCTTAAATGAATTCCGTCCGTTTGATAAAGTGAAGGTTGGTCTTGGAATTTATCCCAAACGTTAAAGAAGCTAACTCCAGTATCGCGACACAAGCGCTTAAGGCACTCGTTTGTATATATAGCACGGGACTGCAGACGCAACGTGGATTTTAGTCGGGGTAAAATGCCAATTATTCCTACGTTATCCGCTTTAACTTTCGCAGTATGAATCAGAGTCTTAGCGCGGTTTACTATTCCTTCTGGGGTGCTGTCGTATCTGTGCACATCATTCCCCCCTACGAGCGTGAGGATCGTACGCCCGTCACGTGTTTGGTCCAATTTTTCAATTTCACTAACTACTTTATCTATGCGGCCACCAGGAAAGCAAAATCGTTTTCGTTTTGACGGGTTTCGCGCTGTGAATTCCGGCTCTTGGTTTTTAATTAGAGAATCCCCAATTAGTACAGTTTCTTCTTCCCCTTCGATAGGAGTTAGCAGTGCGAAGGGGTTTGAGCATGGTAATGTGAAATGTTGTTCCCTCGATGGTCTAGCCCCATTTCTAACGGGCCTAAATTGCGAATCTTGGGGTCTATATTGTGAATCCTGGGGTCCAAACGAGTTCAAAATCCTTTGTTGCTGGTCAACAATTGTCTGATGATTCATACGAGTAGGCCGATTGTCGCGATTTCTATTTTCCCTCCCACGCATGTCATGAATGGTAGAATTTAGACTCGAATTTAATTCGTCGACTTTACGGTTGGTCGATATAACGTCCCTCGCGACGGAATTTAGTTCTAATTTAATTTCGCTAATCGCGTTAGCAAACTTACGCTCCAACGCATCGTTTAACATACAAAAACGGCAAATTCTAGTTTGTTCCATGTTAGAAGGAACGTAAATTTCCTTATTAAAGGAAGCCCCACAACTCGAACATTCAAACTTGATCACGGGCATTGTCGATTTCTAGAATACGTATGAAGATAAATAAAATTAACACAGCGAATAAGACGGCCAATCTTTTAATACAGCGACTAATATTATACGAGCGCAGGAAGTATCTATAATTATTAAGTTACTCAGAAAACGAAATTTATGGGCACAGATGAATTAAGCAGGAGCACAGAGATAACACGTCTTTTCAGTGAGGACTCAGCGGGCGGAATGGGTGAGGACTCAGCGGGCGGAATGAGTGAGGACTCAGCGGGCGGAATGAGGACTCAGCGGGCGAAGAAGAAGAAGAAGAAGAAGAAGAAGAAGAAGAAGAAGAAGAAGAAGAAGAAGAAACAGAATTTTTTAAAAATAATTCTCGGTTGTTAAAGAAGGAAGCGGTCTGAAAAAATTTGGAATGAACTAATTTTTGTGGGTTAATATTAACAAATAGAGCATTTGTTAATGAAATGAGGCTGAAAAAAAGCGGTTTAAAAGGCCAAATAGGCCGGAGGCCAACAATCGACCTGTTAGCGACAGCAGCTTAAGCGCAAGCCCCCCCACCCCCCGTATTGGGGAGTAGCGAAGCCATGGCTTGTGTATTAGTAGGCAAATTGGATTATATTGGGGTGCCACGGCTGATTCTAGATAGCAATTAGGGTGCCACTATCATAAAAAGGTTGAAAATCACTGATATATTGCGGGGGGAAGGGTTTCTTAGACGTAAACCGTCAAATTTAACCTGAAATCCATTATATATATATATATATATATATATATATATATATATATATATATATATATATATATATATATATATATATTGTAGGGGAATTGTCACTTCCCCCTCTCCGTTCCCTCGTGGTGCAGTCACAAGGCGGTTACCACAAAGACATCCGGCCGAAGGCATCGGCGGGCCCAGCGCTTAACCGCAGCGTCGCTCCACTCGGTGCCATGAAAGACCCTAAAGGTCAAAATGCAAGATCTCCCCCAGGAGAGTGAGATCCAGTTTCACGTCAAATAAGAAATTGGAGACGTGTTTTTCCCAAGCTCCAAGGCTAACGAGGAGCCGATGTAAGACTCGGTGGGAAAAACCGTTGGGCATAAGAACTCTCCTGGGGCCGTCCTCAAGCCCCTCCCCCCCTTACCACTCCCCCAGTGGGGTGACAAGGTATAAATGAGGAACACTGAGGAAAATCGAGGTAGTATACGTCAAACTCCAGGTGACGAAGTCCTCGATTAAAACCGAGCTACCTAGACTGGATTGGTAGTGTACTTGGCTCGCTAGACCAAGAAGTACCCTGCAAGAGAGGCAGGGCTACCTACCTTAAGGGGCTAAGAAGAAGCTCATCCTCGAGCTGGTCCTTGCTTATCAAACCGAACGCTAAGTTAACTTTGTTAAGTTCAACTTACTCTCGCCAGAGAGACTCCTCATATCCTGGTGCACCTTAAACACCAGGGGTATTCCTTGTCCTTGAGGAATTAGGAAAATAAGAAGGAAAAGGCTCCCCCTCGAGCCAGTTACTCGGTGGCCACACTGAACTCATAAGTTAACCTGGTTGAGGAACTAAGTTCAACTTATTCTCGTCAGAGAGACTCCTCATATCCTGGTGCATCTTAAACACCAGGAGTATTCCTCGTCCTTGAGGAATTAAGAAAAGAAGAAGGAAAAGGCTCTCCCTCGAGCCCGTTACTCGGTGGCCACACCGAACTCATAAGTTAACTTGGTGAGGAACCAAGTTCAACTGGTTCTCGTCAGAGAAACCCCCCTCCGTTATACTCGCCCTTGAGGAAGACTGGAACTAAGAAGAAGTTCATCCTCGAGCTAGTTCCTGGCTACCAAACTGAACTTTAAGTAACTTATTCTCGTCAGAGAAACCCCGTCTCATCGATCCTCGCCTTTGAAGAAGACCCTCCCCGAGTTCAGTCCTCGTCCATGAGGAATTAAGTAACGAAGGAGAAAAACTCCCCCTCGAGCTCGTTACTCGGTGGTCACACCGCACTCCAAGTTAACTTGATTTAAGAACCAAGTTCGACTCACTCTCGCCAGAGAGACCACGACTACCTTGGTGCCGCATAAAGCACCGTATTTGTTCTCGTCCTTGAAGACCCCCCCCCCCCGGAAATACCGTGTGGCCCCCCCAGCTGCTACCCTCGCCAAAACGACCGTGTGATCTCGCCCATCTACATCTGTCCAGACGGCACGCGTCGCGAGTCAATAACATTCCTGATCCTTTTAAACTCCAGATGAGTCCGTCAGCCTAATTCTTATATTATTGTTGTGTGTAGAGAAATTAACCAAGTTTATACGGTCAAACTAATTTAATTAATTCTTGTTTATGATAATATTCAGAGTATTGCTGTAGTTAATGTTTAGATGTTGTGTTTCCAATGGTTAAAGTTAAAATATAAGTTTATTTTGGGATTATTGTGCGTTTCTTTTATATTCTTACGTGTTTCGGAACGGTTCTGTGCGTTAAGATATTCAGATATCAATATATTAGCACTCTTAGCACTCTTAGAACAAAAAGGGGGGGCATTCTACGACATATATATATATATATATATATATATATATATATGAAATAACTTTCTTTATATTTAGGAATCTAAAACATTTACTTAGAAAATTCTCCACGAAAACAAAGAATTTTAGAGGAATCTTTATGAATTACAAGGAATTCACTAATTTTCTTAAGGTAACCAAATATACAATAAATAGACTCAAAAATATTATGGAGCCGATCTGAAAGGAAAACTGAGGTCTTTAAATTTTTCCTCGGCCTCTCAAAGGAATTCAAAAAAAGGAAATCTCAAATTTATTCAAACTAAACAAAATCGAAATTCGGGACAGGAAATATTTAATAAGTCGGAAGAGAAAGAGCCTTAGAAAATGAATGAAGAGATAGAATCCAGAAGAACTAGACGTCATAAATCAGAGATTAGAGACATCACACAAAGATGAATAGATGTCATATTCAGATTTAAATTGGGTTTATTTTCCTCTGTGAATTAATTTCGTCACCACTACTTTCAATCGTCGCGTGATTACCTTTTCGCCACAATGCCTCTCATAATTCTTATTTCAGAAATCCCTCCAATATCCTTTAGACCGCGGAGATGTCAGAATTTCTCGATAGGCCTCATTATTCGGTTTCTCCTACAAATCCGATCAACAAAAAAAATCAATAAATAACTGATATTCCAGACAAAAAATAATAATAACCTTTAAATCAATATATATTAAGATTCAAAGCTGCTTGAAATTGTGGTTCCACATGACAACATACGCCCTGAAAGGGTTAATCCTCGGTAAATCGCTTCTAAGGTCTTTTATCCTGATCCATTGTAAGAGAGTGGAATCCCCGGAGGTAAATAAACCGATGTACTAAGGGATAATTCCCAAAGATCTCTATAGCTTGGCTAAAGGAGGTCTCAAAGGTGTCAACGAAAGTAAGAACAACTGCAGTGTATGCAGTGATTGTATATGGCTAGTGCAGCAAAGAATAGCCACCTTTACCCTGCATCGGGCATGCCCAGGGACGATGATCTTCATCACTTGCCATGGTTGAAAAGGGTGCCCCACGCGTACCCGATGCGGTATGAGGGTGGCTACTCGTTGCTATAACAACCGCATGACGGCAACAGGTGTGGTGGGTGTATCTTATGGGTTTATTTTTAGGATATAAATGAAGGGATGATAATAAAGGTGAAGCAGATTTCTCGAATTCAAATACGAGATTTATTAGATCGGAGGATTTTTGCACACCCTGATGACGTAAGCAATTCACGCCAAATTAGCTGTTTATTATGACTAAATTGCCCTTGGTCAAAGGAATCCCTATTTGATTAATTCAAACTAGTTAAGAATTTACACTTTTACAATTCCCGAGGGAAAGATAGACAATAACGAGGAAAAGGTGTAACTAACACACGGGGTTAAAATAAATCAGAATAGATGAGAAGTTGGGAGAATATGGATGAGAAGTAAGAGCGAGGAGGTAAGGAAGATGTAGAAAGGTGATTCACACCGCACAGGACTCTCGAGCTTCGTGGTTCCCTATGGCGTGAGTGGTGCAGGACCTGGAGGGGTTGGGGCCAGGGGAGTAAATTGAAGCCAAAAAAGAGGAAAGAAAAACGTTCCAGCGTCAGGGGGAGACCCGCCCCCCGCCCCCCGCCCGGAGAAGGAACATGTGACCTACAACGAAGAGAGTCGAGTAAAAAAAGAGGAGGCCAGCCTCCTCCAAAAAGTGAGATAGTCCACAAGTCTGTGTACACGAACTCGTCCCAAGTACAAGGGACAAGCGTTAGCGACCCCAAATGTCCCAGTACTGGGACAGATAACGTGCAGGAGATCACCCAGACTGGGACATTCAACAAGAATGTGGCGAACGGTCTGGGCGACAACGTAGTCGTCACAATAAGGTGCCGGAGAGCGCTCCGTCTGATGGCGGTGCGTCCAGTGATTTTGCCCAATTTGAAGACGATAGAAAGCGACCTGAAGCCATTGCGGCATTGAGATGGGGGGGTCCATGGGAACTGGGATGCTCTGATTCATGCAATGTAGTCAGCGAGAGGAAGACTGAAAAGGTGGTCTGGTCGATCATTCATGGCAGGCACTTTGGCTCCCTCATCGGTGCGCTCATTCTTCCCCGCAATTCCCACATGTCCGGGAACCCAGCAGAAGATAATCTCGACATCCGCCTGGGTCGCGGCAACCATGGCATCAAGGATACCGTGAACCAGGAGGTTTGGAGATTGTAATGCCCCGAAAGCACTCATAGCGCTTTGTGAGTCACTAAAGATTGCATTCCGCTCCTTAAACTGAGCACCGCCAGGCGTTATCTCTCTTACCAGCCAGGTCGCGAAGACAGACGTAGCGACTGGTAGAGTCGCGCTGACTTCAAACAGAGGAGATACGGCGTGGAAGCCGACCCCCTCTTCAGACTTGGAGCCATCCGTATACACTGCCACGGTTCCAGTGTGCTCCAAAAAGGTCGAACGCAATGCTCCTGGCGCTGTAGAAGCTTTGGGAGCAGAGGTGTGTCGACAAATATTCAAAGGTGGTACCTTCCAGGGTGGCGTTCTGGTTAGAACCAGGGGTGCTCCTGGCCTGAGAGCCTCACCGAGCTCTCGAAGGAATTTTCTACCCTTAAATTCAAAGGGCTTAGGAAATCCAACATTCAATGTTTAAATAATTCCAAGAATACAGACATTATGAAATTTCGCATTAAAAGAACTTTCCGAAAGCACATGAATTGAATAGTAGCAGACACTAACATATGTATAGTAGTAAAGATTAAGCCAACTGGAATAACTCTAGACAGGTTCTAAACCACTTAGTAGTATATAACTAAGAAATATTTATTCCGGCAAAACGCATTTATTATTATAATGTATAAAAAATAACCATCCTTACCTGACTTTCAAATCTCTATAAACGCACTGTCAGAGATCTGAGAGAAAGAGAGAGAAGAAGATACACGCCGCCTTGCCCTTCACTGGAGAGAGAGAGAGACAACAGACTTCTGGGTGACCCTTTTTATCTGCGCTAATGGAGGTGCAAAATTATGAGACGCCACGGTGACCTGAAATGCCACCATCACAGGAAAGTGAGACAAGTTTGAGAGCCCAGAAGGTCCCATCTGAACTGGGACAAAGTTCGCCTCGCCGACTTAAGAACTTTCCTGCGCTGGCGCTATAAGGCCGAGATTATTCTCCTCTGCTGATACGTCTGACCATAGAACTCCCCCCTTCTGACGAGGGGGAAAAACCCCATTCGAGCCCTATAAATTCTCCGGCGCCAGAGTTGGAAGTCAGTATCTGCAGCCCACCCTGCCCCGTCTGTATCCGCCACCCGCCCTCTCCCGTTTGTATCGGCCACCTGCACTTCCCCGTTCGTACCCGCTATTCGCATCCCGTTGGACTCTGTACAATTCTCGCAGAACCCCTCAAGCTGCCGGTATTCTTGTTAATTCGTGTGAGTCTACCTCGATCCGCTTCCTCCCGCTCCTCTAACTCAGCGCGCTTGGTCTCGATTCGTGTTACTCGAAGGCAAGATTTAGGTTCACCCCGTAATAGTCATTGTCAAGAGACTATTGTTTGAACTTTGCGCCAAGGCAAGGATTACGCCCTCGGACCAAATCTTCGAGGTAACAGCATCGAGTAACTCTCCTGTGCAAATGCTCTCTCTACTCCTCCCCCCCGCATCTCCCAGTGTAAAGCCTTCATCATCGGCGTAGTATACGTCAAGGTCATTCGAGCGTCCCTCGGTCAATATTGTTTGTTTGTTTGTACGGTGACTGTCCTTAGCAAGTCTCCCCCCCTCTTTTTAGCCACTGAGACCCGTGTACATCTAATATGTGCATAGCTCGGCTTAAAACTCCTTTTAATCTTGTAAAATAATATTAATTTGCATATTAGTAAAGTTATTTTTGCACCCGTTTTTCTGTTATCCCGGAACCTCCAAGATAGTCGACTGTGGCCAACCTACATTTAGTAATTTTCACTCTGCTTATACTATAAATCTACCACGCACTCGTAAACGCAGAAAAGGTTAACTTGACCCTATTCTACGACACGCACTTTGCATTGTGTTAACTATGTTGAAATGCCCTAAGCATATACCTACTCATACAAATTCAAATTAACCCCTCAAGAAGAAAAGCCTTTCGAATCTTTCCTTAAAATAGCAAACTTAGTGAAGGTAATCCATGAATCTGTATAGATACACTATTGTGAAGGGATAAGTAGCATACGAGACCAAGAATTTATAATTAATGCCGCTATGAGTACCATTTCCATCACAATATGACTAAAAAATACGTAAGCCATTTTAATCCTGAGATTTTACTTTTAAGTCAAGCAGAGGTCCTCAGACATTTTATTTCTACATTAAGTTCATATAGGGAGGGCGTGCTGAAGACATCAAAGCCGTACCGAATGTGTTAAATAGACTATAAAGGTCGGGTGTTTGGTTGTTAATAAGGACTCCTGCGGCCAATCTGAAGGCTCGCTTCGGATTTTAACGAGGGGTGTTTAAGAATAAAGTAGGCATTGTTAAGGGACGAGCCAGGTGGAGGGTATGGAATAAATTGGAATTAGATTTATGAAGGTTTATTTGGGATTGTGCTTTCTCTAATTGATTTGGGGGGTATTCGTACACAATCATACAAAGATATACGCTTTTTAATGAATAATTTTTACACTCGTGCTAATGATTTTCTGTCTCCATTTAAAAAAGAATTCGTCATCCTCCTAATAAAGATAAGGGACGAAACGTGCCAGAATGAATTAGGGAAAAAACATCGGTTAGGTTAGGTTAGGTTAGATTTAGGCTGAGTTTGAAATGTTTATGTTTGGTTAGGTTCGATTATCGTTAGTGCAACTTATGCGAGGTAAAGTGAAGTTTTTGTAGGTAAGGTAGGCTAAGTTAGGTAAGGTTTAGTTGGTGTAGGCAGGTTACGTGTGGTAGGTAGAGCAACGCTAGTTAAATTTATGTAATTCAACAAATGCACTGCACTTGAATATTCCTTGAGAGTAGGTTTGTAGTATTTTATGTAATATGGTTCTTGAGCGCAGTGAAGGTTGTTGTTAGAGGCTAATTAATAGTTTCAAACGACCAAAATAGAAATAGATATGCAATTAATGGCGAGCTCCCTAATGGAAGACTTCTTCCTACCCAATAGTTTGCTAATTAATTTACATATGCGCAGAGAACCTATTACCAAGAAACCTAACAGCGTTGCCTATGTAAGAGGGGCCAGTAAACTGTAACAAAACATTTATATATATACATATATATTATTTATATATATATATATATATATATATATATATATATATATATATATATATATATATATATATATATATATATATATGTATATATATATATATATATATATATATATATATATATATATATATATATATATATATATATATATATATGTATATATATACATATATATATATATATATATATATATATATATATATATATATATATATATATATATATATATATATATATATATATATATATATATATATATATATATGATGAAAGTTAATGCAATATCGCAAGAAAAGATGAGGAATTAAACCACATTCTCCGAAGACAATTTAATTCAGAACAGTTTCGGTGTATCTCACACCCTTTTTCAACTGACACTGCGTAGAAAATATAAGAGAAGTACATATATGCATAACACAAGATCCCCTCTTTTTCCCCCAATCCCCTACTTGTGGCTAATCTGGGGGGGGGGGGGGGGGTAGGCCTAAACATATTGAAGGGCTGACATTTAACTAGTTTGTTTATATGCTTTCTTATTACAGGATTAAAAGAAAATTGCCCCTTAGATAGATTTGAATTAGGAACTGACGATATCAAGCTCGATTCTACGATTCTTCTCTTAACATAGTTAGCCGATTTAATTACCATTTTACTTCCATTGAAATCGATCGTATGATTCTTGTTTCTAACATGGCAAAATATTCCACTGCTTTCGCTGCCCACTCTAATATCTCTTTTGTGTTCGTATAATCTCTTGTCTAGATTTCTCCCCGTTTTCCCTATATAAACTTTATGGCAATCGTTGCGTGGTATTGCATATACTCCTATGTTATGATGTTCTTTGGGTTTCCTGGCCATCATCAATTGGTTTAAGGAATTATTATATTTAAAGGCTAGATTAATACCCGCTTTTCCAAATATGTCCTTTAAACTATTTAATTTATTATTAAATGGCAATGTTATACATTTGTTGAAGTCGTTAGTGCGGGAAGGCTTATTACCATAGAATGTTTTCCTAGCTGCAAAATGGGCAGACGATATGAACCAATCGGGGTAATACAAATTAGAAAAAATGGTCCTGATAATGACAATTTCTTCATCTAAATAGGAAGGATGACATATTTTGTATGCTCTAAGGAAAAGGTTAGAAATTACCCATTTTTAAACAGTATTATCGTGAAACGAAAAATAATGTATATAGGCATTCGAGTGGGTTGGTTTCCTATAAACGTCAAGTTTTAATTCATGGTGATCTTTATTAATGAGGACATCTAAAAAGAGTAATCTATTATCATATTCCCATTCATATTTAAATTTGATGGAGACATGCAAATTATTCAAATTATTAAAAAAGGTATCAAAATTATGGCCATTAGGCCATACAGAAAATACATCGTCAATGTACCTTAACCATATAAAGTTAGGGGGAGAAATTGTGGGAAGGAGTTCAGTCTCAAAATATTCCATGAAGATACATGCCAATATCGGAGATAAACTATTTCCCATGCTAAGGCCAAATATTTGTCTATAAAACTCATTATTTACTCGAAACACATTGTCAGAGAGACATAATTCAACTAAATCGATAAATTTACTCGTAGAAATGGGAAGATCCAAATTAAGTCTAGGCATGATTTCCCGCAGAAGGGCCATGGTTTGGTGAACCGGAACTTTGGTAAACAAAGAGTTTACATCGAAGCTCAAAAGTTTTCCATCCGGTAATTGCAAGTGGTTGAGGCGGTCAACGAAATCTTGAGTGTTCATAATGTGTGCAGATGAGATTCTTCCTACTGCTGGAGATAATGCTTGGCGAGCCATTTGGAGAGCTTATAAGTGGGAGAATTAATATTGGAAATGATTGGGCGTAAGGGACATCCCTCTTTGTGGGTTTTTGGGAGCCCATATATATATATATATATATATATATATATATATATATATATATATATATATATATATATATATATATATATTTATATATATATATATATATATATATATATATATATATATATATATATATATATATATATATATATATATATATATATATATATATATCTCCAAAAAAGTACGTACAGTAGCCTGCGTGTAACTATAGGGATAAAACCACAGTAATAGGACTAATTTTATATGCGAAACCATGTTTCGACGGAGACATCCGTCATATCAATCGCTAGTGAACATTATCAAACACTTAATTGAATCGGCACTTAAATAAGAAATTTCCAACTTTAATACTTTCGACAGCCAATTCAATACTAATACCTTAATAAGCAAGAAATTCATATTTCCGTTTCTCGAAAATGGCGACACATTCTCGCATAATCCACCTTAGCTTCACTGATTTGTGTGTTTGTACGTTAAGCAACTTCTGTATCGCACTTGTTCACTAGCGATTGATAATGACGGATGTCTCCGTCAAAAGCTGGTTCTGTATATAAAATTAGTCCTATTACTGTGGTTTTATCCATATATATATATATATATATATATATATATATATATATATATAAATATATTTCTATATATATATATTTCTATATATATATATATATATATATATATATATATATATATATATATATATATATATATATATATATATATATATATATATCACATTTACGTGATGTATATCAGTGAAAGATAATGGTAAACCACAATATTTGAATCAAGATTTTATTTTATAACTATTGGCTCAAGGTAAGTACACAATTTCTCATTTCCGGGATAACGGAACCAGTCCTTCAAATTTTCCCTCTTCTTATCTCTTTCCTCGTTTCATTTAACTTTTTAAACTGTGAACTAACGAGGGTTCTTTGAGCTGACATTGCTTAGAGAATCTCCCCTGAAAAGACCATCTGTACTCGTATCTTTTCAAAAACCTTACTCTTATTTTTCGGATACTCTTTGCCCTGGCTTTGAGCCACTCCCCTTTTTGTTAACAACCCTAATACTTTGGTTTCGCGCCTTTCAAGCTAGGCGTTATGACTAACTATATATATATATATATATATATATATATATATATATATATATATATATAAGCTAAATATTAAGGTAGTTTAAAATGAATATCTGTCTGATTCAATGATAAAACTATATTTTGAGGTTTCCATGTTAATTTTAATTAAATTCTTCAAAACGTTCCCCAGCCAACATCAAAGTACCTCTGAATCCGTTGAATGACTCGAACCGTCGTGATGGTTTCACACTTCTCCTTATTTGCATCCATAACCTGTTCCAATATTCCATGTCTTTTGCTATAACAGGCCCCCTTTTGTGGTCTCTGTAAGCCCACATCAGAAGCTGTTAAATTCAGTGAACGTACATAAATGCTATTGAATGCTTTTACTTCGCTCTAGCGAAGCGACGGCAACGTTCCGACATAGGTTATAGCTTTATATATCCTGTAATGAAACAAGGCCAGCCAGGCGCAGCCAACTCGTTCAAAAGAGTGTTCACGCCACGTAAAAGCATATGGAGCACTTTTGGTGTTGTTACTTTAAATTTAGACATAAAGAAACTCACTGCAATATTTTGGTAACTTATATTACCAAATTACTTTTCAATGACAACTGTTCTAGCCATATACTCGCTTTCATTTTTAAATAAATATTAAGAGATCATAATATAAAGATTATATAGCATTCTGAGCACACTGCATAGAATCTTTAGTTTAAAATTAGCCAAGATTCAATACTAATACATAAAAGTGTTTCACTTTAATTAAATATTTTTAATATTATAAAATCGTTGTATTTCACCTATTGCATATCACTTTTTTCATCTATTAAAAGAGAGTAATACTTTAATGGTGAAATTATTATGGATACGAACAGTATTAGCTTTTCAAGTTTGTCTAACATAATATTTTTGTATTCTTTTAATTTTAAAATCCATTACAAGTTTATTATAAAAGATATTATCCTATTTTTTATTTATTTAATATGCATTGACTACTCGTTAAAGCTACTCTGAAAGATGAATAAAAATCATGCATGAGTTTCTCTTGATTTTATTGAGACTATTTCCAGGAAGACTTTATAATATTTAGCTAAAGATTACTTGTAACTATGAAAACAATTGATATTTACCTTTCTAAACATTTACGTACACAAAAACCCTAAGGTATACTAGAACCCAGTCCAAAAGAAGGAGAGAGGATCATAGTGGCTGAAAAAATATATAAATCGACGAGTTGTTTTCAATATATTTTATTTTGTAATAATTTTATAAGTTATCATTTAGAGCTTCTATTCTTAAATTTTGTCTGATTTGCTTTCAACAACTTTTAAGGGTAACATTCCATATTTGGGGAACTCTATAAGAGAAAACTTATGTATTATCGTAGTGTTAAATTCTTTTGTTAAGTTTGAATTTATTATTCCTAGTTGCTGCTCGATTAATTACACTGTACAACAAGTTTCGGTGTCAAGAAAAAAACATTGATCTCATGTGCATTTTATTATGAATTTGAATATGTCGAATTCGAAA
Organism: Ceratothoa steindachneri; assembly: GCA_963969495.1. Taxonomy (NCBI): domain Eukaryota; kingdom Metazoa; phylum Arthropoda; class Malacostraca; order Isopoda; family Cymothoidae; genus Ceratothoa; species Ceratothoa steindachneri. Next base: position 224,893,424 of record OZ018320.1, read on the forward strand.
ATGATAACAAAACTTTCTTATTTCTCATCATGTAACATTTTCTTGCAAATTGCCGATTTAATAATTATTCAATTGACACCGATTTTCACGATACCATAAATGTATTTCGCCCTCAAAGTCAGATTAAATGTGTCCATTGTAATTAATTCATGAATATATAATAAATCAGCACTTTTGTTAGCATTATATGTTGTATTAAGCTACATGTTTTGTATTTACTTCTTCGTTTGAAAGACGTCTCAGGTGTGTCACGCTTCAGGTTCTATTGACGCTATATTTCGATGGAACCTCTCGCCATGTTCATCATTCACACCTCCGACATTCTCTGGGAAGAAGGACAGATGAGAATGAAGAAAGTGTATCTTCAATGACGTATTGCATCCGAGATCTTGGTACCACTTGATTAGGCTCTCCACTAACGCTCAGGCTGAGCCCATTGGTGCTTTTCCAGGAGTCCTTTGCATACATCTGTGAATGCATGCCAGGCCGCTAGCTCAGGTTCATCCATCGTTGACTGCATTTTAGTATAAATTGACGAATTTGAGGGCATAAGAATATGGCTTTTTAATCTTGGCATCCTTATTTCAGGGAAGATCACTTTGAGGTAGTGGAAACATGGCTTTTTATGTTGCAATGCTTTGGTAAATTGCTTCATTAGGCCTAGTTTTATATGCAATGGTGGCAAAATGATTATCTCCTTCTTAATTAGTGGCTCATGAATTACATTATTGCATCAAGGAGTCATAGTTTCCCAAGGTGACCATTCTGAGCGTATAGAATGTCCTGATCTGTCCCTACTGTCCCACTTGCAAAGGAAACACAACCGAAATTTCTCATATAATTTATTCCTATGTTCTAACATTAACTATGTCGCCCTATGCTGGACACTCTCTAAAGTTGCTATGACCATATGATGAGACCCAAATTGAACTGCGTAATTTAAATGAGTTCAGTAGCAGATCCAGACTTTTGGGGGTGGGGGGCTAGCCTTTCTCAGCTTCCGTATGAGGAGTCTAAGGAAATGACGTTAAACATTAATAATGGTTAACTTACACAGCTTTATAGTAAATAACTGTATATCATATGAAAGTGAGCAGTAAATCTATCACATCCGGTTTTTTTCCACTCATCAGAAAATTATGAATTGTGGTTTTTGGACGTCAGCTAAGGTTTAATACTGAATTTAATAATTATATTTGAGATTTACCTCAATTTTAGACATGGATCATAAAAATTACATTCGATCGCAACGGATACGCCAGGCAGAGAGGGTGGCGGTGTGATATGTTGCATGTCTAGGATACACTCAAATCGACGAACTGCAACATTGTATCCGACCACGAGCTACCGAGGAGTTGACCTAGATATAAGTCTTGCCAGATACAGGACCCTGCTGCTTTACAGACCCCCTGCCCAACTCGTTGAAAAGGACAGGGATCTGTACCGGCTGCGCTTGTTCAAGACAGTGTGTTATCGCCATGGGGGATTTCAATACCCAAGTTGACTAAAAACCAGAAAACCCTGTGTCGAGAACGCACTGCTCTTGAAGTTCGCGAACAACGAGCTCCTGACTCAATGGGTGAGAGAGCCGACGAGAGTCAATAATACCCTCGACTTGGTTTTCACCTCTGAGGATGACATCGTTGAGGATCTCTCTGTAGGCGAATTGCTCTGTGGCAGTCATCTCCGACTAGTCAGATTTATAGTCAAGGTCCCCAAGGTAGAGTCTGCGATTAGTAAATCGAGAAAACTTGATTTGAGAAGAGCATATTTTGCAGGTCTTTGTGCTGGATTGACAAATGCGAGGCTAGAAGTGTGCGAAGATGTTGGAGATTCGTGGAATAGATTCAAAAATACGTTCATCAATATTCAATCACGATTTATCTCTTTGAAAAGCCTTCATCGGTCTTCTGTTCAACTAAAGTGGTTTAATCGAGAAATTGGTCAACTTCTTAGGGAAAAGAGAACGGTGGACCGGCAATCAAAAATTTATGGTTACTTTGAGGAGTACCGTAGGCTAGCATTAGGGCTGTAAAGCGTGTCAAGGAGCTCCGAGTGGAGAGAATTTGAAAGGAGAATCCCAAGGAGTTATTTGGTTATGTAAACAACCGTAAACCAATTTTTCAAACGATTGGCGCTTTGAGGAATGAGGAGGGGACATTAAAGCACTCAGATGCATAAAATGCTAACCTCCTGAGCAACTACTCCTCTTCAGTGTTTACTGAAGAGTGTGGTCCCATCCCTCAGACCATGGATTCTTACTTGGGGGAAAAATAGAGGAAATGGACTTCACCCAATGAGAAATAGAAATCAGGATCACTGGTCTAAAGACGAATAAGTCCCTGGCCCGGACTTGTTTCTAACTAAAGTGTTAAAATAAGTACGCAATGAAGTGTCACGACATCTAACACAATCTTAAAAATGTCAATCTGGACCGGATGCGTTCCTAGAGACTGGCGTGAAGCGAAGGTGACTCCTATCTTCAAGAAAGGAGACCCTAGAAAACCGTTGAACTACGGAACTATTAGCTTAACCTCAATAGTCGGTAAACCCATAGAAGGCATCATGGTCGACAAAATGACGTCTTTTCCAGAGTCCCCCTAACGATTGAGGAGTTCCCAGCCCTGGTTACGAAGGCAACGCTCATGCCGAACGAAACTTCTGGAATTCTTCCACTTCGTTTTCAGTGAGCACGACCGGGATAAGGCGGTGTATGTTATCTACTTAGACTTTCAAAAAGCCTTCAAAAAGGTACCACACTACCGCCTCCTCTGTAAAGTGCGTGCGCCGGGCATACACAGTAATGTAGCAAGTTAGATAGAGAACTGGCTAAGTGGCAGAGGGCAACGGGTGGTGTTGAATTGCCAGGCTTCTGAGTGAGTGCCCGTTACTAGCGGTGTTCCTCAAGGTTCTGTTCTGGGACCACTAATGACATGGACCGTAAGGTCTTCCAGAGTAGTTCTTATCCTTGTAGCTCCTTGTAGCTCTCTCTCTCTATATATCTCTGAATATATCATTTTGCCTCTATATTTTTGTTTCAATCTCACTGTTTCTATATATATATATATATATATATATATATATATATATATATATATATATATACCTCTCTCTCTCTCTCTCTTTCTCTTTATATAGCTCTATTTTTCGGTCTCCAATTTCTCTCTCTATCTGTATTTATCTCTTTCGATATCTCCCTCTCTCTATACCTGTCTTTATCATCTCTATGTCTATATCTCTTTCCCTATATCTCTCAATCTCTGTCTGTCTGTTTGTCTCTATCTCTCAAGTCTGTATTTATTTATTCATCTCATCTTGCTCTCATGCACACAGAGCTAGTTTAAGTTATTTTCTGCAAGTCGAATTCAGATGCAATTTAAAGGAAAGCAGTTAATTGTTTGGAATTATTATTAATATTATTTATAATTAGTTTTCTTAGTCATGTGACTCATCGAATATTTGGTTGAATATAACCTCGATCCGATATTATAGAGAGTTTGGAATTCATTAGAATTCCAAACTCTAAAGCCTTATATTTAAAATAATTGTTACCCCTTACCTTGTTGACAATTTTATTAATAATTATCTGAACAAATTTACTCTGCATCATTTCTCTCATATGATGTTTCTAAAAATAAAACAAAATCGTAGTAACTAAAATGGGACCCTTCAATAAATTATTCATTAGAAATGCACAAATTGCTCAAAAAATACTATTTTTCATACGAACTCCAAAATCACTTTTTTCAAGCCACTTTCCATAGGCAGTTTCTTTTCCTCAAGAGACAAACTTCCTCTTGAGATAAGCAGCCGTATTGTTTGTGCTTTTTCTTGTCCATAAGGGTGGATCGAAAAGGAGGGTTTTGCAAAATCTTTTGAAATTTATTTTTCCACCCTAATTTTACGATGGACCCAACATCAAAAACTATTGTTTTCAAATTTCAAGTTGTTACATCAACATTTATGTCCTATACGGGGGATATTATTTCAATAAGACTTTAAAAAATATATTTCCATAAAACTTTACAATCGATGCTTCCATTTCCATTTTATTGAATAAAAATAATCTATTAACTACTTGATAAGTTTTCCTTCCTTCTCTTCCGTTTGTTTCCAAGTGTGCATGAGAGAAAGATAAAATAAATAAATAAATACAGACAGATAGACACAGACAGAGAGATAATAGACATAGAGATAAAGACAGGTATAGAGAGAGGGAAATTTGAGACTGAGAAATAGAGCTAGAGAGAGAGAGAGAGAGAGAGAGGTATATATATATATATATATATATATATATATATATATATATATATATATATATATATATATATATATATATATATATATATAAACAGTGAGATTGAAACAAAGATATAGAGGCAGAATGATAGATTCAGAGATATATAGAGAGATAGACAGAAAGGGAGAGGCAGAGGGAGAGACATATGGAAATAGAGAGACAGAGATGGAGGGAGAAAAATAGACAGAGAGAGATAATGAGAGGTAGAGGAAAATATAGAAGCAGAGAGAGAGAGTCAAAAGCAGATACAGAAGAAGATGTAGACGTAAACACAATTACAAGGAGAAACAGAGGTAGAGGGAGAGAGAAATACATAAAGAGAGCTACAAGGATAATAAGTACCCTAGGAATACCTTACGGTCCATTCAGAGAGGGTACCTTTGGACTAGCAGTCGTGCAGTCACAGTTCTGCACCATGACTTAAGTGCCCAAACGGCCACTTTTCATGACTTTGTCCAGTCTTGACTTGAACTGATCAACAGAATTGCTGTTAAAAACTTCCACTGGAAGAGCGTTCCAAGTGCCGCAAATGCTGTATATGAAAGATTTCCCGCACAGATCGCGGTGGTAACGCTTCAGTTCAAGTTTGTAGCCGTGATTTCTGGTTTTTCTTTCACTAAGTTGGAAAATATCCGTGTAATCTACATTATCGAAGCCTCGAAGTATCTTAAACCCTTCGATAAACTGACCAAGCAGTCTTCGAGTCTCCAACGAGAATAGATCTAATTCCCTTAATCTATCGTCGACACTTTTGTGTCTGATAGAGGGAATCAGTTTGGTTGCCCTGGCTTGCATACGTTCCAATCTCGCGATATCCTTTTGAAACGAAGGACTCCAAAATGTACGGCGGTCACCAGTGATTGTTACACCCAAGTCCTTCTCGGTATCAGTGCGTTCGAGAGCAATGCCATTAAGGATATACCGTGATTGGAGGTTTTGGTGGTCGATATGCATTACTTTGCATTTTTCACGTTAAAAGGCATTTGCCACGTGTCCGACCACTCTCCAATCTTCCGGGGATCTTCTTGTAAGCTGCAATGTTTTTTTCCTTTGCAACGTTCATACCAAGCTTGATGCCATTGGCAAATTTAGCAATCTTCGCAACTATGTCACAATCCATGTCGTTTACATAGATGATGAAAAGTAGTGGTCCGAGGACAGAACCTTGAGGTACACCGCTGGTAACGGGCACCCATTCAGAAGCCTGTGCATTCAACATTACCCGTTGAAGTCTGCTGCTTAGCCAGTTCTCTATCAAACCTGCTACCTTTCCATCTATACCCAGTGCACGCACTTATCAAAGGCTTTTTCAAGTCAAGGTACACAATATCCACCACTTTATCTCGATCATGCTCATTGAAAACGAAGTGGAAGAATTCTACAAGGTTCGTCAGGCATGACCGTTGCCTTCGAAAACAGTGCTGGGTAATCTTCAGTAGCAGGTTCGACTCTAAATATGATGTTATTTTGTCCACCATTATGCTTTCCATGAGTTTGCCAACTATCTAAGTTAAACTGATAGTTCGGTAGATCGAAGGTTGGCTAGAGTCTCCTTTCTTGAAGATGGGAGTCACCTCCGCCTCATACCAGTCTCCATGAACGCATCCGGTCCGGATTAACATGTTGAGGAGAGAGAGAGAGAGAGAGAGAGAGAGAGAGAGAGAGAGAGAGAGAGAGAGAGAGAGAGAGAGAGAGAGAGAGAGAGAGAGAGAGAGAGAGAGAGAGAGAGAAAGAGAGTAACAAGGAAAGAAAGTACCCTAAAAAACCTTACAGGCTTGACTTGGCCTAACAACAGATTCACTGTTGACAACTTTCACTGGAAGTGCGTTCCAACTACCGTAGATACTGTACATAAAAGGTTTTCCACACAGATCGCGGTTGTAACGCGACAATAATAGATCGGTTGACATCTTGTATCTAGACTTCCGAAAGGCATTTGATAAAGTTCCGCATAAGAAGTTGATGTGTAAAGTAAGAGCCTTTGGAATAAAAGGCGAAATTGCAAAATGGTTAGAAAATTGTCTTACGGATAGAAAACAGCGAGTAGTTATAAACGGACAAGCGTCAGAATGGGTTTCCGTTTGTAGTGGCCTCCCGCCAGGCTCTGTCCTTGGCACGTTGCTATTCATTATGTACGTTAATGATATAGATGATGGCCTACTATCGAAAATTTCTAAGTTTGCTGATGATTGTAAATTAGGAAAAGGGATAATTACTGAACAGGACGTTCAAGAATTTCAAAATGATATTGATAAAATAGTAAGATGGACGGAAAAATGGAAATTGCCCTTAAATCTTGAAAAGTGCAAAATAATGCCAATTGGTTATAATAATCCAAGGAGAGAATACAAACTGTTCGACAATGAGATCAAAGAAACTGAAAATGAAAAAGACCTAGGTGTCTACATTACAAAGAGAGAGAGAGAGAGTTACAAGGAGTTACAAGGAAAGAAGGTACCCTAGGAGACCTTACGGTCCATTCAAAGAGGGTACCTTGGGACTAGCAATCGAGCGGGCACATGGCTGCTCAATTGTTTTGCGTCCCTAAACGGCCACTTTTCAAGACTTTGTCTAGTCTTGACTTGAACTGGTCAACAGATTCACTGTTGACAACTTCCACTGGAAGTGCGTTCCACTTACCGCAGATACTGTAGGTGAAAAAGTTTCCACACAGATTGCGGTTGTAACGCTTCAGTTCAAGTTTGAAGCCGTGATTGCGCGTTCTGTTCTCACTCAGTGTGAAAATATCCCGGTAGTCAACATTGTCGAACCCTCGAAGTATTTTGAAAACTTCGATGAGCTGACCACGCAGTCTACGGGTTTCCAACGAGAACAGATCTAATTCCCTTAGTCTATCCTCATAACTTTTATGTCGGATAGAGGGAATCAGTTTGGTTGCCCTGGCTTGTACGCGTTCCAACCTTGCGATGTCCTTTCGAAACGAAGGACTCCAAAATTGTACGGCATACTCCAGGTGCGGCCGAACTAGGGAGTTGTACAGACAAAGTACTATCTCCCTGTTACGGTATCCAAACTGGCGCTTTATGTAGCCTAACATCCTTTGGGCTTTCTTCTCTGCCTCAATGCACTGTTTCGAGAACTTGAGGTCGCTAGTGACAGTAACACCCAAGTCCTTCTCAGTGTCACTCGATTCGAGAGCAGTGCCCTTAAGGATATAATGAGATTGGGGATTTCTGTGGCCGATATGCATTACTTTGCACTTGTTCACGTTGAACGGCATTTGCCACGTGTCCGACCACTCCCCAATCTTCCCAAGGTCTTCCTGCAGGCGGGCAGTATTTCCATCCTTTGCAACGTTCATACCAAGCTTGGTATCGTCGGCAAATTTGGAAATCTTGGCAACCATGTCACCGTCCATGTCGTTGACGTAGATGATGAATAGTAGTGGTCCCAGGACAGAACCTTGAGGCACTCCGCTAGTAACGGGCACCCACTCAGAAGCCTGTCCATTCACCACCACCCGTTGCCGTCTGCCACTTAGCCAGTTCTCGATCCAGCCGGCTACTTTTCCGTCTATGCCCAGCGCTCGCACTTTCCGGAGAAGGCGGCGGTGTGGTACCTTATCAAAGGCTTTCTGAAAGTCTAAGTAAACCACATCCACCGCTTTATTCCGATCGTGCTCACTGAACACGAAGTGGAAGAATTCCACAAGGTTCGTCAGGCATGACCGTTGCCTTCGGAAGCCGTGCTGGGAACTCCTCAGTAGCAGGTTTGACTCTAAATACGACGTTATTTTCTCCACCATCATGCTTTCCATGAGTTTACCGACTATCGAAGTCAGACTGATAGGTCGGTAGTTTGACGGATGGCTGGAGGATCCTTTCTTGAAGATCGGAGTCACCTCCGCCTCACGCCAGTCTCTAGGAACGCATCCGGTCCGGATTGACATGTTAAAGATAGCGCACAGATGTCGTGATACTTCATCGCACACTTCCTTCAACACCTTGGGTAGAAACCCGTCCGGTCCAGGGGACTTATTCGTCTTTAGGTCAGCGATCTTTTTCTTTATTTCTCCTTCGGTGAAGTCCATTGCCTCCAGCTTTTCCCCCGAGTAGGAATCCGTGGGCTGGGGGATGGGACCACACTCTTTAGTAAACACTGAGGAGAAGTAGTCATTGAGAAGGTTAGCATTTTCTGCATCTGACTGAGGTAATGCACCCTCCTCGTCCACTAGGGGCCCAATCCTACGATGGATTGGTTTACGGCTATTTACATAGCCGAAGAACTCCTTGGGATTCTCCTTGCAGAGTCTCGCCACTCGGAGTTCCTCAGTACGCTTAGCCGCCCTTATGCTGGACTTCACTCTCCTGGCTAGCCTCCGGTACTCGTCAAAGGCACCCGAGATCTTCGATCGCCGGTACGCATTTCTCTTCTCCCTAAGCAGTTGGCCGATTTCTCGATTAAACCACTTTGGTTGAACAGAAGACCGACGGAGGCATTTTAGAGGGATGCAACTTGATTGAAGACTCATGAATTTATTTTTGAAATTGTTCCACGAATCCTCAACCTCTTCGCATACCGCTAGCCTTACATCAGTCAGCCCAGCACGAAGGCGTGCAAAGTCTGCTCTTCTCAAGTCAAGTTTCCTTGATTGACTGGCAACAGACCTTACCTTCGGGAGAGAGAGAGAGAGAGAGAGAGAGAGAGAGAGAGAGAGAGAGAGAGAGAGAGAGAGAAAGAGGTGGAGAGAGAGAGAAAGAGGGCGAGAGTAAGAGAGGGTAACAAGGAGTAACAAGGGAGTTAAGTACCCTAGGCGACCTTATGGTCCATTCAAAGAGGGTACCTTTGGACTAGCAATCGAGCGGGCACAAGCTGCTCAATTGTTTTGCGTCCCTAAACGGCCACTTTTCAAGACTTTGTCTAGTCTTGACTTGAACTGGTCAACAGATTCACTGTTGACAACCTCCACTGGAAGTGCGTTCCACTTACCGCAGATACTGTAGGTGAAAAAGTTTCCACACAGATTGCGGTTGTAACGCTTCAGTTCAAGTTTGAAGCCGTGATTGCGCGTTCTGTTCTCACTCAGTGTGAAAATATCCCTTAGTCTATCCTCATAACTCTTATGTCGGATAGAGGGAATCAGTTTGGTTGCCCTGGCTTGTACGCGTTCCAATCTCGCGATGTCCTTTCGCAATGAAAGACTCAGAAATTGTACGGCATACTCCAGGTGTGGTCGGACAAGTGAGTTGTACAGACAAAGTACTATCTCCTTGTTACGGAGAGAGAGAGGGAGTGAGAGAGTCATACCAAGTTTCTCTCTCTCTCTCTCTCGCAGATCTTGTAAGAAAAAAAATTCCTGCAAACTCTATTCCTAAATTGGGCTAGATGTAATATGTAACGTGGGTGCGCATGGGATTTTGTTTCAAAGTGAACAACTTGCTGTAGTCCACGTTTTCAACTCCTCGTATAATTTTAAAGGTCTCAATGAGCTGGCTACGTATACGCCCTTTATTTGGGGAGAACATCCCCTTTGCACGTAGTTGGCATTAGTATTCTTTCTCTCTAAAGGACGAAATTAGTTGACTGGCCCTTTTCCCGAAACCCCTTCTAGCTGTCGAATGTCTTTATGCACTGTTGCTAACCAGAATTGTACGGCATATTGAAGGTGCAGCCGGACTATTGTGATACTCCCTTGTCTATAAATTTGTGTGAGACAATGAACAGCAGTGGACCCAGTACGGAGCACTGAGGCTGCCCCTCAGACCTTCATTCCCTGCCATCAATCTGTCAACCAGTTTTCAATCCAGTCGGCCACCTTCACAATAATGTCGACACGCGAACTTTACTCATTAACCTGCAGCGGAGCACCTTATCAAAAGGGAAGCTCAGATATAAAATTTCTACAGCTTGACCAGATCGTACTCACTCAATTTACTATGGATGAATTTTAGTAGATTTGTGACACATGATTACTTTCTGCGAAACCTGTGCTGAGAATCTAAGATGAGGTTGTGAGATTCTAATACCACAACTATGTGACCATAGAGTATGCTTTCTACAGGTTTACCTACGGTAGACGTCAGAAAAATAGGCCGGTTATTAGCCGTGTTTTCGAGTTCTTCCTTCCTAAAGATGGCCGTCAAATCCTCCTTCTTCCAGTCCTCTGGCACCTATCCTGTTTCAAACGAATCATTGAAGATCGCAAAAGATGTGGCGCAACCTCACCGCTTACCTCACGAAGGTGTTTAGGAAGGAAGAAAAATAGACCATGAGACTTATATGGGTTCCTATTCCCTAACCAAGCCGCCACTTCATCGTTATCTCCATATTTCGTATAGGTTGTTCCCTTCTTCGAGGTTTACCCTCGCCCTCGGAGCGGGACAGACTAATTCTCTCGAAAACGCGGAGGCGGAGTAGTTGTTTAACATGCTGGCAATGTCCAGGTCCGAATCCCGCATTGCAACATCGTCGTCTCTTAGGGAACCTATGCGATGGCGAACCAGTTTGTAGTTGTTGACAAGCAGAGAGAATTCTTTCGGGTTCTCTTTTCAGAGGGACACGCTTCGAAGATACTCACTGCGTTTAGCTGGATGCACCAGTGTTCTCACTTTTCTATAATTTATTTCTGTACTTAAACAGAGAAAAAGAGACAGAGACAGAAAGAAATAGAGACAGACAGACAGAGAGTGAAGCAGAGAGAGAATGAGAGAGCGATATATATATATATATATATATATATATATATATATATATATATATATATATATATATATATATATAGAGAGAGAGAGAGAGAGAGAGAGAGAGAGAGAGAGAGAAAAAAGGAATACAGATAAATAAAGAGAGAAAGAGAAAGCGAGAGAACAATTTGAAATTAGATGTACATAATTATCATATCAGTGTATCTGTATCTCAAAAGGGTAGTGAAGGTGACGGTTGTATACCGATCACCCAAATTCAAGTAATCCTCAATAAGGTTACACAAAGAATAAACAAACACGAACGGGCCAAATGGTAGTGGCACTGATCAGGGACAATCAAAACAACAGCCATAAACGTCAGTAACATTTCATTATGAAGTTATTTACTCCACCATTTCTGTCCATAACGACTCGTTCAAAGTTATGTTCGTCTAAAAGGCACGCACACATGATTACTATACATAATAATTGGCGTATCATGTCTAATATCTAAGCACACAAATGTAACGCTCTCTAAAAGAGAAAACTTGTACACAAGTACACCGACAACTATATACAAATTAACAGTCGCTTTAACTGAATGCGTCACTAATAATTACTTGCATCATAAAACATAAACGAGTATTTTAAAGGAACACCTTTCGCTCTTCCAATTCTAAAGTCATCACAAGTTTGTTAAGTAATTAGTAATATTAATTCTGAATGATAGAAGGGTGTTTTACACATCACATACGCAAAAATGTTTAGCTTATGTATATTTAGGTCTAGATGTGATTTAGGGCAAGTTCGTAGTACATACACCTATTTTGGTTATATGGGAGATAGTTGATTAGAAAACTATTTACTTCATCTGGTTAAGACGAATCATAATGCAGAATATGCAAATTGAAAGGATGCTAGCAAATCTTATCCAATTCTTGCTTTCAATAGGGCAAGCTTTCCCGTAAACTGCAGAGGCACAGGTCGAATGAGCTGAAGTAGGCTGGGAGTAAAATGTTACAGACCCTAAAACAAGATAATGTATGTGAGGCTGATAAGAGAGGGGGCACAAAAACGCCCTAAGGGCCTACATGAAGAAATGATGGTATTGACACACAAAATTGGTAAACTAACGTCAAGTACAGGAATCTATGTTGAAATATCATTTAAGAAGGTACAGCAACTCTGCTGAACCATCATTTAATAGAAAACAGCACTTTGGCAAACCATTATTAGAGAAGAAACAGGAAATCTGGCGAATCCTTATTGGCAAATGGCAAAGCAAATCTGACGAATCATAATTCGACAAGGAAAAGAAAGTCTAGAAAAGCATCATTTTAAAAGGAACAATAATTCAGACAAACCTTCATTCCAGAACCATCAACATATCTGTTGAACCATTTTTACTGAAGCAACAGCAACTCCATCAATTCATCTTTTGAGGTAGGCCAGTAACTCTGGCAAATCATTATTCACGAAGGAACTGCATCTCTGACGAACATCATTCAAATAGGGACAACAGTTCTGGCGAACCATCATTCAAAAAGAACAGCAACAATGGTGAACCATTTTCCAAGGTTGACCAGTAGCTGGGTAAACCATGAATTGCGAATATACTGCAACCTTGACAACTTACCTTTCGAGTGTACTAGTAACTCTGGCAAATAATCATTCGTGAAGGAACAGCAGCTCTAGCGAAACATCATTCAAGAATGAACAGCAACTCTGGTGAAACCTCATTCGCAAAGAATGAACAGCAATTCTGGAGGAACATCATTCAAGAAGGGCGGGTAGCTCTCGCAAACCACCATTCAAAACGGTGCAGCAACGTTGGACGTCATCACCATCCTCTGGGGATGATTTCGTGGTCATATAAGCGATGAGCGCTTGATGATACAGGCTCAAATCCAACTCCTTTTTTTATTTTCATAAAACGGTTAAAGTAGTTTGCCCTATTTCTCCGTTTCTATAACTCTCATTTTCTTTCTTAAGCTTTAATGGTTCACGTAATATTTTCCTTAGCGTTTTTCCGGGCTGCGTTACCAGTTTTCATTTATTTGGGCTTTAAATATATATATATATATATATATATATATATATATATATATATATATATATTTATTGTTAAATCACAATTGTACATGTGTAGCGACGCCCGAATTGCAAGGTGGAGTAGGCTCAACGAGGAACCTCACATATGAGCGCCTTGTTGGACCTATGAAATCTTGATATTGGGCACACATATTAACTACTGAAATAACATGCCAGGTAGTAGCAGCAATGAACCAATGTAGAATAGAGCGAAATACCTATATCACAATTGTATATGTATTAAGAAAAACATGAGTGTAAGAAAGGCAAGCGAATAGTTGGAGGTTTCCACGCGAGGAAACAGCTGCTTGACGAAAAGGTCTCGATATAAGACTGGCTATGGATGCCGGCTTGATAAAGCCACGATCAGGCGGTCAAATGCAATACACACATGATCGCACTGAACACACACACACACCCTTTTGACTACACTCAGCAGTCTTAAGAAAATACACACGAACATACATCTCACACCGTAAGTTTCGCTCCGGGTCAAGATTAGGAGAAATGAAGTCATGCCCCCTTAATTAGAGGGAGTATAAATAAACGGGTTGAAACATTCTCAATACAGAATTATTCATTCGTCATCACTCTCACTCTGATTTGTTTATTATTAGCGTCACGAGTCCGTTCCTCGTCCTTAAGACTAGCCGTCATAGCCCCAAATATCTAACGCAGAGGGAAATTGACAACAAAACCGCGTAAGACTCGACTATCACGCTTACCTTAATTAAGTAGACCTAAGCCAAGAATAAAGCCTACAAAACTCCATTTTCGTTTCGCTTCCTTCCTTTAACCCAGTGATAACCAAGTTACCTTTCGAACCCAGCCTATAAACGGATTTCCCATAAGAACTTTGAGAGTCAGAGCAAACTTGATAGGGACACCTCAAACACCTTCGTCCGACACCCCCTTTCCGGGTAACCCTGCCTCACGAATAAAAACCCTCCATAAAATGGTGACTCTACTATCTACCAACTTCCTGGCGCACTTATAAACTTGGTAAGTTCACCCAATAGTTGTACAGTGTAATCATCCATTTGTGACCTTCGTCTAAACTGCAAAAATCTAAGGCTGACAAGTTGAATTTTTAAGTGTCAATTGTAATATTCATTTGATCAAAAAGGATTTGAGAGAGTCGAATAATTATATATTCATTATCATTAAATTCTTACTCTTAATTATCCATTCTGTCGGAATTTATAAGCTCAAGTTAACACTAGCGAAATTTGCATTCTATCAATGCGTATTTTCGATTTAGAAACACGTTCGTGTTTTTTTTTAATTCTTTAGTCTCGACCGTGAAGTTTACATAATCGCCCCTTAAGCGAGTTAAAAAACATTTAAAGTGTTTTAAATTTAATCCATTTTTGAACATCTGAAGTTGCCAGATTTGATTTAAAGTTCGAAGAGAGAAGTTATAACAATGGATCTTATAACAACTCAAATCTTGCTGAACTACCTGCTACTCTAGTTTTCTCGACTATTTCTCAATATTTCTATAACCTATGGAACTTTAAAATTTGGATAAAATTCGAGAAACTCGAGACGAGTAATGCGGTTAGTATATAGCAAAAATGAGAGCCGCCACTTCTTCAGGTGCCCTAAGTGGTGGGCGTTGTTCTCGCCAGAGAAGGTATGCTCAAAGAATCATTATAACCCCCACCCACCCCAAAATGAGTGTATCGATTGATTCTTATATAGTATCCATCCTGCATTTACAAAACATGGAGGTAATTAGAACGATTTCCACGTTCTGTGAAGTCAGGAGGGATACTATACAAGAATCGATTGATACGGTCGTTCTTGGGGGTGTTAGAAAGATGCTTTAAACATACCTTTCCTGACGAGGACGAAGCGCACAAGGTTAATACTGTATATTTATACGAAGTAAGCCTAATATAGGTATATGAATGTATTAGCTCTCTTGAGGATTCTGAAGGTCAGCTGAGTGACGACCCGGCCAAATGTATTCCCTGTCGAAGACACTAAAGTTTATCTTTTATTTAGGAAGTAATTAATTTAAATGATAGAATTCTTTCTAATATATATATAATGAAAATATCTTATGGGCCGAGATCCGATAAAATCTAACCAAATCATCTTAAAGAATTGAAAACCAAAATCTGTTAGGGACGCCAACCCTCGGCTCACCTGCACGACTTGCACCAACGCACACGGGCACTTTCCTTGCGACTCAGGGAATTTCTGGCTTCCCCTGAAGCGAGTGAGAGAGCGAAGCGACATTTTCTTTGCGCCTCGCCCGATAAGAGCGTCATAATTTCATTTCTTTTTCCGCTTGAAGTAAACTTGCTTGGGAACGAAAGTTTTCTCTAAATGATGAAATGCGACTCATCAATTTAGGGAGGATTAAAATCAGCTTGTAGAGAGGGTAACAAGGAGTAACAAGGAGTAACAAGGAAAGTAAGTACTCTAGGAGACCTTACGGTCCATTCAAAGAGGGTACCTTTGGAGTAGCAATCGAGCAGGCACATATCTGCTAAATTGTTTTGCGTCCCTAAACGGCCACTTTTCAAGACTTTGTCTAGTCTTGACTTGAACTGGTCAACAGATTCACTGTTGACAACCTCCACTGGAAGTGCGTTCCACTTACCGCAGATACTGTAGGTGAAAAAATTTCCACACAGATTGCGGTTGTAACGCTTCAGTTCAAGTTTGAAGCCGTGATTGCGCGTTCTGTTCTCACTCAGTGTGAAAATATCCCGGTAGTCAACATTGTTGAACCCTTGAAGTATTTTGAAAACTTCGATGAGCTGACCACGCAGTCTACGGGCTTCCAGCGAGAACAGATTTAATTCCCTTAGTCTATCCTCATAACTCTTATGTAGGATAGAGGGAATCAATTTGGTTGCCCTAGCTTGTACGCGTTCCAACCTTGCGAAGTCCTTTCGAAACGAAGGACTCCAAAAGTGTACGGCATACTCCAGGTGCGGCTGAACGAGGGAGTTGTACAGACAAAGTACTATCTCCTTGTTACGGTATCCAAACTGGCGCTTTATGTAGCCTAACATCCTTTGGGCTTTCTTCTCTGCCTCGATGCACTGTTTCGAGAACTTGAGGTCGCTAGTGATAGTTACACCCAAGTCCTCCTCAGTGTCACTCGATTTAAGAGCAGTGCCCTTAAGGATATACTGAGATTGGGGGTTTCTGTGTCCGATATGCATTACTTTGCATTTCCCCACGCTAAAAGGCATTTGCCACGTGTCCGACCACTCCCCAATCTTTCCAAGATCTTCCTGCAGGTGGGCAGTATTTCCATCTTTTGCAACGTTCATACCAAGCTTGGTATCGTCGGCAAATTTAGAAATCTTGGCAACCATGTCACCTCCATGTAGTTGACGTAGATGATGAATAGTAGTGGTCCCAGGACAGAACCTTGAGGCACCCCGCTTGTAAAGGGCACCTACTCAGAAGCCTGTCCATTTACCACCACCCGTTGCCGTCTGCCACTTAGCCAGTTCTCGATCCAGCCGGCTACTTTTCCGTCTATGCCCAGCGCTCGCACTTTCCGGAGAAGGCGGCAGTGTGGTATTTTATCAAAGGCTTCCTGAAAGTCTAAGTACACCACATCCACCGCCTTGTCCCGATCGTGCTCACTGAACACGAAGTGGAAGAATTCCACAAGGTTCGTCAGGCATGACCGTTGCCTTCGAAAGCCGTGCTGGGAACTCCTCAGTAGCAGGTTTGACTCTAAATATGACGTCATTTTGTCCACCATCATGCTTTCCATGAGTTTACCGACTATCGAAGTCAGACTGATAGGTCGGTAGTTTGACGGTTGGCTTCGGTCTCCTTTCTTGAAGATAGGAGTCACCTCCGCTTCACGCCAGTCTCTAGGAACGCATCCGGTCCGGATTGACATGTTAAAGATTGCGCTTAGGTGTCGTAACACTTGATCGCGCACTTCTTTCAACACTTTAGGTAGAAACCCATCCGGTCCAGGTAACTTATTCGTCATTAGGTCACTGATCTTCTTTTTTATTTCTCCTTTGGTGAAGTCCATATCCTCCAGCTTTTCCCCCGAGTAGGAATCCACTGGCTGGGGGATGGGACCACATTCTTCAGTAAACACTGAAGAGAAGTAGTCGTTTAGGAGGTTAGCATTTTCTGCATCTAAGTGCTTTAATGTCCCCTCCTCATTTCTCAAAGGGCAAATCGTTTGACGGATTGGTTTACGGCTGTTCACATATCCAAAAAACTCCTTGGGATTCTCTTTACAGAGTCTCGCCACTCGGAGTTCTTCAGAACGCTTAGCCGCTCTTATGCTGGACTTCACTCTTCTGGCTAGCCTCCGGTAACAAGGAGTCACACGGCATAGTAGTACGTCCAAGGACATTGCTTTTTTACAAGCTTCTGCGCATTGTTTCGAAGAGAGAGAGAGAGAGAGAGAGAGAGAGAGAGAGAGAGAGAGAGAAAGAGAGAGATAGAGAAAAAGAGAGAGAGAGAGAGAGAGAACTACAGAACTACAGCAAAGACCCTAAGGTCCGCTCAAGGCCAGTCCGCTTACACATCCTAACGTTTGTGTACCATGCTCTTTTTTTCATGCTGTTTATATATATATATATATATATATATATATATATATATATATATATATATATATATATATATATATATATATATATTTAACTATTTCAACTCTCCGGTACACACTTATCTACATGTGTACCCTTGACATGCAGGTTTAGAAATCCCTCAAATGCACTAACATAACACGCTTTTTCGAAACAGGGGGAGGGGCGGGGGTGATAGGACAGTTACTGTACTCTCTTCTCCCGCAGGCGTCGCCTGCTAGTGATAAAAATAATATACTTATAGGACAGACAGAAAAAGAAAAGGGGAATTCACATTCACTGCATGCATGGAGGCGTCGCTGCCATCTTTCTATTCATCATTTCATTTTAATCCTCAACTCCTTATAATATATGACGTTTTAATCTGTGCTCCTACTACCTTATATTTACGCTATTGAAGTACTCATCAAGTCGGGAGAGAGAGAGAGAGAGAAAGAGTGTGTGTAACAAGAAACATAGGTACCTTAGTAGACCTTACGATCCATTCAAAGAGAGTACCTGTGAGTAAACACTTGAGCAGGCGCAGTCCTCTAAAGGGTCAGATTGACGCTTTAGAAGAGCACTCGCGCTACGCTGCAAGTCTCCAAGCGGCTATTTTTCAAGACAATGTCTAGTCTCGAGTTGAACTGTTTAACAGAGTTGCTTTTGGCAACTTCCACTGGAATGCGTTGCACGTGCCGTAGATGCTATATGTGAAAGATTTTCCACGCAGATCTCGTTGGTAACGCTTCAGTTCAGGTTTGTAGCCGTGATTTCATGTTCTGCTCTGGCTAAGCTGGAAAATATTCCTGTAGTCTACAATGTCGAAGCCTCGAAGTATTTGGAACACTTCGATAAGCTGACCACGCAGTGTCTGTGTCTCCAGCGAGAACAAGTCTAATTCTCGTAATCTATCTTCATAACTCTTGTGCATGATAAAGGGAATCAGTTTGGTTGCTCTGGCTTGCACACGTTCTAATCTTGCGATATCCTTTCGAAGAGAAGGACTCCAAAATTGTATTGCATATTGTAGGTGAAGACAAGGACAAGGGAGTTATACAAAAACAGTACTATCTCCTTGTTCCGATATCCAAACTGTCGCTGGGCTTTCTTCTCCGCCTCAATACACTGCCTCGAGAACTTAAGATCATTAATAATAGTTACACCCAGGTCCTTCCTAGTGTCAGTGGATTCAAGAGCAGTGCCTTTAAGTATATACTGAGATTGGGGGTTTTGGTGGCCCATATGCATCACTTTGCATTTGTTCACGTTAAAAGGCATTTGTCACATTTCTGATCACTCCCCAATCTTCCAAAGATCATCTTGAAGGAGGATAGTATTTCCTTGCTTTGCGAAGTTCATAGCAAGCTTGGTATGATCAGCAAATTTAGAAATCTTGGCAATCATGTCACCGTTCATTTCCTTGACGTATATGATGAACAGTAGTGGTACCAGGACAGAACCCTGAGGAACACCGTGAGTAACGGGCGCTCACTCAGAAGCCTGTCCATTCACCACCATTCGTTGCCGTCTGCCACTTAGCCAGTTCTCTATCCAACTTGCTACATTTCTGTCTATGCCAAGCGCACGCACTTTCCGGAGGATGCGGCGGTGTGGTACCTTATAGAAGACTTTTTGAAAGTCTAAGTAGATAGCATACACCACCTTATCCCGATCGTGCTCTCTGAAAACGAAGTGGAAAAATAACATAAGATTCGTTAGGCATGACTGTTGCCTTCGGAACCCGTTCTGGGAACTCCTCAATCGCAAGTTGGACTCTAAATATGACGTCATTTTGTCCACCTTGATGATTTCCATGAGTTTACCGACTATTAAGGTTAAGCTAATAGGTCGGTAGTTCGACGGCTGGCTAGGGTCTCCTATCTTGAAGATATGAGTCACCTTTGCTTCACGCCAATCTCTAGGAACGCATCCAGTCCGGATTGACACGGTGAAGATTGTGATCAGATGTCATGAACTTTATCGTGCACTTCTTTCAACATTTTAGGTAGAAACCCGTCCGGGCATGGAGTTATTCGTCTTTAGATCAGTGATCCTAATTTCTATTTCTCATTGGGTCAAGTCCATTTCCTCCAGTTTTTCCCCCAAGTAAGAATCCGTGGGCTTGGGGATAGGACCAAAATCTTCAGTAAACACTAAAGAGTGTTCAGGAAGTTAACATTCTCTGCATCTGAGTGCTTTAATGCCCCCTCCTCATTCACTAAATGGCCACTCGTGTGATGGATTAGTTTATGGCTGTTTACATAACCAAAGAACTCCTTGGGATTCTCCTTACACAGTCTCGCCACTCGGAGCTCCTCGGCACGCTTTACAGCCCTTATGCTAGCCTTAACCCTCCTAGCTATCCTACGGTACTCCTTAAAGTCACCAAAAATCTTTGACTGACGGTACATCGTTCTCTTCTCCCTCAGAAATTGACCAATTTCTCGATTAAAGCAATTTGGTTGAACAGAAGACCGACGAACTCTTTTCAAAGCGATGAATCGTGATTGAATACTAATAAACGTAGTTTTGAATCTATTCCACGAATGTTCAAAATCTTCGCACACTTCTAGCCTCGCATCAGAGAATCCAGCACGAAGACCTGCAATGCATGCTCTTATCAAATCAAATTTCGTCGATTTACTAGTCGCAGACCCTACCTTGGGGACCTTGACTATAAATTTGACTAGTCGGTGCTTACTGCCATAGAAATCTTCGCCTAAAGAGAGACCCTCAACGATGTCATCCTCAGAGGTGAAACCTAAGTCGTGGGTATTATTGCCTCTCGTCGGCTCTCTCGCCCATTGAGACAAGAACTCGCTGTTCGCGAACTCCAGGAGTAGTGCGTTCTCGACACAGGGTTTTCTGGTTTCCCAGTCAACTTGGGTATTGAAATTCCCCATGGCGATACACACACTGTCTTGAACAAGTGCAGCCGGTACAGATCCCTGTCCTTTTCATCGAGTTGAGCAGGGGGTCTGTAAAGCAGCAGGGTCTTGTATCTGGCAGGACCTATATCTATGTCAACTTCTAGTAACTTGTCGTCGGATACAATTTTGCAGTTCGTCGATTTGAGTGTATCCTTGACATACAACATTACACCGCCACCCTCTTTGTTTGTCCTATCTTTTTGGAAGAGTAAGTAATCGGGAATCGGGAATTCTAGTTCAAAATCTGGGTTTGATGTTTTTACCCACGACTCTGTTATGGCGACCATTTCAGATTCTTCCGTCGCTACGTGTCCGCGAAGTTAAAGAAACTTGTTTCTGATTGACCTCGCATTAAACAGAAGAACTTTCCTGGAGTCTCCGAATTAGGGCTCCCTACCCTCTTCCGTTTCCCGTCTTACTTATCTCTCTATTCCCTTTTAGTGGTGTGGTGGCAACCTTTCTAGCGATCTCCGCGAAGGTCGTTCTATGGGTGACTTTGGCGTAGTGGCGCACGTCCGTCCTCACTCTGGGCCGGACCCTCGTTTGAGTGGTTTCCACGACATCTTGTATCAGGTTGGAGAGTACATCCTTTCCTTTAAAGGAAAGGTACACCCCATCCCTTTGGTACAGATTGTTCTTTGCATAAAAGATTCGGTGGAGTCTACAAAAAACTTCCCCTCCGCCGTACATAAATCTGCTAGTCGTCGGTTCAATGAGACGTTCCTCGATTGATCAATCTGGCTTTGACCTCTTCCCGGGAGCATCCCAACAATGACATGTCTGCGGGTTTTCAACCCAGTCATCCGCAGCCCTCATGACCGTCTGAAGGATCTCGCCTGTAGAGCTTACTTTACATCCTTTGAAATACAGGTCGTTGCCACTTACCATCATTGCAACGACTGAATGCTAAAAAAATCTGAGATTTCTCAGACTCTACTCTTATCTGGTAGTTCTCATGTCCTGGGAGGCAGCTTACCCTCACACTGGTGCGAAGGCGGGCCACTAGCATGGGTTGCAGATCCCTTGATTGAGAATCACCCATAAGGATGAACCTTGCACATTTAGCTGCAGAGGACAGATTCTTCCCTTTTGGAAGTGACTTCTCTGTTTCTTCTCCATATTGGTCTTCTTTTTCTTCTTCTTATTATTCATCTTTTTTCCCCTATCTTCCTTTGTTTTTTCATTGGATGTTTTTACTTTCTCTTCTGTTTCTACTTTCTCTTCTTCTTTCTTCTTTCCCTTCTTCCTCTTTATTTTCTTTTTCTTGACTGGTTGAGCCATTCCTGTAGCATGCGGCTCCAGCTCCTGGTATCACTGCAGATGCAGGGTTTACTACAGGAGCGAGAGGCTAATCAGCGGAACCACCCACGGCAGTGAGTGGCTCATCCAAGGGTTGAACTGACTTTCTCTTGTGAGAGAGAGTGATAGAATTACAAGGAAAGTAATTACTCCAAGAGACCATTTAGTCCATTTCAATGGAAGTAGTTATAATTTTATCCTAAACTCTAACTATATAAAATACTACAGATAAAGAATAGGATAGTAAAGATGAAGTCTCTCCCCACCCACCTCCCCCACTTGTTTTGGGGCTTAGAAAAGCGAAAGTATATACCTGGCAGTGATGGAAAATAGACACATCCAGGAAATTTTAAAAGGACAGCAGGAACATATTAATATATTTTAAGAACATGCATTTTTTTGTTGCTTATTATTTATTAGATCTATCTACTCATTCTATTCTTATTTGAAAAAGCTTTCTACTGTCTTATTGGACACTGCTAGTACCGCTTGCAGATGCAAAGCTTTTTGTCAGATATTTTGAAGAATAATTATTCACATACATATCCAGGATTATTTGTATTAGTAAAACATGACAGAAACGTATTTATATTTTATATAGATGTAGAATCAAATTAAAAACCGTAATAGTTATTATGTCTTACTCATCTAAACTTAGAACATGCTTTTTTTTCTTCGTTTTTATCAACATACAATGTCTTGTCACTTTTTATCTAAAGTTTACCATTATTTTGTCCAGTCTAGTTTTAAAAGTGTCAACTGAACTGATGGACACCACTTATTCAGGCAACTAACTGGTTCAAGAATTTAACAATTTTATAGGAAAAAAAGTTCCCGCATAAATTTGTTCCAAAATGTTTCGGAACGATTTTCATCCTATTATTTCTCTTATAATTTGTATTAAGTTCGAACCAAGTAGAATAGTCTATATTATCTATTCCTTCCATGATTTTTAATACTTCTATTAATTGACCTCTCAAACGTCTTATTTCTAGTGCGAATAAATTTAGTCTTTTCTCATAGTTATAATTTTGTAATTCTGGTATCAATTTTGTGGCTCTAGCTTGTACTTTCTCCAATCTGTCAATATCCTTTCTTAAGTATGGTGACCAGACCTGAGCGCAGTATTCTAATTGGGGTCTTACCAATGCATTTTATATATTTAAAATTGTAGGTTTATTTTTAAAACTAAATTGACGTTTGATATACCCAAGAAGCTTCATTGCTTTCTTTTCCACTTCGATACACTGCTGAGAAAACTTGAGCTCATTTGACATATAGACTCCAAGATCTTTTCTCATTATCAGTTACGGTAATATTTCGATCAAAACATTTATATTCTGTTCTTGGGTTTTTATAACCTACATGCATTACTTTACACTTGTCTAGATTTAGGGGCAGTTCCCATTTTGTGGACCACTGTGCTAGTTTTTAAAATCCTTTTGAAATTCTAAAACATCCTTCTCAGCTACTATTCCTTTTCCTAAATCGCAATTATCTGCGAATTTAGAAATTTTTGACAGCAGGTCACCATCTACATCATTGACATATATAATGAAAAGCAAAGGTCCAAGAACTGAATCTTGCGGAACTCCATTACTCAACGGAGTCCATTCTGACTCTTGTCCGTTAATGACTACTCTCTGTTTACGATCAGTGAGCCAATTTTCAATCCATTTCCATACTTCTTCTTCTATTCCTAAAGCTCTTACTTTAGACATCAATTTCTTATGCGGTACTTTATCGAATGACTTTTGAAAATCTAAATACAGAATATCGGCTGATCTGGTTATGTCATATTTTCTATTAACAAAGTGGAAGAAATCTAATAAATTTGTGCGGCATGACTTATGTTTTCTAAATCCGTGCTGTGAATCATTTAATAATTTATTCTTTTCTAAATGCTCAAGTATTTTTTCTGCAATACAAGTTTCGAGGAGCTTTCGAACTTTTGAAGTTAAACTTATTGGGCTATAATTAGTAGCTAGTTCTTTACAACCTCTTTTAAATATCGGCGTTAGATTTGCTAGCTTCCAATCTTGAGGAACAATTCCACTCTCTAACGATAAATTAAAAATCTGCGTTAGGTGTTCAGCAACTTGAACTTTAATTTCTTTCAGAACTCTTGGAAATATTTTATCTGGTCCAGGGGATTTATATTTATTCATTTTCTCAATAAGCTTATTTATAGTAAAATCAGGACATCTAATAGATTCAAGTGGTCTAATACCGTCATTTTTATTAGTTGGTGTGGTATTATTAATCGTATTCTCTTTTCTAAACACAGATACAAAATATTCATTTGAAGTGTTTGCTATATTAACATCGTTAAATTGTAAAATATCATATTTGTCTTTTATTGGGCCAATGGTACCTTTTATCGGTTTTTTACTATTTACTAGAGTGAAAAACTCCTTTGGATTTTTTTACAATTTAGAGCTACTCTTATCTCTTCATTTCGTTTAGCTCTTTTGGTTTCAGCTTTAACTTTTCTTCTCAATTCTACATAATGCTTTTTATTATCTAAATTCTACTACCAATTTTATTTCTGTCGAGGACTAGGTCAGCTCCTCAGACAATACGTCTATATATACATACATGTATCTATTGGTTGGGAGGAAAGAGATAAAAGCCACGAGAATATGTATATATACAGTTATATATACATATATCCTCTAATGTACGTACTCGTCCTTCCCTACGTACAAGTACGTTCACTTCGTAAGAGTAATCCGTTGACTACGAGGTATAAGAGTACGATTTATTACAGGGGTCGATTTGCTTTAAATGAGTTTTCCAAGTTGCAGTTCAAGGGTATATTTAAAGAGTGAAAATCAAAATATTATTTTAATAAGTCACTAGTTAACATATATGTACATACATACGGGAAATAGAGGTAATGTTAATAAGGACAATTCTGACAAAATATAGATTAATTGGCAATCGGGTAATGTTAATTACTCCTTAATCAGCTTATAAATTGGATAATAAAAATCAGTTATACAGAGGGAATATTTATATGTCGGACAGTGGGTCGATTAACGGGAGATACAGACGATGGCACCTCTGCTCCAGAGAAGTGCAACCTCCAAAAATCGAGACTCTGACGCGGCTCGGCGCGAACCTCAGACGGGAAACTGGAGATCTTTGAGGGGAGGGGGGGGGGGTCCAGAAGAGACGAGATGAATCCTGGCCAATCCTTCGGGGACGAAACGACTCGAGGCTTGCTCTGAACTGAGTAAGCCTTCACAAAAGAGATGGATCTGCCTGGTGTGATCCAAACTCGATGGTATAAGCGAATACCAGGGACTTGGGAAAACAAAAAAACTATCTGAACTGAAGGCGATGGGTTCTCAAACTCAATTTGCCGATATTCGAAAACCCAGGGTATTTATATGACGGACATTTTTTTGGTTTCCTTCTCGTTGGCAGACTCAGACGACTGGTTGACGACTTCAGGCGGCCAGATGGATTAGTGTTTATCGCCTGACCCAAGTCTTAATGGCCTTTACGATGTGGGTGGACAACTTTCGGCTAGCAGTTTCCCGACTACGGAGATTAGCCCTTCCTCGGCGAGGTAAAAGATTTTAACACACCAAACTTAATTAACTCCACGTGGAGTTATACTTAGGAGACACAGAGAGGGAAGAATTCAAGAAACAAATGGAGAGGGTATTCTTCTTGGCGTTCCTTTCCCTTACGTTTAAATTTGAAATTAATTCATCGTCTGATGTTAATACTAAATCCAGAATATTTTCGCCTCTTGTTGGTTCTTTCACCCACTCAGTAAGGAAATTTTCATCTATGAAACTGAGTAATCTTTCTCTTTTCGAGTGGTCAGCTTTCATATGCCAGTTTAATTTAGCGCAATTAATATCTCCAATGAAAAACGAAAACTTATCTTTACTGAAGTTGGTCTTGAATTCATAAAATTGATTGTCCATCTCCAGAAGTTGATGTGGCTTCCTATAAACCAAATTTACTTTTTGGGTTCAATTTAATTACTATTACTTCAAAAGGTGATTTAATGCCACAATCTAAGGGAGTTAAATCTGTACGGAGATACAACAGAACACCACCACCCTCTCTCTCGACTCTATCATTACGAAAAATTTTGTATCCTTGTAGAGAGAGAGAGAGAGTTACATAGAGTTACATAGATACACAGATCACACGAGTCTTACGGCCCAGACTATGTGATCTGGCCTTAAATCTACTGCCACTTACACATAGAATAGTAGAAGTAAAGGGTAGAAAAGTTTTAGGCTCTCCCCACCCTCCACTCCCTCCGGCAAAAGCCGTACATGAAATAATTTTGGAAAAGTACCTTGCAGGTGTAAGAAGACAGTACCTGAAGGAAATTTGCATTGAATAGTAATTAAATGAAATGAATATGAAAACCACTTACATACACCTGAAAGAGTTATATTTTTGTTATATTATTTTATTTTGTAGCTTATGCTAAACAATTCCAATATTTGTTAAGTGTTTGTCTAATCTCATTTTAAATGAATATATAGTGCTGCTGTCCACTACCTCGTTTGGCAAATTATTCCAATCATTAATACTCGAGTAAGTGAAGAAGTTTTTTATTACATCCATAGTGGCTCTTTTACCCTGAAGTTTTGAATCATGTCCACGGGTGGGACACTCCCCTGTCAGTGTGAACAAGTTATTGGCATTAACGTTGTTTAATCCTTTAAGTATTTTGAAGCACTCTATAAGCTGCCCCCTTAGTCTTCGTTTTCTGACGGAAAATAGATTGAGTTTTTTTAGCCTCTCGTGGTAAGGTTTGTTACGTACTGACGGGATAAGTTTTGTCGCTCTGTGTTGTACAGCTTCTAATTTATCTATGTCTTTTATTAAGTAAGGGGCCCAGAACTGTACAGCGTATTCGAGATGGGGCCTGAAAATACTTTTATATAGTGGCATAATTATCTCCTCGCTTTTATAAGTAAAGTTTCTTTTTATAAATCCTAGTGCTGTGTTAGCTTTGTTTGCAGCAGCTGCGCATTGGTTTGATGTTTTTAAGTTTTCTGTAATTATTACTCCTAAATCTTTAACCTGCGGGGTTGTGTTTATTAAGTGGCTTGCATTGTATAGGTGTATTTTTTGTTTTTTGTTCCGCACTGAAGGATTTGGCATTTGTCGATATTAAATGGCATTTGCCATTTCTCAGACCATTCGGTAATTGTATTTATATCAGCCTGCAGGCTAGCCCTGTCATCTTCGCATAGTACTGAGTTACCTATTTTCGTGTCATCTGCAAATTTAGATATGATATTATTTATTCCAACGTCTATGTCATTGATGTATATAGTAAATAAAATAGGCCCCAGGACTGATCCCTGGGGAACACCGCTGGTAACAGATACCCAGTCCGATTCCACGCCATTTATTATCACTCTCTGCTTCCTGTTTTTTAACCAGGTACTAATCCATCCGTATATATTACCGCTAATTCCTAGCGTACGCACTTTGTTCATGAGTTTCTGATGTGGAATTTTGTCAAATGCCTTTTTGAAATCTAGGTAAATTATATCTAATGATTTAGTATCGTTATATAGGTTGAAAAGGTTATGGTAAAAGTCAATTAGGTTTGTTAAGCACGATCTCTTAGACCAAAAACCATGCTGGCTATCACGTATAAGGTTATTGTTTTCGAGGAACTCTACTAGCTTGTCTCTAATGATCGTTTCGAGCAACTTTCCAACTATTGAGGTTAAGCTAATGGGTCTGTAATTACTGGCCTGGTTTTTACATCCCTTCTTAAAGATAGATGTGACGTTAGCTTTCCTCCAATCATCAGGGACGACCCCATCTCGAGAGATTTGTTAAAAATGAGAGCAAGTGACTCTGCTAACTCATTGTGGACATGTTTTAAGATTCTTGGGTAAAATTTATCAGGACCAGGAGTCTTGTACGAGTTCATTTTCTTTAATTTATCAATTACTAGTTACGGATTTACTTCCAGGCTCCTTAGTGATGGGTGTCTGACCTGTATAGACTCGTTGTTATCGTTATTAGTATATCCTAAGGTGAAGACTGAACTAAAAAACTCGTTTAAGATATTAGCCATACCCATATCATCTGAAATAATTTCACCCATCTGGTTTTTCAAGGGGCCAATCCCGCTTCTCATTTGCCTATTTCTATTGATATAAGTATAGAAGTGTTTGGGATTAGTGGTGCTTGCTTTCGCTATCTCGATTTCGTATTGACGTTTCGTTGATCTTATGAGTGTTTTAACCTTTCTTCTGCTAGTGTTATATTGTTGCTTAACTTGATAGCTTCTATTGTGTTTTAATAATGTGTGGAGACGGTTCCTATCTCTAATTGCTCGTTTGATGTCATTATTAAACCACGGCGGATTGCCTCTATTCGCGTTACTATTCCTTGTCTTAAGAGGAACATGGTTTTCTTGGGCTATAAAAAATAGTTCTTTAAATTTATTCCAAAGTTGATTTACATCTTCTATTTCTATCAGCTGCTCGTGAATATTTCCCAGGGCTTCTCTGAGGCCCTCTAAGTTAGCTTTACCCTAGTCTGGTACTTTTGAATAGTTATTGGTAGTTGAATACCTGGCATTTAGATCAAAGCGGATTAGTTTATGGTCACATGTACCTATATGTTCCGCTACGGCCAGAGTTGATATTAAATTTTCCTGGGATGCAATAACTAGGTCTAGTATATTATTTCCTCTGGTTGGCTCCCTTACGCATTGGTATAAATAATTAGTATCAATAAAATTTGTCATTAATTTTTCTTGTTGGCTAGTCCCTATATTCAAGTCCCAGCAGAGAGAGAGAGAGAGTAACAAGGAATAACAAGGAAAAGAGCTAGCCTAGTAGGCCTTACGATCCATTCAAAGATGGTACCTTTCAGTGAACATTTTTGAGCAGGCGCAGTCCTCTAAAGGTTCAGATTAACGCTCTAGAAGAGCACTCGAGCCATGCTTTAAGTCTCCAAGCGGCTATTTTTCAAGATTTTGTCTAATCTCAAACTTGAACTGTTAAACAGAATTGCTGTTGACAACTTCCACTGGAAGTGTGTTCCAAGTACCGCAGATGCTATATGTGAAAAATTTCCCACACACATCACGCTGGTAACGCTTCAGTTCAAGTTTGTAGCCGTGATTTCTTGTTCTGCTCTGGCTGAGCTGGAAAATATCACTGTCGTCTACAATTTCAAAGCCTCGAAGTATTTTGAACACTTCGATAAGTTGACCACGCAGTCTCCGGGTCTCCAGCAAGAACAAGTCTAATTCCCGTA